>JASERS010000002.1:81375248-81975248 GCA_036711965.1 Onthophagus sagittarius | reverse complement strand
TTACACAGAACAATTTACACGAACTACACAAATACAGAAGAAAACTTGAAATGGACAGGTTTTATTGTATGCTAAAAATTGTAGGTGTATCTTCTTTGAGCAAAGTAAGAGGGATTGATTTAGAGAAGAAGAGAAGATACAAATTAAGTTTTGAAATTTATAATGTTTTGAGAAACGTAAATAAAGGATTGTAGACGTTGATCATTTAATAAATTGAAATTTATGTCTTTTTTGTGTTTGTCGATTTCGTACATTTCTAATAAATCCATTTTAAAACCTTTGCTGCAATGGTGTATCAATTTAGCATTTTTATAATTTATTTTATGCCCTGTTTCAATGGCATGCCTATATACATTAGAATTTTCTTTTGTTTGATGTTCATATATTCTAGTCTCTAGTTTTCGACCCGTTTGTCCTACATATATAGAATTACAGTTTGTACATTCAATGGAATAAACCCCACTCTTTTGAAGATAATTAGTTTTATTATGACAATTTGTTAATAGTTTCAAAATTGAATTTTGATTTGAAAAAGCCAGTGTGATGTTATTGTTAGAAAATATTTCTTTAGATTTGAAACTTAGTGTATTAAAGGGTATTGGTTTATATAAATTGTTATTTGGGTTTTTTGTATATATTGAGTCTTGTTGTTTTTGTAATTTTTGATATAGTCTATCAATTAATTTGTGGGTATTTATTTTGATCTGCGATTTTAAGTATATATTTTAATTCCTTATCTTTGTTGATGTTCGATAATGGATATTTAAGAACTCTATTTATCAGATAGTGAAATCCTGCCATTTTGTGCGAAAATGCATGTGCGGAGTCCTAAGAGTAGGGAATAATAGTAGGGACTACTGTAGGTTTTCGATATATATCATACTCGATGCATTTGTTACGTCTTGTTAAGGTTAGATCCAAAAAATTTAATTTATTGTTTTTCTCTGTTTCTAAGGTAAATTTTAAATTATTATGCATTTCATTTATATATTCAAGAAATTTATTTAAAGTTTCGACACCCCCTTCCCAAATACAAAAAGCATCATCAACGTATCGTATCCATTTTACAATGTATTTTCTATAAGGATTTGTATTGTTGATTATGAATTGTGTTTCTATATGATTTAGATATATGCCTGATAAAGGCATTTCCATAGGTAGTCCTTGAGCAATTTTATAGTAATCATCGTCAAATGTACAGTAATTCTGTTCAATAATATGTTTAGTAATTTTATTAAGACCTTCAATTATGTTGTTATTTTTATTTCTAAATGTATTCTTAAACATTGTTGATATTAAATTTAGTGTTAAATCTGTTGGAACATTTGAGTATAAATTAGTGATATCAAAAGATACCAGTAAAGAATTGTTGTTTAGTTCAATGTTACTTGTTGCTTTTATGAAATCAATGGAGTTTGAAGTGGTAAATAATGATTCAAAATTTATTATACGTAATACATTCAGCATAAAGTTAGCTAATTTAGAAGTAGGAGAGTTTTGGAAGGCTGTAATGGGTCGTATAGGCATATTTTCTTTATGTAATTTTGGTAATGAATATAATTTGGGAATTGTTGGGTTCATGTGTATAAACTTGTTGCTGAAAAAATTATTATTGCCATGTGATTGATTTAAATTAGGGAAAAATTCGATTAGAGTCTCTTTATATTGATTGATTAAATTTTTTGTTTTTCTGATGATTGTATCTAATGGATTTTTGTTTAGTTTTACATAATTATTTTGTTTCATATATTCTTTAGTTTTTTGATTATATTCTTCTCTATTGATAATGACAATAGCTCCCTTATCTGCTTTTACAAAAACGGCGTTTTCTTTTTTAAGTTTTTCGCGGATTGATTTTATTGTTTTCCAATACGTTAAGTGAGTTTTGTTGGTGTTATTGATGGATTCATCCTTTTCAGTCTTTTTTATGAAAGGTATAAGATCATTTTTTAAACGTACGTGTAAATTGTTCTGTGTAAATGTTTTATATATTTATTACCATTTTGTAGTATTTTAATATTTTGACGTAAGTTTTTAATTTTAATTTTATTATTTATTAAATTTTAAACAAATATTTTGCAAAAAACACATATAATTGAATAAACAAAATATCGACGATTATATTTGATTTCCAATTTTAATTTGTAGATTCGGCTGATGATGAGATTGTAAAACTCGAAATCGGTACCGAACAAATAAACACTAGCAAGTGAAGAAGTTGTGTTACTCTATATTTTAAAAATTTGTGAATGTTGGTTGTGCATGGAGCACATAACAGCGTGCTGCAACGATTGTTTGAGAAATATGGAGACCACAATTTGAAGCGCTCCAGTTTGTGCATAGAATATTATTCTTTAGTTAAGACATTTTTTTTATAACACTTTATACATTTTTAAATAAATATTATTATAGATCAATTTTCTTTTCCTTTATTTAGGCGTTGTTTCAAAATTTTGAAAAATATGTGAAATTTAATCACATATTAAAAAGTAAGTATTTTCTTGAAATCAAATGAACATAAAACGTGAGTTTGGAATTGGCCCTGTATTAGGCTATTATATAGTAGAAGCATCATATAAAACATATTTATGAGAAATTAGCACTGGAGGACACTTTGGCATCCTTTAGAGTTTTTTCTATTTTGAACTCCACAGACCACACCCGATCGAAAGTGTTAAGAAAGCGCGCCCGACAGACGGAGGGTTAAAAGAAAATATTTTTTGTATCGTAATCATTTTTTGGACCATACTGTACATGAGAAAATATTTTTCAGAAATACACTCATATACAGATTGGTTCATTATTAACCCCCAACCGCTACCATTAAAAACTGTGACGCAATCGGTATTTAGCGGTATGTGATACCGGTAAGGGATTATTGGTTTATATAGTAGATAATTGCAAAAGAATTAGTTATATTACTTTATTACGACACTAGTTTATGTTATAAGACTTATAATAACAATAAATAGTAAGAAAACATTATTTATCCAGTCCTTTAATGCATGGATCGCACATTTTTTTTAGTGTGCTCTAAACAAATGGGCTTTCCACACATTCTACAAACACAAAATGTTTTTCTTTTTAGTTTATAATCACACAAATAACAGGTTTTTTTTACATCCATTCGCTCGTCGCGAATCGTTTGGCTGGGATCATTGATGTCAGGTATTTGAAGGATACCACATATCCTTGATCTTAATTCTTTTGATACTTTGTTTGTTTCTAGTGTACATGAAAGGTGTTGTTAAACTTTTTGGCAATAATTTTAAAAAGTCTTTACGTTCCATTTTTTCTGAATTCTTACAACTTTGATATAATATATACGAATTTACAGTAGACATATTTACAAGAAAAAAGAATATTGCCATAGGCCATCGACGGGTTCTTCTAGTAGGTGAATAGTTTGCACATTTTCTATCTAAACTATCCACGCCCCCTTTGGTCAAATTATAATCGGCAATAATTTCCGGTTTTCCACTTTCTTTGTCATTTGCAATAGAATGGTGCATTGAAGATATCAATATAACGGCTCTATTTTTCTTAGGAACATAGGACATTAGCGTAACATCTTCCTTGAATCAAAAAATTTGGCAAAAAACAACAGGGAATCTCCGGCCTGTTTCTTCTCATTGTTCCTAGGAATGTGAGTCCTCGTTGTTTTAGTTCACAAACAAGTTGCAATGTGCCAAACCAGTTATCGGCTGTAATATTACGATTTGCTTTTTCAATCGGTTTTGCCAATCTGATAACTGATTGTGTAGGAATGCCTAAATGTTTTTCTTCAACAGATAATGTTTTTCCGTCTGAATTCTTGCCGCTATATATATAAGCATTATATAAGTAACTATTTCGTGCATCTGTTAGACACATAATTTTTATGCCGTACTTTGCAGGCTTTTTTGGCATATAAACTTTAAACCGAGATCTACCTCGAAAAGCCACAAGAGATTCATCTACACATACATTAGCCCCCAGCGAAAAATTTCTTTGAGAATTTTCAATAAATTTTTGGAACAATCCGTCTATCGCAGTTGTAGCATCATCTTTCATCTTCTTACATCTGTTTTGAAAGTCATCAAATCTTAAAGCACAGAGCAACGTCTCAAATCTTCTCTTAGACATCGTACATCGGAAAACATCTCTCCCTGTTCCATCTGTTGCAAATAAACAATCCACATTTTCATTGCCTGATTTGAACACTTCAGTGTAAATTAATAAACCAAGAAATGCCTTTAGTTCTAATACGTCAATATCACATAAGCTAGCATGCGATTTATTTTTATATTTTAGTCGAACTAGTCCTAATTTACAATTTGTCCATCGGATAATTTCCTGCAGCATGTTCTCACTGAATAATACATCCCATAATTCTTCTGGCTTTGGATTATCTCCTAACAAAGCAACAGGTCCTCTTAGTTCTGGTAAATGTGTAATCAAATTGTGCTTCCTTGTTCTTACATTACGAGGTGGTTCACGTTTTGACCTACAAAGGCATTTGAACTAATATTTTCAAATCGTTTTACTATTTACATATTATGTTATGGGCCTAATGGGTATGGAAATGGGTTGAGGTTGTTTTTGAACTTA
Source organism: Onthophagus sagittarius (assembly GCA_036711965.1). Taxonomy (NCBI): domain Eukaryota; kingdom Metazoa; phylum Arthropoda; class Insecta; order Coleoptera; family Scarabaeidae; genus Onthophagus; species Onthophagus sagittarius. The sequence continues at coordinate 81,970,658 of JASERS010000002.1, read as the reverse complement.
GGAAGTTTTGGAAGTAATCCGACAAAATACCATGGCTTCACCTACCATTTAGTTTTATTTGTTTTTTCGCGACCGTAATAAACATTTCTTTCCTCTGATTCTGCACAAAAATTATTTTCATTTTCCTTGTCTTCGTCCTCATCGTTGTCAGCTGCAGATATTTCTGATTTACTATCGTGATCCATTTCAATAAAATTGTTTACATCTATATTTTCATCTTCATCACTACTTTCTTCCATCAAATATTCTTCAAATTCTTCATCATCAGATCTCATACAAGACGGACCTGCTTTCTGAGCCATTTTACAAAGTTCCAAACAGAAGTATAAACTAATTGTCAACTCACTGTTCAAACTAATACTATTCGAAGTTTCAATATTTCAGTTAATATTTTCAATATTTTTCACTAGTAACAGTTTTTATTACAATTCAAAAACGCAACGTAGAGACTTCTGACCGGTACCATATACCGCTAAATCCAAAAAATCTTGTAACACGTTGGTACACGTTTAACGCATATCTCCCACCGATGACTGCTTATATGTAAACTAATATACTTTAAAGGTAGATGGACTATGAACTGCGCAGGAAAAGATTTATAAAAGATACAAGCTCATAAACGTATATAGCGGTATGACATACCGCTAGGTAGGGGTTGAGGGTTAATAGGACACAGAATACCAGAGGATCAAATAATTACGAGTTAACCCAATTTATTTTAATCCAATTATTAATTTCACTTTCCCTTACATTATGAACATGAAAATTGGTGCTTTAGCAGAATTCACTGTTGCTCTGTGTCCGATTAGTAATGGACCACTCTGTACACAGTACAAGTCTGCGTTTGAAAGAAATTCCTAAGTTAATTGGACGCATTGTTGCAGAATAACAAGCGGTATTATAATCCATAAACTATCAATTTTGTCGAAAAATGTTTCAGATAAAACTTTCATCATAAATTGAAGGAAAAGAATGATTCTCTATATAGTTGATTCTTTTTCTATAATATCGGTCAAGTTAAATTTTGTAGGGTTACTGTTGGTATTACCTAATATCCCTATAAATTTATGTTATTTTCCTGATTTTTAGTACCTACTTCAGCAACTAAATAATTAAGGTTAAAATAATAATAAATTACCTTCCGAATCAATCAATCTTTTGAATTCTTCGAGGTTTATGATGAATAGAGGAAGATCTTTAAAGGAACTATTACCAATATGAATATGAACAGCTTTTACCATTTACATTAAATTTATTACTTTTGAATTTTTAGATAATGACAGCTGTAATAAACGTCAAAAAGCAAATTGTAGACAAAAAGCGCCATCTCCGCTTAATAATTAAATTGATCTCTTTAAATATTTTTTCTTTTTCTGGTGTAATAAAATTAAATTAAATAAATATTCTCTCTGTATCAATCAACAAATTATAAATTTAAAAAAAAAGTGTGTAAAGATAAAGGCAGAAAGAATATATTAAGTTTAATGCTGCCCTCTCTAGGTAAAAAGTGAAAATAGTAATTTGAAATTACTGAAATAATTTTAATACGCTAATATTAATTTAATCGTTAAACAATAAAAATTAATTTGAGATGTTAAAATATTATTTTAAACATTTCCATAATTTGTTTTAATCAAAATAATAATAGAAACCTGCTCAATCAATAATAATATAAATAAAGTTATTTGGGTTGCATAAATCTAAGTATACAAAGAGAAAAAAATTAAAAATATATATTTTCCTTTAATCAAAAACAATATTTACCAACCCTACCAATTAATCGCATTCTCAATTTATATCACATCTCTTAAACATTCCGATAAGGAGCAATTTTAATACAATTACTTCCATCGTCGCTTAAAGTAATCCCAATTTCATTCAACGTCTCACTATCGACAACCCCCAATTTTGTAATAGAAGAAATAGCCCTTTGATTCTCCAAATTATTCTCACACAAATTCCTTAAAGCGTAAACAATCCATTGAATAATCAAAGGATTTCTCGCGTCCATATTACAACAATCCAAAAGTAAAGGAATTCCTTCCAATTCCCGAACTTCATGTTGATTATCGATATGTTTCCAACACATATTTCCAATTAATCGTATAAGAGATGCTTTAAATCCAAAAGCGGGGTGTAAAGTAATGTCGGCTTTATTCCCGCTGATTGTTAAGTCCGATAATTTCGACATCATAGTGAAGTTATTATCGGGTTGTTTACTAACTTCGTGGATACTTTTTAACAAAAATATGCAAGTAATTAATAAACTTTTATCGCTTTGGATTAACGGCAAATATGTATCATTACTAGAAATAATCGCAAGATCATCCAAAAGTAATGTAACTTCAATCGGCTCGATTTTATCGACATAATCGGAAATCGTTTTTAAGATGCAATCAGATTTAACTTTAAATTCGTTCGATAAAGTTTGGATTAAATTAATGTTTACATCAACTCTACTTTCTTGTAATAAATCCTTTAACATCGTTAGAAATAATATTCTATGCTCAGTGTCGTACGAGACATAACTAATATTTAAATCTTTGTTTTTAACGAATAATTCCAACAAAAAATGTAAATATTCATTGCTCTCGTAATCCTTGTACACATCAAATATACTTCGTAATATTAACTCGTTATCTTTGAGCATTGTTACCGCTGTGTATAACATATTATAAGCTAGAGCCGATGAAAAATACGAGTAATTTTTGTCCGAAATAAAATCGCCGATAAATTCTTTGAATTTGTTCCAAACTAATCGAGAAGATTCTTTATTCTTGACTACTAAGTTGTTAAGGAATTGTAATAAAACTGAGATGCAACTGATTATGTACGGCTCGTTGATGGTGCGATATAATTTACAAAATGTGTGAGTATCGTTCAAGATTGATTCGTTGGATGTTATCCAGTTTTGGGATGATAAATTTCCAACAGTAGAATTTCTCAAAGCTTTAAAAATGTGTTCTATTAAGAGAATTATGTTTTCGTCTAAATTTTCTGAGACTAAATCCATCGATTTATTTAATAATTCTCCTAAACATTTTATCATTTCTTCGGATATAACAGTCCTGAAATTGTATTTATTAAAAATAAGTTATTTTTTAATTAAAAAGGAAAATCTTACAGCTTCGAATTTATGACTGTCAATTTGAACGTTTCTCTCACTAATTCTGTTAGAAAAGAATACTCATTCCTTTCTAAATATTCGGTGGCAATTTTCTGGAATTCCTCGTCTTTCATTTTCGTTTCTTTATAATTTTTAAGCTAAATTTTAATTTAAATGTGAACGCGTTTAATGTGCTTGTTGTCACTTGAAAATTTTAGGTTATGTTTGATTAAAAGGGTTGGCAACGTTAAATAAATAAAAAAAATATTTTTTTTTATTTAATCAATTTATTTTTAAAAATAATTTATAAAAGTAATTACAAAATCGATATTAACGTAAATTAATCGTTATAATAAAATAGATATATTCAAAAATCAAAAAAGATGTATTATAATCGAATGTTATCATCACGATAGATGGCGCTAATGATCGTTAACATCGTAATCATTACCTACTTTAGCGGCTATTTAAGAACATTTTTTTTTTTTTTATAATGACAATGACAGCTCCTCAGTGTAAGTTAATTTTATGATTTGTTAATCAGTTTTTTGTGTTTCTTGGAATTTGTTACAATCTGTTTTCATTAATGACGTTATTTCCGGCAATTTTATGTATGGTGAGTGTATTAAATAGAATTTTCTTTTTTATTATGATATTGACGTTTGGCATTGACAGATGTCAAATGCGCCATTTTGAATTTTAATAATACAATTTTATTAAAGCTTGGGAAATCGTTTAATTTAATACCAATCATTAAAATCATTTAATTTCGTACCAAACTCGACTATTTTTGCTGTTATAATGAAATTTATGTGGCATTGACAGATGTCAAATCCGCCATCTTGAATTTTAACAATTGCACTTAATTTGACTTAAAAAATCATTTAATATGATACCAAACACGATTAGGTTATTTTTTATTATGAGATTGACGTTTAACATTGACAGATGTCAAATCCGGCATTTTGAATTTTAATAATACAATTTTATTAAAGCTTGGGAAATCGTTTAATTTAATACCAATCATTAAAATCATTTAATTTCGTACCAAACTCGACTATTTTTGCTGTTATAATGAAATTTATGTGGCATTGACAGATGTCAAGTCCGCCATCTTGAATTTTTAACAATTGCACTTAATTTGACTTAAAAAATCATTTAATTTGATACCAAACTCGAATAGGGTTTCTTTTATTATGAAATTGACGTTTGACATTGACAGATGTCAAATGCGCCATCTTGAATTTTAATAATACAATTTTATTAAGCCTGGGAAATCGTTTAATTTAATACCAATCATTAAAATCAATTAATTTAATATCAAACTCGACTATTTTTGCTGTTATAAGAAAATGTTATGTGACATTGACAGATGTCAAGTCCGCCATCTTGAATTTTTAACAATTGCACTTAATTTGACTTAAAAAATCATTTAATTTGATACCAAACTCGAATAGGGTTTCTTTTATTATGAAATTGACGATTGACATTGACAGATGTCAAATGCGCCATTTTGAATTTTAGTAATACAATTTTATTAAGCCTGGGAAATCGTTTAATTTAATACCAATCATTAAAATCAATTAATTTAATATCAAACTCGACTATTTTTGCTGTTATAATAAAAAGTTGTGTCATTGACAGATGTCAAGTCCGCCATCTTGAATTTTTAACAATTGCACTTAATTTGACTCAAAAAATCATTTAATTTGATACCAAACTCGAATAAGGTATCTTTTATTATGATATTGACGTTTAACATTGACAGATGTCAAATGCGCCATTTTGAATTTTAATAATACAATTTTATTAAGCCTGGGAAATCGTTTAATTTAATACCAATCGTTCAAATCATTTAATTTCTTGCCAAACTCGACTATTTTTGCTGTTATAAGAAAATGTTATGTGACATTGACAGATGTCAAGTCCGCCATCTTGAATTTTTAACAATTGCACTTAATTTGACTTAAAAAATCATTTAATTTGGTACCAAACTCGATTAGGGTATCTTTTATTATGAAATTGACGTTTGACATTGACAGATGTCAAATGCGCCATTTTGAATTTTAATAATACAATTTTATTAAGCCTGGGAAATCGTTTAATTTAATACCAATCATTAAAATCATTTAATTTCTTACCAAACTCGACTATTTTTGCTGTTATAATAAAATGTTATGTGACATTGACAGATGTCAAGTCCGCCATCTTGAATTTTTAACAATTGCACTTAATTTGACTTAAAAAATCATTTAATTTGATACCAAACTCGAATAGGGTATCTTTTATTATGAAATTGACGTTTGACATTGACAGATGTCAAATGCGCCATCTTGAATTTTAATAATACAATTTTATTAAAGCTTATTATTATTATTTATAAGCTTGGGAAAACGTTTAATTTAATACCAATCATTAAAATCAATTAATTTGATATCAAACTCGACTATTTTTGCTGTTATAATAAAAAGTTATATGACATTGACAGATGTCAAGTCTGCCATCTTGAATTTTTAACAATTGCACTTAATTTGACTCAAAAAATTATTTAATTTGATACCAAACTCGAATAGGGTATCTTTTATTATGAAATTGACGTTTAACATTGACAGATGTCAAATGCGCCATCTTGAATTTTAATAATACAATTTTATTAAAGCTTATTATTATTATTTATAAGCTTGGGAAAACGTTTAATTTAATACCAATCATTAAAATCAATTAATTTGATATCAAACTCGACTATTTTTGCTGTTATAATAAAATGTTATGTGACATTGACAGATGTCAAGTCCGCCATCTTGAATTTTTAACAATTGCACTTAATTTGACTTAAAAAATCATTTAATTTGATACCAAACTCGAATAGGGTATCTTTTATTATGAAATTGACGTTTGATATTGACAGATGTCAAATGCGCCATTTTGAATTTTAATAATACAATTTTATTAAAGCTTATTATTATTATTTATAAGCTTGGGAAATCGTTTAATTTAATACCAATCATTAAAATCATTTAATTTCTTACCAAACTCGACTATTTTTGCTGTTATAATAAAATGTTATGTAACATTGACAGATGTCAAGTCCGCCATCTTGAATTTTTAACAATTGCACTTAATTTGACTTAAAAAATCATTTAATTTGATACCAAACTCGATTAGGGTATCTTTTATTATGAAATTGACGTTTGACATTGACAGATGTCAAATGCGCCATTTTGAATTTTAATAATACAATTTTATTAAGCCTGGGAAATCATTTAATTTAATACCAATCATTAAAATCATTTAATTTCATACCAAATTCGACTATTTTTGCCGTTATAATAAAATGTTATGTGACATTGACAGATGTCAAGTCCGCCATCTTGAGTTTTTAACAGTTGCACTTAATTTGACTTAAAAAATCATTTAATTTGGTACCAAACTCGAATAGGGTATCTTTTATTATGAAATTGACGTTTGACATTGACAGATGTCAAATGCGCCATTTTGAATTTTAATAATACAATTTTATTAAAGCTTATTATTATTATTTATAAGCTTGGGAAATCGTTTAATTTAATACCAATCATTAAAATCATTTAATTTCTTACCAAACTCGACTATTTTTGCTGTTATAATAAAATGTTATGTAACATTGACAGATGTCAAGTCCGCCATCTTGAATTTTTAACAATTGCACTTAATTTGACTTAAAAAATCATTTAATTTGATACCAAACTCGATTAGGGTATCTTTTATTATGAAATTGACGTTTGACATTGACAGATGTCAAATGCGCCATCTTGAATTTTAATAATACAATTTTATTAAGCCTGGGAAATCGTTTAATTTAATACCAATCATTAAAATCAAGTAATTTGATATCAAACTCGACTATTTTTGCTGTTATAATAAAAAGTTATATGACATTGACAGATGTCAAGTCTGCCATCTTGAATTTTTAACAATTGCACTTAATTTGACTTAAAAAATCATTTAATTTGATACCAAACTCGAATAGGGTATCTTTTATTATGAAATTGACGTTTAACATTGACAGATGTCAAATGCGCCATCTTGAATTTTAATAATACAATTTTATTAAAGCTTATTATTATTATTTATAAGCTTGGGAAAACGTTTAATTTAATACCAATCATTAAAATCAATTAATTTGATATCAAACTCGACTATTTTTGCTGTTATAATAAAATGTTATGTGACATTGACAGATGTCAAGTCCGCCATCTTGAATTTTTAACAATTGCACTTAATTTGACTTAAAAAATCATTTAATTTGATACCAAACTCGATTAGGGTATCTTTTATTATGAAATTGACGTTTGACATTGACAGATGTCAAATGCGCCATTTTGAATTTTAATAATACAATTTTATTAAGCCTGGGAAATCGTTTAATTTAATACCAATCATTAAAATCATTTAATTTCTTACCAAACTCGACTATTTTTGCTGTTATAATAAAATGTTATGTGACATTGACAGATGTCAAGTCCGCCATCTTGAATTTTTAACAATTGCACTTAATTTGACTCAAAAAATCATTTAATTTGATACTAAACTTGAATAGGGTATCTTTTATTATGAAATTGACGTTTGACATTGACAGATGTCAAATGCGCCATTTTGAATTTTAATAATACAATTTTATTAAAGCTTATTATTATTATTTATAAGCTTGGGAAATCGTTTAATTTAATACCAATCGTTCAAATCATTTAATTTCTTGCCAAACTCGACTATTTTTGCTGTTATAAGAAAATGTTATGTGACATTGACAGATGTCAAGTCCGCCATCTTGAATTTTTAACAATTGCACTTAATTTGACTTAAAAAATCATTTAATTTGGTACCAAACTCGATTAGGGTATCTTTTATTATGAAATTGACGTTTGACATTGACAGATGTCAAATGCGCCATTTTGAATTTTAATAATACAATTTTATTAAAGCTTATTATTATTATTTATAAGCTTGGGAAATCGTTTAATTTAATACCAATCATTAAAATCACTTAATTTTGACACCAAACGTATGAAATAGTTTAAATGTGACATTTAACATTGAAGAAAAAACAAAATTTGACACATGTCATATCCGAAATTTTGATTTTGATAAATTAATTCCTATTCATCGATTTAATACCAAATATAACCAAATTAGTTTAATACAAAAGAAAGAAAATGATATTTGATGTATAACATATGATATTTGACAGGTTTTATTTTGACAGGTGTCATTTCCATTTAGAGTGTCATTTATTATAAGAAAATCGTTGAATTTCGCTCTAAATATCACGTGTAAATAAATAAAAAAATAGATAATAAATAAAGTTTGACATTTGAGATTGACACATGTCATATCCACCATTTTGAATTTAAGAATTTCGTTATTATCCGTAAAAAAACCATTAATTAATGTTAAAAGAGAACTAAATTAGTTATTTTATCACATAAAAAAGTTTAACTGTGACATTTGACATTGAAGAAAAAACAAAATTTGACACATGTCATATCCGCCATTTTGAAAATGACGTTAGATTTAAAATTCCTTTATTTAAAACCAATTAAAATAATTAAGGGAAAAATCGAATACTTTTTAAATTTATTTAACGAATTTGACAGCTGTCAAAATTATTACAATTTGGGTTGAAATGTCAAAATTAATTTTTATCCGGATATAGTGATTAGGTTGGTATCAAAATTTACGCTTAATTAATTAATGTAAGCCGAAACATGAACGTTGCAAGTGACACCTGTCAAATGTCATATGTCAAAATTATTGAATTAAAAAAAATAATCATTTATTGTTATTTTAGATCGATTTAAAATTGAAAATATGGTTGGTTATTTAAGTCTAAACACGGTGAGTTTATTTTAAAAATTGACGAAGATATACGAAAAATATAAATTAAAGATGGCGGCTGTCAATGTCATTTGTGACGTTGATTTAATTAATCCAAAATATTGGTTGTGGGGTATTAAATTGAAGGATTTTTTGTGCTTATTACGATTTTGATGTTTTTACAGCTTAAAAAATAATTAGAAAATCAAAATGGCCGATTTATACTTTTTTCTAAATTAAAACTGAATTTAATTAAAATAATGACGAAAGGTACATTTACAAAATAAGAAATAAGTCCACATTCGACGAGTTTATCTTAATAATTAACAAAGATATCAAAAAAATTAAATTAAAGATGGCGGCTTAAATGTCAATGTCATTTATTATATTGTGCAAGTTTGATTTATTTAATCGAAAATATGGGTTGTGTGTTATTAAATTGAAGGATTTTTTGTGCTTATTACGATTTTGATGTTTTTACAGCTTAAATAATAATTAGAAAATCAAAATGGCCGATTTATACTTTTTTTTCTAAATTAAAACTGAATTTAATTAAAATAATGATGAAAGGTACATTTACAAAATAAGAAATAAGTCCACACTCGACGAGTTTATCTTGATAATTAACAAAGTTATCGAAAAAATTAAATTAAAGATGGCGGCTTAAATGTCAATGTCATTTATTATATTGTGCAAGTTTGATTTATTTAATCGAAAATATGGGTTGTGGGGTATTAAATTGAAGGATTTTTTGTGCTTATTACGATTTTGATGTTTTTACAGCTTAAAAAAATAATTAGAAAATCAAAATGGCCGATTTATACTTTTTTTTAAATTAAAGCTGAATTTAATTAAAACAATGACGAAAGGTACATTTACAAAATAAGAAATAAGTCCACACTCGACGAGTTTATCTTAATAATTAAGAAAGATATCGAAAAAATTAAATTAAAGATGGCGGCTTAAATGTCAATGTCATTTATTATATTGTGCAAGTTTGATTTATTTAATCGAAAATATGGGTTGTGGGGTATTAAATTGAAGGATTTTTTGTGCTTATTACGATTTTGATGTTTTTACAGCTTAAAAAAATAATTAGAAAATCAAAATGGTCGATTTATACTTTTTTTTTAATTAAAACTGAATTTAATTAAAATAATGACGAAAGGTACATTTACAAAATAAGAAATAAGTCCACACTCGACGAGTTTATCTTGATAATTAAGAAAGATATCGTAAAAATTAAATTAAAGATGGCGGCTTAAATGTCAATGTCATTTATTATATTGTGCAAGTTTGATTTATTTAATCGAAAATATGGGTTGTGGGGTATCAAATTGAAGGATTTTTTGTGCTTATTACGATTTTGATGTTTTTACAGCTTAAAAAAATAATTAGAAAATCAAAATGGTCGATTTATACTTTTTTTAAAATTAAAACTGAATTTAATTAAAACAATGACGAAAGGTACATTTACAAAATAAGAAATAAGTCCACACTCGACGAGTTTATCTTGATAATTAAGAAAGATATCGAAAAAATTCAATTAAAGATGGCGGCTTAAATGTCAATGTCATTTATTATATTGTGCAAGTTTGAATTATTTAATCGAAAATATGGGTTGTGGGGTATTAAATTGAAGGATTTTTTGTGCTTATTACGATTTTGATGTTTTTACAGCTTAAAAAATAATTAGAAAATCAAAATGCCCGATTTATACTTTTTTTTAAATTAAAGCTGAATTTAATTAAAACAATGACGAAAGGTACATTTACAAAATAAGAAATAAGTCCACACTCGACGAGTTTATCTTGATAATTAGGAAAGATATCGAAAAAATTAAATTAAAGATGGCGGCTTAAATGTCAATGTTATTTATTATATTGTGCAAGTTTGATTTATTTAATCGAAAATATGGGTTGTGGGGTATTAAATTGAAGGATTTTTTGTGCTTATTACGATTTTGATGTTTTTACAGCTTAAAAAAATAATTAGAAAATCAAAATGGCCGATTTGTACTTTTTTTTTTAAATTAAAACTGAATTTAATTAAAACAATGACGAAAGGTACATTTACAAAATAAGAAATAAGTCCACACTCGACGAATTTATCTTGATAATTAACAAAGTTAGCGAAAAAATTAAATTAAAGATGGCGGCTTAAATGTCAATGTCATTTATTATATTGTGCAAGTTTGATTTATTTAATCGAAAATATGGGTTGTGGGGTATCAAATTGAAAGATTTTTTATGCTTATTACGATTTTGATGTTTTTACAGCTTAAAAAAATAATTGGAAAATCAAAATGGTCGATTTATACTTTTTTTTAAATTAAAATTGAATTTAATTAAAACAATGACGAAAGGTACATTTACAAAATAAGAAATAAGTCCACACTCGACGAGTTTATCTTGATAATTAACAAAGTTAGCGAAAAAATTAAATTAAAGATGGCGGCTTAAATGTCAATGTCATTTATTATATTGTGCAAGTTTGATTTATTTAATCGAAAATATGGGTTGTGGGGTATTAAATTGAAAGATTTTTATGCTTATTACGATTTTGATGTTTCTACAGCTTAAAAAAATAATTAGAAAATCAAAATGGTCGATTTATACTTTTTTTAAATTAAAACTGAATTTAATTAAAACAATGACGAAAGGTACATTTACAAAATAAGAAATAAGTCCACATTCGACGAGTTTATCTTAATAATTAACAAAGATATAAAAAAAATTAAATTAAAGATGGCGGCTGTCAATGTCATTTATTATATTATACAAATTTGATTTATTTAATCGAAAATTTTGTGTTTGTTGGGTTGTGGGGTATCAAATTAAAGGGTTTTTTGTGCTTATTACGATTTTGACATTTTTACAAAAAAAATTATTAATAAAAAAATAAGAATGGCGCATTTTTATTAATTTTTTTTGTTTATTATTTTTTTTTCGAAAGTATGGGTTGTTGGGTGTCAAATTAAAAGATTTTTTGTACTCATTACGATTTTAATCAACAGGAAACCCTCAATGTAAGCGTTTTGCCCAAAAACTTGTCAATCTATTTATAATATTATCAAATAAGACGTTTAAATTTCGTCATTATTATTTTGATTCCATTAAAGCGTAAAAATTTGATCATCTTTTAACATTTTTTAGGTGAAATAGATTTTAGAATTAATAAAAAATAATTAAATGTGCATTAAAAATTGAATTTGGCGGTATTTGATAATAGTTAGGAACCGTTCCGTTAGAGGACGCTAATGCTGAGTAAAAAAGTTTAAAAAAAGTTATCTATGATTAGGTTTGAAAATAATGGTTGGCAACGTTAAATAAAAAAAAATAAAATTCTTTTATTTAATCAACTTATTTCTAAAAAATAAATAAATTATTAAAAGTAATTACAAAATCGATATTAACGTAAATTAATCGTTATAATAAAATAGATACATTCAAAAATCAAAAAAGATATATTAATTTATATAAAAATCTAGGGACTTTTCATGTTACAACGCTGACTCTTAAAAATTTGACATTCATCCCCAGATCATAACATAAGCAACTTTTCTTCTAATAATAAAGGTAAATTTTCTTTAATTTATAAATCTAATTAAACTCAAACATATTTTATAAACCTTTATTAATAATAAATCAACTAAAACATTAATCTCATTCATTCAAACTCACCTACATTATCTTATGCATTGTCATGTACCGGTACATAACCTCACTTTCTCTTTTATAGATGTTTTTAACAAGAAGCGAATACGATAGAGGCGTAAACACCTTTTCCCCGGAAGGCCGCTTATTTCAAGTTGAATACGCAATCGAAGCCATTAAATTAGGCTCAACAGCTATCGGAATATGCACAAGCGAAGGGGTCGTTTTGGCAGTGGAAAAGCGCATAACCTCTCCATTAATGGAGAGCACGACCATCGAAAAAATCGTCGAAATCGATAAACACATTGGATGTGCCGTTTCCGGGTTAATGGCCGATTCAAGAACAATGATCGATCGGTAATTAATTAAATAAAATTTTTTATTTCAAAATAATATTATCTTGGTATTAAATATTTAGAGCAAGAGTGGAATGTCAAAATCATTGGTTTATTTACAACGAAAGTATGAGTGTGGAATCTTGCGCCCAGGCAGTTTCAAATTTGGCGATTCAATTTGGTGATTCCGATGATGATGGGGCTGCGATGTCGCGTCCGTTTGGAGTGGCTATTTTGTTTGCGGGAATCGATGAGAAAGGTCCCCAACTTTATCACATGGACCCATCGGGAACTTTTGTTGAATTTGATGCGAAAGCGATTGGTTCAGGGTCGGAGGGCGCTCAACAAAGTTTACAAGAAATGTATCATCGCAGTATGACTTTGTCGGAAGCTACAACGGCTTCTTTGACGATTTTAAAACAAGTCATGGAGGAAAAATTGAATTCGTCCAATGTTGAGGTGATGACTATGACGCCCGATAAAATGTTTCATATGTTCACTAAGGAACAGGTGGAAGAGGTAATTAAAAATATTGCTTAATAATTTTTTTTATTATGTGCTTATTGAATAAGATTAAATTGATTAATAAATGAGGATTTTGAAATGGTTTTTGTATAAACAAATGTTCCTAAAATGGTCCTCGATTTTATACAATCCTCAAAAATTCCTTTATTACATTACATTATTATTATTTACCCTACGATTTAAAATCTATGTAGATTCAATTATTATTTGATAGTTGCAAAATATTTTATTATTATTTTTTTAGTTTATTATTATTAGTTGCAAAATTTTTAATTTTTGTTTTGATTTCGTCTTTTAATGAAGTTATTAGAGTTCATTGGCTTTCGTATTACATATCCCTCAGAGATATTAAAGAGATCTGGACTCTGTCATCTTTGGCAAACGCTTTTACCAGTTTTAAAGAGCAAAGAATCTTGATTTTCTCAATTCTAATTGTAGCCATGTGTTGTAGGGGTTACTTATAACTATAATAAGACATATTTACGATGGCGCAATCAAAAGTCCTTTAATAAATCTTCCAAGAAATAGATAATCATGAACATTAAATTTTCTAAAAGATATTAAAAAATGTTTGTATTCCGTTTGTTTTTGAAATTGAAGAAAAACGGTTAATATATTCTTAAGACACTTTCTTGATATTTTTTTTTTTTTTTTTTATTTTATAGGAATGTTTTTCGTCTTGAATTAAATGTTTATTTAATAATTTTTTGCACTTTTATTAACAAGACGATAGTATTTTACACAATGTTACTACCGGTTTCGGTTACGTTTAAACCATCTTCAGGAAATATATTTTAAAGAAAATTGTTGATGTTATTGACATTTTATTTTGTGATTAATGTCATGTTGTGTCAATGTGAAAAATTAAAATAGGATTAAAATAAAATAAAATTAAAATTGAATATTTCCCAAACCAAAAGTTCAAATATCTATTATAAATTTGGGAAGGGAAATATGGGAAAATGTTATTGCGGTTTGAGTTCATTGTATATGTTGGGGTTTTTTAATTTTATTTTTAGGTGGAGTAAAAGGATTTTTCAAATACATATGTATACAGGGTGTTTCCGTGACTCGGGGCATAAAATTAACCACATATACTAGAGCAAAAATGATGATGATTCGTGAAAAAAAATTATTATAAAAGTCTTCAAATGGCCAAGATATGGGCCATCAAAGTTCAGAAATTTTAACACATTTTTCTAAATATTTTCAAAACCATTAATGGTAGAGGGTTGAAATTTGGTACAGAGTAAACAAACATCATGCAAAATCATTGAACCAATTTTGACTTTGGCCGGATGACGGCAACCATGTTATACAGGGTGTTCCTAAAATTTGTTTGCTCAGAACTTTTTTGTTTGTTCGTAACCCTACATTTATTTTTGTAGTTTTTAATAGAAAATTTATTTTCGAAACTTTTTTCACTCTTTGAAAATTTTGATAACATTGACTGTTTTCGAGTTATACGCGAAACTGTTAAGCTTTGATTTCAATCGTAACAAATAAAACATATTCCGCAAGATCTGAGAAGGCGATGACAATTGAAAAACGAACTGATCTAATAACCATTATTTGCATAAATTTCTCAGTGTAGATTTAGTTAAATCCAGTGTTAATTTATTTTAATTGAATAAAAGAATGTAATTTCCAAAACAATAAATTTAATTTTCGCGGTAACAACAAACAAGAACATAATAAAAATTCTAACAAAAATATGAACAAGAACAATAAAATTATAAACAAATGGTAATAAATAAAACAGAACAAAAAAAAAATACTAAAGCAGATGTTCAAAAACACTCCCGCCGGCTTCAATGCACGCCTGATATCGCCGTCTTAAATTAAAGCGCACTCTGCTGAGGACGTTGATTTCAGTTCGAAGTTGATCAAATGAATCAACAATTCGTAACCTCAGTTGATCAACTGAAGTTATTTCAACGCAGTACACAAGCGATTTAATGCGTCCCCATAAATAAAAATGTAGAGGTGTAAGATCCGGCGATCGGGGGGGCCAACTTATCGGTGCATCCACTCCTCGTCCAATCCACCGTTCCGGAAACCGTTCACATAGAAATTCTTGGACAGCATGTGTACTATGCGCAGGAGCACCATCATGCATATACCACATTTCTTGTCTTGTGTTTAAAGGAACGTCGTCTAAAAAATCATTTAATTGCTCTAAATGTCCCCTGTATGTATGGCCATCCAGCCTTGACGGCAAGAAAACGGGTCCTATAATGACATCGCCCACAATGCCAGCCCAAACGTTAAGAGAAAACCTCCATTGCGATTTCCAAGCTTTCTTAAATCTTGGATTTTCGTCCGCCCAACTATGTGAATTTCTCAAATTGATGATTCCATCTTTAGAAAATGCCGATTCATCTGCAAAAAGTATTTTTTCTAAAAATTGATCATCAATTTGGATTTTGTGCTGCATTATTTGACAATATTGCAGTCGTAGTGGGTAATCAGCCTGTCGAACTTCCTGAACTTTATAACTATGATATGGATAAAGCTGTTGCTCGTGAAGAACACGCCAGATAGTTGTTTTTGACGTTAAAAAATGCCTCGCCATATCCAAAGTACTAGCTGTAGGATTTTCTTGTACGTAGTCTAGAATATCTTCTTCTAGTTCGGTTGTTCGGACTGATCTGACTTTACCGTTGTTACTAAAATTCGGCTTAAACGTCCCATTTTCCCTTAAACGGGTTTCAATTCTTAAAAATGTTTTTCGATTGGGCGCTCTGCGGTTTTTTTCTCCCGATAACGGTTAGCGGCTGCTACGGCGTTTCCATGACATTCTCCCAATGTCAAAATCATGTCAGTTTGTTCACTAAATGTGTAATTGTCCATTTTGAACACGCAAAATTAATAAAAACTTCATTAACAAACAACTTTATGTTTAAACTACATAAGCAAGTTGACGGCTCAATTTGTTTTTTTTTTAATTGCCATGGCCAACTTTTTCGAAAATTATTGTGTTTAGTGTTACCATTGAAATCGAAGCTTAATATTTTCGCGTTTAACTCGCAAACGGTTAATGTTATCAAAATTTTCAAAGAGTGAAAAAAGTTTCGAAAATAAATTTTCTATTAAAAAGTACAAAAAAAATGTAGGGTTACGAACAAACAAAAAAGTTCTGAGCAAACAAATTTTAGGAACACCTGTATAACATGGTTGCCGTCGTCCGATCAAAGTCAAAATTGGTTCAATGATTTTACATGATGTTTGTTTACTCCGTACCAAATTTCAACCCTCTACCATAAATGGTTTTGAAAATATTTAGAAAAATGTGTTAAAATTTCTGAACTTTGATGGCCCATATCTTGGCCATTTAAAGACTTTTATAATAATTTTTTTCGCGAATCGTCATCATTTTTGCTCTAGTATATGTGGTTAATTTTATGCCCCGAGTCACGGGAACACCCTGTATAAAGGATTTTCTGTGTAGTTAATTTGGTCATTCAAACATAAAATTTGTGGATGATTATGTTTAAATTTTCTAATTTCATAAAGTTCAAGTATTTCCAAAAGGTTACTTTTATTTTTCTTATGAAGTAATGTTGTGTTTTTTGTTTCATTAAATTGGTGTTCCTTGTTAAATATTATATGTCTTCCAAAGTTAGATCTCTGTTGTGTTCTATGTTCTTTTATACGAGTTTTTAAACATCTCCCTGTTTCACCAATGTAAATGGCTTTACACGTATCACATTCTAATTTGTAAACTCCATTATCGTTCAGAAGAAAATTTAAAACCTAAATTCACAAGACACAAATATCCCAACGACATGACAAAGAATCAAGTGCAAAAAGTTATAAAGAAAACAATTAAAACAGAAATTAAGAAACATTACAAGAAAATTGACAAAATTAATCTTGAGATGTATTACGTCTACCAAGAATTAACAAAGTCCTACCACAATAGAGAAATCCAAGAAATAATGAACAACAAAACCATTTGGAATAAAGATAAAATCAATCAAAAATGGACATCAAAAGAAAGGAAATTAGATAATCTTAGAAAAGAAAAGAAAACACAAATAATAAAAGAAAATAGAAAGATAACTAAAGATTACAACATGAAACAACATATATTTCATAAACGGATAACTAATCTAACGAACATAACATTTTACCCAGAAGAATTAGAAATGCTTAATAAAGGCCATAAATATGCATTAACAACTAAACCCAATTTGAGAAAAACCGCTATTGAATTGGAAGCAATAACGAAGATAATGGCAACCAAAGAAACAATTAATAGAGAACTTCAACAGTTATTAATTAAAGAAGAAACAAAAAGAACAACAAAAAATAAAGAATTACTGAAAGAACGAAAAATTAATAAAGAAAAACGAATAATTAATAACATAAAACATAAAATCAAACAAAACAATCTAACTATCACCAAAGCTGATAAAAACGCAGGTTTAATAATAATGAACAAAGAAGAATACATAAAGAAAACTGAAGATTTTTTAAAAGAAAACGGTTTTACAACTGTTTCAAAGGATCCAACTACAAGTTTC
This sequence comes from Onthophagus sagittarius, assembly GCA_036711965.1. NCBI lineage: Eukaryota > Metazoa > Arthropoda > Insecta > Coleoptera > Scarabaeidae > Onthophagus > Onthophagus sagittarius. The sequence continues at coordinate 81,952,654 of JASERS010000002.1, read as the reverse complement.
CACAAAACAGCTAAAAAAATTATATTTGAATCCAAAGAAACACTACAAAAATTTAACAAAAACATTTATTCTATTTTACCGATGAATCCCAAAACACCAAGATTATACAGTTTGCCGAAATTACATAAACAAAAGATACCGATTCGCCCTATCATTTCCTCTATCGATTCTTCCACTTACAAAACAGCAAAATTTTTGGTCAACATATTTAAAGATATAACAGGATTTGAAACTAGACACACCATAAAAAACAGATACGATTTAATTAATAAACTTACAAAAATTAATTTTCCTGACAAATTACTGACATAATGATCTCATTTGACATCACTAACCTTTACACTAACTTTCCAACTGATGAAACCCTTCAAATTCTAAACAACATTCTTAAAGATGGAATTAATAATGAAACCGACAGAAAAAGTATATTTAACCATTTTAAAATTTGCATACAGCAAAATTTTTGTAAATTTAAAAACACTTACTACACCTACAATAAGGGCCTTCCAATGGGATCATCACTAAGTGGATTACTAGCTGATATATTCTTAGACAAACTTGAAAAAGAACTTATAATAAACAATAACAACCCATATAGACACAACATCATAACATGGTTAAGATATGTAGATGATATCATCGTTTTTATCGACAATGACAGACAAGAAACAATAACCAACTTACACAACTACATTAATAATTTACATAAAGACATCAAATTTTCAATCGAAATAGAACATAACAACCGCATAAATTTTTTAGACTTAACAATTTTAAAAACAGACAACGGACTTCAATACAGTATCTATATAAAACCAACGCAAACAGATACTATCATCCCAAATGATTCTTTTCATGATTATGCTCACTTTCAACGTATATATACACCGTGCCTTCAACACAAAACTTAGTGAAGAAGAACTTGGAACAGAAATATCCATTATCAAACAAATTGGCCAAAATAACGGATATAAACCACAAATCATCAACAAAATGATTGACAAATACAGAAACAAACAGAATCACATAAAACTTACCACTCTTACAAATATAACAAATAGCACAAGCAATATTTATAGAACAATAGAATATCAAGGTAACATACATAATAAAATGAAAAAAATGTTTAAGAAACACAATATAGTTATAACATCCAAAAGCAACAACACACTAGATAAAATTTTAATTAACAACAAAGATAAAATCAATAAAATGAACGATAATGGAGTTTACAAATTAGAATGTGATACGTGTAAAGCCATTTACATTGGTGAAACAGGGAGATGTTTAAAAACTTGTATAAAAGAACATAGAACACAACAGAGATCTAACTTTGGAAGACATATAATATTTAACAAGGAACACCAATTTAATGAAACAAAAAACACAACATTACTTCATAAGAAAAATAAAAGTAACCTTTTGGAAATACTTGAACTTTATGAAATTAGAAAATTTAAACATAATCATCCACAAATTTTATGTTTGAATGACCAAATTAACTACACAGAAAATCCTTTATATACATATGTATTTGAAAAATCCTTTTACTCCACCTAAAAATAAAATTAAAAAACCCCAACATATACAATGAACTCAAACCGCAATAACATTTTCCCATATTTCCCTTCCCAAATTTATAATAGATATTTGAACTTTTGGTTTGGGAAATATTCAATTTTAATTTTATTTTATTTTAATCCTATTTTAATTTTTCACATTGACACAACATGACATTAATCACAAAATAAAATGTCAATAACATCAACAATTTTCTTTAAAATATATTTCCTGAAGATGGTTTAAACGTAACCGAAACCGGTAGTAACATTGTGTAAAATACTATCGTCTTGTTAATAAAAGTGCAAAAAATTATTAAATAAACACTTTCTTGATAGTTGATAATTTTTGTGATATTACACAAAGTTGTATTTTTTTAAACACAACCAATAGTGAATAATGATGTTACTGAAAAGAGCACATTTTTAGCTTTCCAATGATGTATCGCATGTATAATATATTTTTGGAAAATAAGCGTTATTTTTCAATTCATAGATATTAAAGGACAAAGTTGAAAATTCTTGTAATAGTAGGCGTGGAAAACGTCATATGCCGCTTAGTTACTATGGTAACGTGGTTACCATAGTAATTGCATCTCTTATGTCATCTCGACGATTTAAATCACGAACAATCATGAATGAAATGACAAGTAAACTCTCGTTACCATAGTAACTAAGTGACATACACTTAGCAGCAGAAGTCTGCGTACAAAAAACTTCTAACACTTTAACTGAAAAAATAAGGGTCATGATCTGTGATAAACTTCAATTTTTTTTATTTTGTGTATTAACTACATATAATTCTATTCACAAAATATGCATCAATAAAACAGAAATATTAGTTACAAAAAAAATTAAAATTAAAAATTCTCCAAATAATGCGTATGCAAAAATCTGCGTACAAATAAAGACGCCTTCTCCAAAATATACTTATTTACTTAAATACGTAGTTGGCGATGTACGCTTTCCGATTTAAATAAAAGATAATCGGTGTCAATTATATTAGCAGAGGCTTAGAAGCTAAAAGTTAGAATGGACACGAAAGGAAAGGAAATTGAATTGGGAGAGAGAAAAATTATTGTAAAGTTATGGAAAGAGGGAAAATCTTTTCGAAAAATAGGAGAAACTGTCGGCAGGTCACACTCTTCCATTCAAAGAGTAATTAATAATTATAAAGACACTGAAGATTACCTCTCACGTCCGCGATCTGACCGAGAGAAGCGACCCCTTTTAACAAACCGAGAGAAGCGAAAAATTCTACAGCAGGTTAGAAAAGAACCTAGGCTGACGGCAAAAAAATAGTAGAAAATGTACAAGAAGAATTTCATAAAACTATCAGCAAAGATACGGTGAGAAGGACGTTAAAAAAAGCTAACTATCACAGTCGCGTTGCACGAAAAAAACCATTTGTGTCAGAGGTCAATCGTCAGAAACGGATCGCCTTTGCAAAAAAACTCTTAGACAAGCCCATTAAATTCTGGGAGAAAGTTCTCTTTACAGATGAACTTGTATGGAAAAAACCTAATACTGCCCTTAATCCCGAAAATTTGAAAGCGACTGTAAAACACGGAGGTGGTGGAGTTATGGTTTGGGGGTGTATGTGCACCAAAGGGGTGGGAAGGTTGGTTTTCATAACATCGACAATGGACCATAAAATGTATATAGACATTTTAAAAGAAAATTTGAAGCCTAGCATCGAAAACTTGGGCTTGGGGCCCGAATACTTTTTTCAACAAGATAATGACCCCAAACATTGCGCCCACAACACTAAGCTTTGGCTACTATACAATACCCCAAAGCAACTTAAAACACCTCCACTATCGCCGGACTTGAATCCCGTCGAACACCTCTGGGATTTACTGGAACGCAGGATTCGGCAACACAACATAACGTCGAAGGAAACGTTAAAAAATGTTATGATTGAGGAATGGGCCAAAATCAGTTCGGACGAAACGAAGAAATTAGTGCACTCCATGCCTAAACGTTTAAGGGAGGTCATTAAACCGAAAGTAAAGGTTATCCGACCTCATATTAATATAGAAACAATGATCTCATTTATGAATTTTTTATAAATACTGTCCTGACTTGTACGCAGATTTTTGCATACCCTACATTTGTAGAATTTTTAGTTTTGATTTTTTTCTGTAACTACTGTTTCTGTTTTGTTGAAGCATATTTTGTTAATAGAATTATATGTAGTTAATATACAAAATAAAAAAAAATCAAGTTTATCACATTAGATTATGACTCTTATTTTTTCAATTAAAGTATTACAAGTTTTTTGTACGCAGACTTCTGCTGCTGAGTGTATGATGTTGAACTAAAATTAGAACTATCACTAGATCTAAAACTAGAAACCTTCGGGTTTTGCTGTGCGTTTTTTGAAAAAATGTTTCCCGTTTCGGATGCCATGTTGCAACCTTCTTCAGAAATTGGTTCTAACTGACAAAAATCGGGAATTGTAAAACAATATATAGGTCGAAAAACTAATTAATAATTAATTTTATATTAATTACAAGCTAATTACTGCGTCGCGTCCGGTTTAGGAGTCGTATTCGTCTTCACCACCATCTTCCATGTTCTGCTAAGTTCCCAGCCATCTTCTCTGTTAACATTGTTTTTATGTCGGTGGATTTATATGACCTCTTCTTGTCAGCCGTTGATGATATTTAAAAGTCCTAGCCAGAACCAGAACCTTTGTTTTGTCGAAGTTTATTCGGTGACCTTCTGAGTGGCAATGTTCCGCAACCGCCGACTGTTGAATCTTCCTCAGCCTCACATCCCTCTCGTGTTCCTTGATACGGCATGCAATGTTTCGTCCGGTTTGGCCAACGTAAAACTTCCCATAACTGCATGATAGTCGATAGACACCCGCTCCTTTTAAAAGAGGTAGCTTGTCCTTGGTTATCGGGAGTGTATTCCGAATTTTGGAGACCGTTCCGAATCGCACCACGATGAAACCGACATCGATTTCATTGCATAGGTGTCTTGCATTTCGTTCCGTTACACCGGAAACGTAAGGAAGACAGATGAATCCAGCTGGTTCTGTACTTGCTAGAGCTTCTTTTCCCTGCTTCCGCTGCTTGGTAGCTCGGTTGATGTCCTTTAAACTATATTCATTTTTCTGTAGTACGTTCCGTAGAAACCGTTCTTCCTTCTTTAGGTTACCTCCTTTACATATTCTTACTGCTCTCTGAAACAAAGTGCGAATTACGGACCTCTTCTGTTGGGGATGATGGTGCGATGTTGCCTCTAAGTACCTATTGGTGTGGGTTTTCTTTCGATACACCCCCAGTTCCATATCACCATTTGTTGTTCTAGTGACCAATACATCTAAGAAGGGCAACTGCTTGGCGGATTCTGTTTCCATGGTAAATTTGATCATGGATGTTGAGCGTTTAGATGACTTAGAAATTCAAAGAGGCGTTCCCTACCATGTTGCCATACCACAAACGTGTCGTCCACATATCGGGGCCATAGCTTTGGTTTCCATTGGCTCTTCTTCAGAGCATTTTCTTTGAACAATTCCATGTAAAAGTTAGCTATCACCGGCGACAAAGGAGATCCCATGGCTGCCCCCTCAAACTGTTCGAAAAACTCTCCTTTCCAACTGAAATACGTCGACGATAAACAAAATTCCACTAAATCTGGCACGTACTCTGGCAAACCCTCCGGAATGAGTTTTTGGCGAAGACCCTCTACCGCATCCTTAATTGGTACCCTAGTAAAAAGAGATTCTACATCGAAACTAATCAAAATATCCTCAGCATCTAACTTTACATTTTTCACCGATTCCACGAAATGTGTTGAGTCCTTAACATATGATTCCGTGTTGCCTATCAAAGGAGAAAGAATTTTCGCGGGATGTTTGACAAGGAGATAGGTTATGAAGTAAATTCTTGATGGTACCGCCTGCACAAAGAAACATATTTGGTGTTCCGGTGAATTTCCCGTGGATTTTACAAAGTTCTTTATATTCCTTAGTAGATAATAGCCGACTCTAGAACCTCCTCTCAAAACCCAAGGCCAAGGACATTCTGCGTTATCATGACCTTGACCTTAGGTTCTGAGAGGAGGTTTCAGAATCGGCCTGACCTTTACGATGACCTTGACCGCGACTTGAAATGTAGTTAAACACTAACAAAAAGTCAAGGCCAAGGTCACGCTGAGTGACCATGACCTTGACCGGAGATTCTGAGGGGAGCTTACAGAATGGTAAGGGGTCGTAGACCTTGACCTGAACAATAACCTTTACTTTGACCTCAATCTTAAATGTAAACGTGAAACATAAACATTCTCCTTGTACGTGACCTTAAATAGGAACAACCTTGAAGTCGACCTTATAAGAGGTGAAGGGTCAAGTGTTGAAACCGGAGGAGGAGAAGTGTTATAAATACTCAACAGAAATACACAGCGAGCATTCTATAAGTAAGGTTGTATTCAAACATATTCAAAAAGATAAGTTTAAACTAAATTTCAAAGGAAATTTAAAAGTTATAAACTTAAAACGAAAAAATGTTTAAAGAAAGTTTAAAAGTAAAGTGTAAAATGGCAGTAAGAAGCGCAATAAAAGTAATAGACATGCAATGTTTCTCAAAAGGTTCAGAATGTATTGTGAAGGAGCTGGCTATCAGTGATGGGAGGTTTATCTCTCAATTTCTTTTTAAACCGGAAGTTCCGTACGAAATATTAACAATTAAAGTATTACGTCAAGTGGAGTGGGAATCCCATAATATGCACAGGATAAAGTACGCCTTTGACCTTGACCTTGGGTTCTGAGAGGAGGTTCTAGAATCGGCTATTATCTACTACTCTTACGATCTTATCTGTGTAGGGTCCTTCTTGATCTTGTAGGTGCCCTCCATCATTTTGGCGTCATATTCTTCCTTATCCATCACAATGGTGGTATCCCCCTTGTCTGCTAGTAACACAACGATTTCTGATTTTTCATTAATAGATCGGAGTGCCTTCTTTTCATTAACTGTTAAGTTAGATTTTGGTGATTTTGCTGATTTCAACACCCTAGCAATTACTTCTCGGATCTTTACTCTTCGTTTATAGGATTTCCGATTTTTAATAAATTTCGTTTATGTTAAGTTTGTTTAAAATAAAAAACAAATTCATATTAAAAAAACTCATCTAGCGTTGTTTGTCTCTGATTTTCGCGGAGCAAGTTATTAACAAAAATTTCATAATCGTAATGCGTGCTGCACACCACGTCGCAAAACTTCCAGCGCTTTTCTCATTTCGCTCATTGTTGGGGGTTGCATTGTTTGTATGTCTATTTCTTCCTCTGGCTCTTGATTTTCAATTAATGACGTTGTTACACTTTTGCACATTACACTTTCGCAAATCTCTTCTTCTGTTACGTTCTGTGCAACATTTAACTCGTTATCTATTGCCATCCACTCCTCTAACTCCTCGAACTTGTCGTCATGTCGGGTGGCTGAATGTTTAGGTGTTCAGGTTCTATGTCATCTTTTGAAAATCCACCATGTTTGAAACAATTCTTTATTGTTATTTTGGAAACTTGGCTCCACGACATGGTAATAAGATGTAAAGCGTCTAATAAATTTGTTTTCTTGGCTGGATCGCTCATATTTAGGGTATCCTCCATACTTTCCAAAATTCTAGCACGCATCTCTTTCCGGTAATACGCTTTCATGGTCCTTATAATGCCTTGATCACACGGTTGTATTATCGAAGTAGTATTGGCCGGTAAAAAAATAACTTTTATATTTTTTAATTAACAATTTACACAGTGTGCAGCGCAATTGTCCACGAGAAGAGCAATTTTTCCATTTACTCTCCTATCCCATTTTAAGAGCCAGTCATTAAAAACTAAGGATGTCATCCAGGCATTTGTATTTGAATAATAATCAACAGGTAGATTTTTGACACTCTGTTGTAACAACGTGGATTCTTACTTTTGCCGATTACTGAAAGCTGTTCTTTGTCACCCGACATATTTGCACAACACAAAATTGTTATACGTTCTTTTGATGTCTTACAACCCTTTGCATTGTCTTTTTAAAAAAATATCATTAGGAGTAAATTCCCCAGCAATCTTGGTCCATTAATTTTCAATCCAGTGTTCTGCACTCTTAAAATCAGCATGGTGAAACCATCCCTCCGTTGCAACAAAATTTTCTTTTCCCATTTTATTTGCAAGTTCTTCCGCTTTCTGTCGCATCAACCATAGTTTCAACGCAGATTCCACTTGAGCGTATTTCCCAGTTCGATTTCTTTTAGTCAGTAAATTCTCATTTTTTTTAGCAGCATCTTCTATTTCCACACGTTTTTTTAAAATTTTACACAAAATTGGTTGTGAGATTTTTAATTGTGCTGCTGCATTTCGCTGACTCAATTTCGGCAACTTGTCATATTTTTCTAAAATGTTAATTTTTTCACTTAAACTAAGATCACGTCTCTTTAGCATGAATTTATTTATCTCTTTTAGCATGAATTTATTGATTTTTTAATGGTTTCTTTAAAACTACCAAACGTGACGTTTCGACCGATTGTATCGTGTCTGTGTCTTTCGTATGTTTTCGTGGTGTTTTTGCGTGAATTAAATAATTTTTACTGCAAATTGATATAGATGGATACTTTCTTGAGACATTGGTGAGTCATTTAACCGAGTGTCAACGTTATTTTTCGGCTTTTTCGGGAAATTAAATACACTGTCGTCCGTAACAACTGTACTCTATAGCGAGCGGTTTGGTTTTTTGTGCGCTCGTGACGGACTGGTTTCTTCTTTTTGTTCATCGACGATTCGTTGACTACAACGACATACAAAATTTTACCACTGCTTATTAACGAAACGCTGATATGCCTCCAGTAAAAACTAAATCTGTCTCTACCCTAATTTGTAAGAAATGTTCTGTCTGCGTCAAAGTAGCTTATTCATGTTCGAGTTGCGGCAACAACTATCATCCATCCTGCGTCCTTAAAATACCAGGAATGTTCGTCGACGAGGATTGCAGGATTCATTGCTGCCAAACCAAGGGTTCGAATACACCGGTTGATTTTCGAAGGATAGGGATATGGAGGTTCTAAGGGAGCGATTGTTTAGTGTTAATGAAAGGTATCTTGAGGCATCCTTGAATGAGTCTGCTTCTCTGTCTGCAGCTGATGCGCAAATTCAACATTCCAATCAAACTGATAATAAACTGGAGAAAATAGCGAGCAGCATCCAGAGCTTGAAATCAACTCTTGCTGAGGAACTTGTGGACATACGTATTGAAATCAACCAATTAAAGAACAATAAAGCTCTGACTCGGGTAGATGTTTTGGATATTCCTGTTAGTGAAGAGCCTGTTACGTCCAAACCTTCAATTAATGACAGCTTTTTAACGATTAATTCGGATGACGACGTTTGCGTTCATGGGATTGTCGAGGGTGATGGGTGCGTTCCTTCTTGGGAGCCCATGGAACCTGTGTTGGCAAAAACTATCTGCCGGAAAGTGCTAATTGTGGCGGATAGCCATGGTCGTCACTGCGCATCCATACTTTCAGAGAGGCTGGGTCCCAATTTTGAAGTTCTTGGTGTAGTGAAGCCCAACGCTTGTTTTAGTGACGTCACTGGCGGCTTATCTAAATCAGTTGCTAATTTTGGAAAGGGTGATTTCGTTGTGGTTTTTGGCGGAACCAATGATGTATTGAGAGGCTTATTGCCGAAGACTGGTGTTGTGCGCAAACTGATTAAGTCTATGTCACATACTAATCTGATTGTTCTGGCAGTGCCGTATTATAAATCGTATTCTACTCATAATATGTTAGCTTATAAGTTTAATTGTGAATTGTATGAGGGACTCTATTCCAAAAGATTTTGTCATTTTGTTGATCTAAATTGTATGCTGAGTGAACCACTAATGACTGAACATGGTTTACACTTGAAGTTGTCTAGTAAAAAAAAAGTTATGAACACTGTAGCCCGAATCATTAATGAACAGATAAACGCTCACCAGTTCACGTTTGTTAATAGGGATAACTTGCGATATTTGACTCCGATCGATAGTAATAATCGTTCTTTTTAGTACACCGACTACGAGTAACGCTAAGGGACTTTCGTCGATTGCTGGGAGGGCTCATATTTTGCATATAAATTTACAAAGTCTGCGTAACAAATGTTTATTATTAGAATCTTTCTTACAGCTCAATAACAATAAATTCCATGTCTTGTGCTTGTGTGAACACTGGCTGACTGCGGCGGAAATGTTAGCTGTTAATATATCGGGCTATACTCTCGTTTCATACTTTGCCCGTTCCGAGCGTATACACGGAGGTGTTGCTGTGTTCGTGAGGGATGATCTCGGTGGCATACCGCTAAATTGTGATAGCTTTTCTGTGGAGTTTCATTGCGAAGTTGCTGCTGTCGTCATTCCTACTTTAGGGATCACGGTTGTTACCGCGTATCGCTCTCCTTCTGGTGATCTTGATACTTTTATGAATATAGTTTCAAACGTACTTTCCTCCATCGATGCACACAATAAAAATGTTTTATTGACTGCCGACTTCAATGTCCATTTTGGATCTAACGATCGGCGTGCGTGTATGGTCAGCGATGTCTTACGCGGGTTTGGTCTCCTTTCTACCTTTTATGGTCCTACGAGATTTGGTAACTGTCTAGATAATATTTTCTCCAATTTAGATACGGAGATCTCTAGTTCAACAGTTGATTTGTTGTTTTCGGACCATCTCGGAATTGTTAGCGAATTTATTATACCACTACATAAACCACAAGTAAATATTAAAAGGGTGGTAAGACCTACAACAGTTGGTGGCCTACACAATTTTTATAATATCATATCTTCTGAAGATTTTGCTTTCATTTATACCAACGACACTGATGCAGCAAATAAAATGTCAGTTTTCATGACTATCCTAAAAAAAGCCGCTGTTACAGCTTTTCCCATTAAAACGATTTCTTTTGCGAAGAATGGGTCTTTATCTATTTCGTGGTTTACCGATAAGCTTAGACATATGCGTGTTAAATTACAGGAGCTGAACGAACATTATTATCCTACCCAATGTCCGGAGTTGCGCACTTTGAGAAATGGTTTTCGTCAGCAATACCAGAAAGAATTAAAATCAGCTAAACGCAATGCAAATAATAAATTTATTTTATCCCACCAAAATTCTTCTCGCGCTGTATGGGATGTTATTACTTCCAACTCATGTAGTAAAAGGACGGGAGCGGTTTCCCATGAAATTAAAGCTGAAACATTTAATAATTACTTCTTGAGTGCTCCTTTGCTTATTTTAAGAAACGTGATATCTAAAGTTAATGCGTTGGAGAGACTTCTTCATATTCATAGCCCTCCCTCTAAAACTTATTTTTCGTTTAGAGCTGTATCACAAGTGGAAGTAAGGGATGCTATTGGCGGTTTGAAGCCAACTAAATGTTTAGACTTGTACGAATTAAATGCTACCATCGTAAAGAGAGCTACTGATGCTTTGGTGGGGCCATTAACAAAACTGTTTAATTGCTGTATTGAGGAAGGCAACTTTCCGTCTGTTCTTAAAACAGCGCTTGTGCTGCCCATTTTTAAAAAGGGTGATTCTAAAGATCCAGGGAATTACAGACCTATAAGTATATTGCCTGTAATTTCCAAAATATTTGAGGTTCTGTTGAAGGATCAGTTGTTGGAGTATTTTGAAGTTAATAATTTATTAAACGACAGCCAGTGCGGTTTCAGACCTGGCAGATCAACAACAACAGCTCTTCTTCAGTTCGTTGATAACGTCATCGATTGTTTTGAAACTTCTCAATATTGTGAGGCAACCTTCGTTGATCTATCGAAAGCGTTCGATTGCGTTTCGCATGAAATCCTAATCAGTAAACTCTATGCGTACAATATTTCTCCGTTGAGCTGTAGACTTTTGAGTTCTTATCTGGCCGACAGGTTTCAGTCCGTCAAAGTGGGAAATGATCTGTCTAATCCCGGCCAACTTCTTTGTGGGGTTCCTCAGGGTTCGATCCTGGGACCCCTCCTTTTTTTAATTTACATTAACGACCTTCCTGGTTCCCTGAATGATGGTGCGTCTGTGTTATACGCGGATGACACCACCCTGATATCGAAAGCTCCTACACGGGATGCCGCCATAGCACGGCAGTCCGACCTTACATCTAAGGCGGCAAAATGGTTCAATGATAATCGACTCGTACTGAACCAGTCAAAGACTATAAACATGACGTTCACCCTACGTACCAATGATTCCCCTATAGTCTCCAGTAGATTTCTTGGTGTTCTGATTGATTCAGAGCTAACTTGGCACAGTCACGTTGAATCACTCGGGAAACGCTTGAGCTCGGTAGTTTTTCTGTTACGTCGTCTGTCCAGCGTGGTGTCCATGCACGTACTAAGGACATGCTATTTTTCATTTCTACAGTCTCAGCTTTTATATGGTTTGCTGCTTTGGGGTCACTCCCCTGCCTCTAAACTGTTGTTTGCCGTCCAGAGGAGGGCGATCCGTGTTATTGCTGGACTGAACTATGGAGATGACTGTAGACGGGCCTTCAGCCAGCTAAGGATTTTAACTTTACCTAGTCTTTTTATTTTAGAATCAGTCAAGTTTCGACACAGAAATAGAGAGATTGCCGCGCGCGAGCTCGTCCACGCCTACGACACTCGTTTTGCAAATGATATTCGACCGGAATACCTAAGGCTGACAAGGTCTCGTTATGCGGTTAACCACCACAGCATTAGATTTTTCAATGCACTACCATGCAGCATTCGTGATCTACCTTACAACAAGTTTTGCATGTTAATTAAAAATTATTTATTGGATAAAGCCTTTTATGATGCTGATGACTTTATAGTGCACCCTCCCGACGGTCGACGATGATCCTTGTCCTTTTGAGTGTATATATATTGCGTATTTTTTGTATGTTTGTATATTTTTAGTCTCAAGACCTGTAATTACTTTATATGACTTGTGTAAACCAATTTGGTGTTAACACTAATAAATATATTATTATTATATTATTATTATTATTAATGGTTTCTTACTAAAGCGCCTTGTTCAAATTTTATTGCGAACTGTTTGACTTCCCGTTTAAATGATTAAGCTATATAATTTTTGAATTTAATAATCCATATTAGTGTAAAATTGAAAGCTTATAATAAGAGAGTTAATATTTGTTTTTATTATTTTTTATAGTGTTTGAAGGGTGTAGCTATAAAAGATAGTTCAAAAGGTGATCTACCCACAGGCGCCGGAGCTGTTCCAGTTAAATAATCTAATTTAATTTTTTTTTTCTTTGAACCGTTGTGTATGTTAATTTAAAAATGTTTATTTTAATAAATGTAATAATGAGTATTATTTATAGGTTTTAAGTGGTACTTATTAGGAATTATATTAATATAATATGTAAAATAATAGTTTTATCTAGTAATATTACCGGATGGCATGTGCGTAATTGCTAGATAATGGAATTACTCATCAAGAGGATATCATACGTACAATTACTATTACATTTGCTATTATTCTGACGTCAAGATATACCTAATTATTAAAACAAAAAAAAATGCAAGCATAAAAACTGAAACCTTTTTTAATTATTTTTTTAATACAGGTACCAAAATTACAGTTAACTAAGATGAAAAAGTGCGGATAATATTTTCAGTTTTCTATTATTACTAGATCCGTCTAATTAAGACAATGAAGAAAGTCAACATAAGCCATCACTGATATGGAGCAATTAATAGATTTAAGACCAACACTCAATATTCGTTACAAATTAAAATTTATTGTAAAATAAATACTATACGATAATAAGAAACAAAGCTAGGATTTAAAACATAAAAAACAGAAAGTTAAAAATAAGTTAAATATATTAATTATGGAAAGATTTGGTAGATTAAGACAACATCAAAAAGTTAATTATGATATATAAAGAGTAATTGAATCTGAAAATAAAAAAAAACCGTTTTTACAGATTTATCCAAATCGCCGAAGATAAAGAAACCACAGAGATCGGCGTCACCATCTAACCGTAACCACAAAATAATAGTTCTTGATGAAAAAATAGTCCTTTAAATTAATCAACAAATAAAATAAAGTTAAGATTTTATATATTTTAATCTGAAATTATTATTATTAAAATTTCATATACAGGATGGTTCAAATTCCAAGTCCGAATAGGCTATCTCTTCTATAATTTCACGCTGTTGAAGGCATAAAAAAATGAAAAATCATTTATGGTGGAGTCGACAAATTGAGATATATACTATACACGGCAGGTATAAAATTGGCCCGAGAATGTTACCTTGCGGAATTCGTGCTATCTCCATGGACATTATTTTGCTGAACAAAGGAAAATGCCTCATTCAGGTAAGATTGCATTTACAATTGTAAATTACTATTTTTTATGCTTTTTCTTGTTTTTTCTTTGTTAAAAATCTGGAATTTTCTTTGTTAAAATTCTAATTGTATGAAAGTCACAAAGAGGTACCAGCAAGTACAGAATTGTATTTTTGTCTTTTAACAAATTTTATTGAATTTATTCTAATTATTTACAGTTACAATATTCGTTTAATAGATACAATGCTATAAATAGTTCAAATTGATTGCAAATGTACAGGGTCTATTCAGCCGAGGTCGCTTGCGACCGAGGCAGTGGGTTGTTTAATATCATCTTTGTGTCAATATGACACCAACTGTACCATCCCATTTGCAATTAACTTCGACATAACAAACCATGACACTGTATGAAGCCGAGGTCGCTTGTGACCGAGGCAGTGGTTTGTTTGATAAAATTCTGGTGTTGATGTAATATTATTTATAAAATCTCGCCCATGAGCGATTTTTACTTAATCACGACATTGCTTTATGAATCGGAGGTCATTTGCATTCATCTTTGTTTTAATATAATATCAACTATATCGCCTCGCCCGCAAGTGACCTTATCTTAATACTCAATATTATTATATTTAGCCGAGGTCGCTTGCGGCAGAGGCATAACTGTACAACGTGCCCACACCAAATGTGTGAGACACCGCCGACCCGCCTTTCGGCATTCGGCAAGACCCCCCATCCAGCGAAGCCACCGCCTCCGCCTTCCAAAAATTAGCGGAGAATCAACCCTTTCCCTTTAATTTACAATACACGCATACATTTTTCAAAAATAAACAATAAACAAGAAAATCTTACACTATAAATCAAACTTAAACTTAACAAAAGAAATAAAACTGAAAGCAAATAAACTATACAAACTACTCTCCTTAATATACAAAAATACAAAAAAAACAAAAAAAAAATAAACTATAAACAATAAAGAACCTGCAAGTAGCAGTTCAGGGCAGCAGCACTACAGCGATGATATCCGATCCCTAATTCTTTTATCTGTTAATTCCCATCCCCTTCATAATAAAAAACCAGTCCCGCCGCCAGCTTATTCCAATCATCCATATCCTCGTCACTCTTAAATTCCACTAATTCTCCTCTACCATCCTCTCTTCTCTTTTCAAACACACTTCTCCTACATTCAACTCTCCTTGGGTCCGAACACTCCCACACCACATGATGTGTCGTGTCTTCCCCAATCCCACACACACACACATTACTTACATCCCTCACACGAAACCTATTTAAATAAAAGTTGAAGGGTCCATGTCCACTCATGAGTTGGATACCCTTTGCAGACATGGCCCTTCCACCCATCCATCCACACTTCAGATAACCAGACACACTCCTTCCCACACTAGACTCACCCCACCTTTCCTTCCATTCTTCCATCATTGCCTTCCTCTGCTCCCTCTTGAACACTCCCTTCGCCTTCCGTATCTCCCTTGGCTCCCAGTCATCCTCTCCTCTTCTGACCAATGAATCCACCATCCTCATCCCCTCATCTTCCCTTCCTCTCCACTCCACGAACACCTCCTTCCCTGCCTTCACACAATCATTCAATATCCCCAAACTCTCATTCACCTGCATATTTCTCACTCCCTTAATGTACATTTTCTCCACAGCCAGACGGTTGTCGTTATATACCCCATACACACCCTTCTCTCTTTCTCTTACTCATTCAAACCCCATCCTCAACGCCTCGATCTCCACCTGCAATATCGTTGCATGTCCGCTGATCACCCTTGTTCCTTCTCCAATCGTCACTCCCTCCCTTCTCGCCACAAATCCCACTCTTGATCCATCCGTTCCTCTTCTTCCATCAGTATACACTTCAACCCTTTCCTCACTTCTCCCTATATCATCACCCCTCCTGTTCACACTCCCAAACCATTCATTACCCTTACAATTCATCTCGCACACACCACTAACCTGTTTCATCCATTTCTCCCTTCCATACTTCACCAGTAAACTCATCGGAGGGATTCCCAAGACCACACCCATCGCCTCCGTTGCGGTTGTCCTGTACGCCCCCGACGCCCACAGCAGAAACGGCCTAATCGCTGCATCCAGGCACTTCTTAATTCGGGAATCCCTCGCCCTTTCGCCCCACACCTCCATTCCATACAACAGCCCCGGGATAATCACTCTCTCAACTATTACCTTTCTCAATTCCATGCTCACTCCCCAATCTTTACCTGCAATCACGGACAATCTTCCTAACATTCCAACTACTCTCCCCTTCACATACCTCACATGTTCAACAAACAATAACGCTGGGTCAATCAACACCCCCAAATACTTTATGCACACATTCATCCTCACCAACTCCCCATCCACTTTCAGCACTGGCCCACGAATTTTCTTCTTAGAGAAGAATATCCCCTCCATCTTGTCCCTAGAATACTCCACCTTGCACTCCTCCGCCCATTCTCTACATACCTTCCATACCCTTTCCCACCTCATCTCGATCTTCTTTACCGATACATCCCCTATCAAAACGATCTGGTCATCGGCGTATGCCTGTACCAGATCGCTTTCCTCATCTAACACACTCCTCACTTTCTCAAACCATTCATTCATCCCACAAATCCATAAAATAGGCCCCAGGCTAGATCCCTGTAGACAACCTCTATTTACACATACTTCCACATCCTCACACCTTAATATCCTGTCACTCAAGAAGCTTTCCACAGCACACACTAAATATTCTGGTACACCCATCCTCATCAACCCTTTTAGCAACCCTGGTATCCAGATGGCATTAAATGCATTCGAGATATCCAGGGCTACCACCACTCCATGCCATCCACGCGCTTTACTCTTATTCAATCCACACACCAAACTGTCCAACGCCTGCATTGTACCCCTACCTTTCCTAAATCCATACTGCCTCTCATCCAACTTTCCATTACTCTCCACGAAACTTAAAATCCTCTCAGCCAACACTCGGTCCAAAACCTTACCTAGCGAGGAAGCAAGGCAGATAGGTCTTATCCCTCCATTTGGCTTGGGAAGCCATACCACTCTTGCTTCCTTCCACACTTCCGGAAACACCCCCTCATCCAAACATTTTTGAATAACTCCCATTCATTCATCCATAAACCTTTTCCAACTCTCCTTTACGACCACACTCTTCATTCCGTCACATCCCGGGGCTTTTCCTTCTCCCATTCCACCAATTATCACTTCCAGCTCACCAACACTTAACTTTTCACCCTTTCTAACCTCACATCCTCTAACATATTCCCTCATCCTACTTCTCGTCTCTTCCCTTATCTCACCCTGTCTCATCGTATCCTTCTGTTCGCAATCCTGTGGAAAGTACCTGTCAAATTGCCTCCTTATCTCCTCCTTACGCCCTATCACCTCTCCACGTTCACTCCTTCCTACCATCATTGCTCTCCTTCCATACCCTTTGCACTCCTTCCATACTTCATACCATCCATTCATTTTCACCCTCTCCCCCAGTTCCTCCACCCATCTTCTCTTTGCCTCCAAAATACCCTTTTTGTAGAGCCTCCTCTTCTCCATGTAAATATCCTTCTTTTCATTCACGTTCACCCCATTCCTTCTACATTCCTGATAACACCGTCTGGCTACTCTCACTTCCTTCCTCATCGCATTCAGCCTTCCATTCCACCACTCCCTAGATCCATTACCCAAAGGATTTTTCTTCTTAATACACAATATTATTATATTTAACCGAGGTCATTCGCGGCCGAGGCAGTGAATTATTTGATATGATCCTTGTTTTAATATATCAACTATACTACCTCGCTCATAAGTAACTTTCACTTAATCCACAATATCACCATATTAAGCCCAGGTCGCTCGCGGCCGATGCAGTAAGTTGTTTGGTATCATCCTTGCCTTAATATGATATCAACTGTACTACCTCACTTGTAAGTAATTTTGACTTAATCCACAATATCACTCTGTTAAGCTGAGGTTGTTTACGGCCGAGGCAGTGGTTTATTTGATAAAAACCTGATGTTGATATAGTGTTAATTGTAAAATCTCGCTCACAAACAATTTCTACTTAACATAGTATATCATTTTGTTAACCCGAGGTCGTTTGCGACCGAGGCAGTGGGTTATTTAATATAATCTTTGTCCACAAGTGACTTTATTAGTAGATTGAGGAGCTTTTGGACCAATACGCTTACATTGACGATGTGGATCTCTTTAGTCCTGATTGGAAGGGCTTTTTGGTTAATTAAAGGATTTTTTTATAATCCCAGTACCCGATATTTAATAAAAGAAACTTAATTAATATGTTACGGATTAAAGCGGCCAAGTCAGCATTGCCAACGGTCTGCTGTTTTTCATTGGTTCTCTCTATTACGCTATTATAGTAGTATTTATTTAATTATAACAAAAATAGATGTACGTATGCTAGCAAGCAAAACTAGAAAAGAAAAAAGTGAAAGACCGAAAGAATAGAAAAAAAAGAACAAGAAAAGAAAAGCTTAGTGGTAATAACGAATAAATAATAACAGTTTATACTCGGTCTTTACCTTGTTTTCCAAGCAACTCAAACCTGAATTTCGCTCCAAAAATCCGCCCACTCTCCGACAGCTCCGAAAGAGTAAATTCGTTTAATAATTTAGGGAAAATAAGAAAATGCTGTTTTGAAACTTTCCAGTTTATACTGAGGTATTGTTAATGTGTCCTTATGCCTAATATTAATGTTGTGGACGACTGTTCGAAACCGAATTTTGTTAAATAAGTACGGTGGACATTTGGTAGTTAAAATTTTATGATAAAGGCTGGCAAAGTGAAGGACCCTCCGATATGGCGTATTCAACCAGCCCACTCATTTCAGCGTGTATGATATACTTTCATACTTACATACACCATAAATGAAGCGTAAGCAAGCATTATGAACTCTTTGAATTCTCACCTTCTGCATATTATCAATATAATACATCATCGTAATTAAAAATTGAAAGAATTCGAAGTATCGGAGTCGCTGATCCAATAAGTGTCTACTAATATAAAGCAGTTTTAGAGCTGAAGACTGGCTATATGCGAATCAAATCTTAATTAACAATATGATATCAACTGTACCATCCCATTTGCAATCATCTTCAATGATCAAACTTTGCTGTGATATAGTATTATCTATAAAATCTCGTTCATGAGCGATTTTTACTTAATACACGACGTTGCTCTATGAATCCGAAGTTGTTTGCATTCATCTTTGTTTTAATATAATATTAACTGTGCTACCTCGCTCATAAGTAACCTTGCTTAATCCACAATATCACTTTGTTAAGCCGAGGTCGCTTGCGGCCGAGGCAGTGGGTTGTTTGACGTCATCTTTGTGTTAATGTGATACTAACTGTACTACCTCGCTCATAAGTAATCTTGACTTAATCCACAATATCAATCTGTTAAACCGAGGTCGCTTGCGGCCGAGGCAGTAGGTTGTTTGACGTCATCTTTGTGTTAATATGATACCAACTGTACTGTCTCGTTCGCGGGCAATCTCGACTTAACATAATATCACTATATTAAGCCGAGGTAGCTTGCGATCGAGGCAGTGGGTTGTTTGATATCATCTTTGTATTAATATGATATCAACTATGCTACCTCGCTCATAAGTAACCTTGACTTAATCCACAATATCATTCTGTTAAGCCGAGGTCGCTTGCGGCCGAGGCAGTGGGTTGTTTGACGTCATCTTTGTGTTAATGTGATACTAACTGTACTGTCTCGTTCGCGAACAACCTCAACTTAACATAATATCACTATATTAAGCCGAGGTCGCTTGCGACCGAGGCAATGGGTTGTTTGATATCATCTTTGTATTAATATGATATCAACTGTACTACCTCGCTCATAAGTAACCTTGACTTAATCCACAATATCACTCTGTTAAGCCGAGGTCGCTTGCGGTCGAGGCAGTAGGTTGTTTGACGTCATCTTTGTGTTAATATGATACCAACTGTATTGTCTCGTTCTCGGGCAACCTCGACTTAACATAATATCACTATATTAAGCCGAGGTCGCTTGCGACCGAAGCAGTGGGTTGTTTGATATCATACAATTACTCATGAAGGAATTCAGTTGTCTGCCGATGAAGATAAAACCCAAGCATTTGTCGATTACCTTGAAGTAACCTTTATTTCTCATATACCCCGAGAAAACACGTCATTGGCCAATGCTACTGAAACATATAATGAAACGCATCTTCCACGTATAGCAATGGTGGACGAAGAAGTCACTAATGAGGAAATCGGATATTTAATTTACAATCTACCCATTCGAAAAGTTCCAGGGCATGACCCTATACGAAATTTAATTTTAACATACTTTCCCTTGAACATTACTACCTACCTAACTGATACCTTCAATTTATGCCTACAAATTGGTTACTTACCGGTCACTTCGAAAAAAGCTGAGATACTAATGTTCTACCAGATACTAATGTTTTCAATGTTCAGATACTAATGATACTAATGTTTTACCAGGTTCGACAAACCTGGTAAAACGAGCAGTACTATATCTAATTACCGTCCTATTAGCCTCTTACGGACACTATCTAAATTGTTTGAAAACGTAATTTTGCGAAGATTTCAAGAACAGTTGATAGAAAGAAATATTATTCCAAATATTCAGTTCGGGTTTCAGACGCAACACTCGGCGATTCACAAATTGGTGCATGTTACAGAATTTATTAAGAAAAGTTATGAAAATAAGTTGTTCACCACCATTGCCTTTGACTATTTGAAGGGCGGGTTTAAAATTCAGGCTATTACAGGAAATACTTATGTCATATCTTCAGGAGCGAACATTTTATGTAAGATAGAATGGGTCATATTCAGATTCACGTTGTATCAGAGGAGTTCCAAGGGGGTATATTAGCACCTTATTCAATATATTTGCATGATATACCATACCGCCAAAGTTTTAATTAAAAAGGCTCTATTTGCTGATGAGTGTTGATTATAACTCAAGATAGTGATTTAGAGAAAACAATAGAACACCTTCAAGATGCTATTAACAACATGCAGAAATGACTTACTAAATGGTGCCTAAGTGTATTCCTAAGTGAAGACAAGTTTTAATTCAAAATCTTTACATTACGACGTTACCAAAATTCAATAAACGTTGCAATCAATAACTCAGAATATCGGTGGAATCTTAAAGACAAAGCTATTAAATACTTACGTCTGCATCTTGATCAGTGATTAAATTGGGATATGCGTATAAACAACAGATCAAATTTGGGATACGCACGATTGAAACAGTTATTTCTTCTAATAAATAAGAAAGGAGTTACCTAAAATCTAAATGTACAATGATACTATATAAAGTATTAATAAGATTTCTGGTAACCTATGATTGCCTAGTGTGGAGCAACGCTGGTACCACAAATATTATTTATTATAGGAGTGTCTACAGCGGACGGCGGACGGCTGTAGATACTCCTTAGTTTGTTCGTAACGATCAGATACATCGAACTAAATATAATGCCTATTAAGGATTTTGTAAGATGTCCAACCAGGCGGTTCCATAAAATCATCAATAAATGTTGTAGTGCAGCTAACATTGGTTAAACATAGCCGTTTAACAAGAAAGTTGCCACAAGATTTATTGTAAATTAAAATTTAACTATCTGCCTTAGGAAAACCTCTATTTTTCCTTAATGTTATTAATCGTTATGTATATATATATATGCATATATATATTGCAGCCAAAAATTGATTGCAGCCAAAAATTGATCAAGTGAGTCTGCTACTTACGGAGCACAAGTTTGATATTTTTTGCTATGACGGAAACCTGGTTAGACCCTAGAGTTCCAAATAATAATGTTGCAGCGGAGGGTTATAATTTATATCGCCACGATAGATGTGGACGTGGTGGAGGCGTTTGTTGGTACATACGGTCTGATATCGATTGTGATGTTGTGGAGGTGGTGAGTACGTTAGAACAATTATGGTTAAGAATCTCTCTGAAAAGACTGTCGATATCTTGTGGAGTTATATACAAATATAGCTTCAGGGGATTTTATTACGTGTCTCGAGGAAGTCTTAGTACAGGTTATTTTAATAGCTGATGAAGTCTTATGTGTAGGAGACTTTAACATCGATATGCTCAGATGTGATAGGGCTGCGTCAGAGTTGACCGAAGCGTTGGAGGTGTTTGGATTGCAACGGTTAATTAATGAACCAACGCGAGTTACTCTGAAGTCTGCCACTCTGCTTGATGTTATTTTATTCTCGAATGATGAATTGGTATCAAATAGTGGTGTCTTGGAAAATGATTTCTCGGATCATTCTTTAGTTTTTGTTGAATTACAAATATTACAAGAACGAAATACTCCCCTTTTCAAAACATACAGAGATTTTAGAGGTTTTAGTGAGTTGGTGTTTTATGAACACTTAAAATCATTGCCCTGGCGAATACTGTATGAATTGCAGACAATAGATGAAAAAATAGAATTTCTAAACGATAACATATTATTACTTCTTGACATACATGCGCCGTTAAAAATTGCTCGAATCACTAAACCAAGTACACCTTGGATCTCTGTTGAGTTAAAAGCGGCAATGCAAAATCGAGACAAATTACTTCAAGTTTTTAAGCGTTCTCGAAACCCCATACATTGGCAGCAACATAAATCATTTCGAAATTTAGTTACTAATATGTATCGTAAGTGTAAACGAGAATATTTGCAGGCTACGTTAGAGTTAGGCAACGTTGCTAAAACCTGGCAAACGTTGAAAGCCACGAAATTAATTAGATCCAAGCGTGAATCGCTTCCAAATCACTTGACAGATGCTAATGTTATTAACGATTTTTTTATTGATTCGCTTCCCGTTACTAATGCCACAGTTGATAGTGACAGTTATTTTAAGTTAAATAAACAAGTTGTAAACACTCTTGCATTTTCGACTACATCTGAAAGTGATGTTCTAAAAGTGTTGTAGTCTCCTTATGTCACACATATTGTAAATTTTTGCATTCAATACAGTGTATTTCCTTCATCGTGGAAGACAGCGGTCGTGCGTCCGATACCAAAAGTTCCGAATCCAATTCTTACTTCCGATCTGCGCCCGATAAGTATACTAACTGCAATGTCAAAAATATTGGAAAAGATTATTAATGTTCAATTGCAGCATCACTTGGAAATTAATGAAATCCTGCCAACGGTTCAGTCTGGATTTAGACAAGGTCATAGCTGTACGACTGCTTTAGCTTGTGTGGTTGACGATATTATAGGTGCAACTGATAGAGGGTACATGACAATACTTGTTCTGCTGGACTACACCAAAGCTTTTGATACGGTAAATCACAGACTCCTGCTGGCTATTCTTAAGCACTTCGGGCTGGAAGACTCAGCTATTGTATTCTTTGAAAAATTCCTGAACGCCCGACAGCAATACGTGCAGTTGTCTAATTGTCAATCTAATGCTCGTCCTATCAGATCTGGGGTGGCGCAGGGTTCTGTACTCTCGCCTACTCTTTTTTCAATATATACTGCACCGTTTTGTGTTATGGCGCTGACGTTAAGGTAACTATTCAAGGGTCAACTTTACCCATTCTTAGCGAAGCACGTAATTTAGGATTGGTGATAAATACGGATCTGAGATTCCGGAAACATGTGTCGACAATACTTCAGGGTGCATACGCCAAACTAAAATCTCTATACCCTTCTCGTCATCTACTCAATATTAAAACTAAAACACTACTTTGTAACTCTTTAATTCTATCTAAATTTAACTTTGGAGATGTGGTGTACGGGCCCTGTTTACTTCGAGTCGACGAGCAACGAATTCAAAAGGCACAGAACGCATGCCTGCGTTTCATTTACGGCATTAAAAAATTTGACAGAATTTCGCACAAGTTATTGGACGCAAAATGGCTAAGTATGTCACGAAGGGCAAGATTACATAGTTGTGTGTTTTATTACAATATCGTTCAGAAAGAAAAACCTCAATATCTATATCAGAAGATTCAGTATCGTACTGACATTCATAACTTGAATTTGAGATTTAGGGGGGCTATGACACCTCCTCTCCACCGCACAGAGCAGTTTAAATGGTGTTTTAGTCACCAGATTATAACCATATACAATGCTTTGCCCCCGCAAATAAAGCTACTTGCAAGCGTCTCCACATTCAAGAAGCAGGTTTTCGATCGCTTACTTGATCAACAAACGGCTGCCATGACTAGATAGTATAAAAAGGATTTTTTTTTCAATACTATTAACAGAGATATTTATTTACATTATGTACGTTGTTTTTTTTCCTCTTTTCATTATATTTAGTTTTATATTTTTATTATGTTTGGTTTCACTCTTTTGTTTTATTTTATTATTTTTTTTTTCCTCTCAATTTTCGCTCTCTTACTGAACGTTTAGAAAATTATTTTTAAGAGCGGTAATTGGTTAAGTTGAGCAGTGCATCAGTACTGAACTTCGCCAATTCGTACTTATTGTTCAGTATTATATATATACAGGGTGTCTCACGTAACTGGTTCATTAGAACTTTTTTGGATTACACCATTCGAAGAGGCTTGAAATTTTGGTATCACGGGTTGTTCATTCCGATCTATTAATCTAAAATATTTTCAAGATCGCCACCACTTCCGGTCTACCGGAAGTAGACCTCAACTTCGTTATTTTAAATGGAATGCTATAGTTTTTATTACACCATTCAATTACACGTAAGAAAATATGTTGACTTTGATAACAGTTGTTGGTACCTATCGTTTTTTGTTTTCGAGTTATTTTGATTTTAAATGTTTTTTGGCAAATATCACCATGCTCTTTACAAGCCCATATCTCAGCCAACGTTAATTCAAAAATGTTTTGCATTGGTACAATAACTCGTCATATGCTGTTAAATAGATTGTCACTTGTTATATTAATGTACCTTATACAGCGTGGTCAAAAATTGAATTACCATTTCGCTGTATTCAATTGCGAGAAAGTCGAAAATTTTAAATGGAACGCACCATATCCTTTTAGCCTATCAAAACGGGAATTTAATTCTCTACCAATTATCTATAAATATTGCTATACCTATTTATTATAGTTTTCTTCATATTGAGTATTTTATCAAAATCCTACACAAAATGCTGGAAGCCGGTCGTGTTTTTCTTAGAAGCCTATGATATTTTGACAGTTTATTGTTTAATTTATTTAAATTATCATTGGTATTATTTCTAGAATGATCTGCGATTGAATAAACTTGAGTTTGTTAGCTTTTATTTGCCAAAAATAACCAGCAGAAGAACGCATAAATGAAACAATGAAAAACAATGATATGGCGTAATATTCGACGTAATGATGCGCGATGTGTTTCTAGAGAGTTCAGTTTATTTATTTACGGTGCTTTTTTGTAAAATATTATTCATCTAAATCGACCGAAGCACCTCTCTTACCGAAGAATTTGGTAAAGCAATAAAATATGACAAAACATTTATTCTATTATCTTAAGCTGCTGGTTATAGAAATTTATGTTTTCTTGTTATTTTGATCTTTCCAAAACTAAGAGATACGTATCTTATCCTATCCAAAACTTTATTACATCCGTCATGAATATAAGACGAATTTAAAATGTTGGCGTGGGAATAATTCGCCATGATATTCAAAGACATTAACAGCAGTAAGTGATGACACAACTCAGTAGTGGTAACAATAACATAAATATGGTTGAATAGCTATCAAAACTCCATGGCTTTCTAACATAAAAACAAGAAGCTTCCAGCAAATAGGCCCAGGAAAGTATCTAAATAGTTTGTAGAGAATTAAATTCCCATAATTTATTTTTGTGATTTTCAGTTTTTCATTCTTTTATGTTATTGATTTTAATCTTTGTCATTAAATTGTTGTTTTTCATTGTTTCATTTATTCGGTTTTCTTTTGGTTATTTTTGGTAAATTACAGCTAGCAATCTAAAGTTTATTCAATCACAGTTCATTGTAGAAATAATACTAATAATGATCTGTAAGCGTTAATTTAATATTTAAATTTTAAAGTTAGTACGATTACAGCCGCTGGTGGCGTTGTAGTGGTTTTTAACGGTTTTAGTAGCGTTGGAGGGAAGAACGACTTCCGAGAGAATTACGCAAGATTACATTTTACGTTTATGTCGCTTATGTATTATGTTATGTGTTATTACGCCTTATGTGCTTCATTTAAACGTTAATAAACAATATATTTTGAGAAGAGTGAGAAGAGATTTATTATTCGGCCCAACCGAAGGCTCCCTCAATAATTCTTACAAATTTAAATAAATTAAACAAAAAACTGTCAAAATGTCATGGTCTTCTAACAAAAACACAGACGGTTTCTAGCATTTTAACTATGATTGTGATAAATTCCTCAATAGCAAGAAAACTATAATAAATAGGTATAGGAATATTTATAGATAATTTGTAGAGAATTAAATTTCCTTTCTGTTAGGGATGAAAATATGGGGCGTTCCATTTAAAATTTTCGACTTTCACGCAATTGAATACAGAGAAACGGTAACTCAATTTTTGACCAGCCTGTATAAGATATACTGATATAACAAATGACTATCTATTTAGCAGCATATGAAGAGTTATCGCACCAATGCAAAACGTTTTTGAGTTAACGTTGGCTGAGATATGGGCTTGTAAAGAGCATGGTGATATTTGCCAAAAAACACTTAAAATCAAAATAACTCGAAAACAAAAAACGGTAGGCACCAACAACTGTTATCAAAGTCAACATATTTTCTTATGTATAATTGAATGGTGTAATAAAAACTACAGCATTCCGTTTAAAATAACCAAGTTGAAGTCTACTTCCGGTAGACCGGAAGTGGCGGCCATCTTGAAAATATTTTAAATTAATAGATTGGAATGAACAACCCATGTTACCAAAATTTCAAGCCTCTACGAATAGTGGAACCTAAAAAAGTTCTAATGAACCAGTTAGGTGAGACACCCTGTATATACTCTCTTGTATTCATTGTATTAGTACGAATAAAGGCATTATTATTATTATATGTAAATGTGATTTGAAACATGATTGAAACACATTAGCGAATATTATATTGTATGTTGAGTTGATTTTACTAAAGTTAAAAAATAGAAAGAGATTGAGAAAAAATTATTTACGTTTTACACCTAAAACCGAGTCAATTTAAATTATTCATCCCCCGCCCCCACCTCTAAATTCTTGTGTGTCCCTTTGCAGAGGGGTTCTAGAAGGGTTAAGTGAATTTTCTAATACGGTTCTAGGGTGCTACACTTCCCAGATTGTGAGAAAAAAAATTATTTACGTTTTACACCTAAAACCGAGTTAATTTAAATTATTCATCCCCCGCCCCCACCTCTAAATTCTTGTGTGTTCCTTTGCAAAGGGATTCTCGAAGCGTTAAGTGAATTTTCTAATATGGTTCTAGGGTGCTACACTTCCCAGATTTTGAGAAAAAAAATTATTTACGTTTTACACCTAAAACCGAGTTAATTTAAATTATTCATCCCCCGCCCCCACCCCTAAATTCTTGTGTGTCCCTTTGCAGAGGGGTTCTAGAAGGGTTAAGTGAATTTTCTAATATGGTTCTAGGATGCTACACTTCCCAGATTTTGAGAAAAAAATTATTTACGTTTTACACCTAAAACCGAGTTAATTTAAATTATTCATCCCCGCCCCCACCTCTAAATTTTTGTGTGTCCCTTTGCAGAGGGGTTCTAGAAGGGTTAAGTGAATTTTCTAATATGGTTCCAGGGTGCTACACTTCCCAGATTTTGAGAAAAAAATTATTTACGTTTTACTCGTAAATATTGGTTCAGGATAGGATAAAAGAAATAATGACAATCAATTGAACAGTCCTATATTTCGATTCAAATTGAATCTTCTTCAGGGAGTGAAATTTTCTATAAAACTACAAGTTAATAGTAAAAAGTAAGTAAATACAAATAACACTTACGATTGTAATGAAACTGGCTAAAATAAAACATTAAATACCAGAGTATTTCGTCCTAAATTATTCTTAAAATTCTTGAGAAAAACATGAAACACGTTGTTACACACCATAGCGCTTTTTTTATAATATGAATGACAGTGCAACCAACCTTGTAAAAGTAATACGGCAACTTCACGTGAAGCGGGAAGCGCCAAAAATTTAAATTCAAATGTTTGAAATATTTAAATTTTTAAATTCATCTCTACAAAAATCAAAAATTAGGGCATATATAGAACTTAAGGAGCTGATATCAGTTTTATAATTGATAGTATTTTTTGTGGTTGCTATGTGGAACATCTCCAAAAATAATCTGTTGTGATAGTTGTTAGTTGCATCTATAATTTTAGTATTTTCAAAATCAAAAATGTGACCACTGTCCAAACTATGTTCGGCCAGAGCACAAGATCTTTTGCTACAACGTATATCACTTTTACGAGTGAGATGATAACATAACCTTCAGGAAGTTCGAAACCTCTCAATTCCTCAACAAATTGAAAGGTGTTTCTCACATTAAAATTAGTTCTTGAGTCAAAAGCAACAGTTAATATTTTAGCTAAGTAAGAAGAAATATTATAGGTAGCAGCACCAACTGACGAAATTATGGGTCTTAGTGGAACATCGGGTTTATGTATCTTAGGTAAGAAATATGCTTTGGATACTAAGGTGTTATGTTTTATAATTTTTTTGAATTCCAAGTCGTCAATAAAGTTTTTGTTTAAGAGATCTTTCAATAAACTGTTAATAGTGTTCTGAATGAAGTTAGTTTTATCAGTGTTACCTATTAATTTGTAAGTGTTGTTGTCTTTTAGCATTTCTTCTGCTTTTTTAATGTATATGTCCCTTTTCATCACTACCGTGGTTGAGCCCTTATCTGCCTTCGTTACTATAATATCTGGGTTATCTTTTAAAAATTTTTTAGTTTGTTGTTGACAGAAAATTAAATATGATTCTAAATTAGTTGGAAGAAGTTGTTTAGTTAAAAAATTTGTTAGAATGTTGGTACTTCTGGCTCTTATACTGCCTTTTACATTATTTGATAATGAATTGATTATGTTTTCAATTTCCATTAATAAGTGTTTGGTATAAAATGTTTTATCAGTTATAGGATATACAAATTTAGGGCCTAAGGCCAAGAATTGCTTTACTTCCTCTGGTAAATCAATCTCTGAGCAATTAACTAACCATTTATCTACATTTCCATTGATTGACACTCTAAACTCTCTAATCATATCCTGATGTAACTTTTGAAATTTCTTAATATTAGTTTTTTTGATTTCATCAAAAGTTTTTTTATAATTTAATTGTAAAAAATCTTTAAAGTTAAGTAAAATGTTGTGAGGTAAATTTACATTGATTTTTTCAAACAAAGTATTAGTTGAATTTGTTAACAGTTTGATCTTATTTAACGTGATTTTAATTTCAAAAGATAGTGTACGTGTTGCTAACCTTTTCGTATAGCATCATATCTTTTCTTGTAATGGACCAGCTGTACCATCCAGTAAGTTTTTTAAGTTTTTTGTGCCGTCACTTATATGGTTGGGGGTCACGCCATATCTTCTGCATTTTATTAAAAATGTGAGTCTGTTTTTCAATTTTGCCAGTTTGATGTTGTTATTAGAGATGGACTTTAAGTGTGTCCCTTTGCAGAGGGGTTCTAGAAGGGTTAAGTGAATTTTCTAATATGGTTCCAGGGTGCTACACTTCCCAAATTTTGAGAAAAAAAAATTATTTACGTTTTACACCTAAAACCGAGTTAATTTAAATTATTCATCCCCCGCCCCCACCTCTAAATTCTTGTGTGTTCCTTTGCAAAGGGATTCTCGAAGCGTCAAGTGAATTGTCTAATATGGTTCTAGGGTGCTACACTTCCCAGATTTTGAGAAAAAAAATTATTTACGTTTTACACCTAATACCGAGTTATTATTATTAATCCCCCGCCCTGTCCACATCTGTCTCTTTGCAGAGGGGTTAAAAGATCGCTAAGTGAATTTCCTAAGATGGTTTCAGGGTGTCACATTCCCTAAATAATAAGAAAAATAATTATTTAGTGTTCATTATAAGTATTTGTCTGGTCGACTGTAAAAAAACGAATCTGAATCTAACTTCAGCCACAT
Source organism: Onthophagus sagittarius (assembly GCA_036711965.1). Taxonomy (NCBI): domain Eukaryota; kingdom Metazoa; phylum Arthropoda; class Insecta; order Coleoptera; family Scarabaeidae; genus Onthophagus; species Onthophagus sagittarius. The sequence continues at coordinate 81,922,672 of JASERS010000002.1, read as the reverse complement.
TAAGATTTATAGGTTTGTAGCGTTTCAGGCGTCGCACGTCGTTTTTGGTATTATATAAATCTCGCACCACCGTGTTTGAATGGTTAGTTATTTTCCCTTTGTACCTTACAGAATATTTTTTAACTTCCACTTTTAATGTAGGTATTTGTAGATCATTTCCAAGTATACTATTAGTGACATACCATGGTGCACACCTTGTTTTGAAATCTTTGCAGTATTTCTAAATTTGAATTGCTTGCTGTTCCCCATAACTGTATGCCATACGTCCATATTGGTTTCAGAATGGTGAAAGCAATTATTTATTCTCAATACTTAGTTTTAAATCGTTTCCTATTAGCCAATTGTGGTTGACTTCATCAACGACGCTGTGGACCGCAAAGAGGCCGCCCTGGGTGTCTTCATCGACGTTGAAGGAGCCTTCGATCGAACGACCTTCTCAGGAATATACGAGACTTTGACTGAGCACAATGTTCCTCCGACCCTCTGTGGTTGGATAGAGAATACACTCAGACATAGACTCGTGAAACTAAGGATTGGCAATACCACATTACAAGGTACCGTTACTAGGGGCTGCCCACAAGGGGGTGTTCTCTCACCTCTATTGTAGAACCTTACACTCGACAGCCTCTTAAAACGATTAAAACTAGCCCGCTTTAAAACCGTTGGCTACGCTGATGACCTGACCATCCTCGTCAGGGGGAAACACATAAATGTACTCTCTGAAAGGATGCAGGCAGCACTCAACATAATTGAGACCTGGTGTAATAAAGAAACTCTCTCAGTCAATCCCAAGAAGACCGAGATGGTAATTTTTACACGCTTACGCAGCCAGATTTAATCTACCAACGCTTGCGAACACTCCACTTAAACTTTCCAATGAGGTTAAGTACTTGGGCTTAATTATGGATAGTAAGTTAACGTGGAAAGCTCACCTAGATTATAGAGTAAAAAAAGCATGCGTTGCTCTTGACCAATGCCGGAGGGCTGTTGGGAGGACGTGGGGGTTGTCCCCCCGAGTAGCCCTTTAGATTTACACTGCCGTTATTCGACCCATGCTAACTTATGGTGCTGTGGTGTGGTGGAATAGAACATCAAAAATCACCACCATCGCAGCACTCAAAAGTATACAGAGACTTAGTGTTTGTTACAGGTGCGATGCGCTCTACTCTCACCGCAGCCAGGGCGGTCATGTTAAACCTGCCACCTCTACATCTCTACATACAAGAGGTGGCACTGGTAACCATGAAAAGACTACAATCAGTAGCTACCAAAAAGGTGGAGGTCACTGGTGGTCAAACGTCTCTCTGGAGGGAAGCAGTCGAGCACTCACCCCTTCTGGAGTGTAAAGCGGATGATATACCGGCCAAATTCATCTTCTCTAGAAAGTACCTCACCAATAGCAGTTCCACAGTAACAGATACACGTAACAACTTGAAAATCTGCACTAATGGTTCAAAAAGACGGTATGGGTCTGGCGCGACAACCCTAGGATCCGCCTCTCAAAACCCTTAGGTAATTCCACCACCGTCGTTCAAGCAGAAATAACTGCTATTAAACTTGCCGCTGACTACATTGTTAACACCAAGAGTCGGGGTAAGTACTTTACTATATTTAAAAGACAGTAAACAATCTATTTTAGCTCTAAGCAACGTTAAGATAACGTCTGCCTTGGTAATGGATTGTCACCTTGCACTGGAAGAGACCTCGATCCACAATCGAGTCTCCATTCAATGGATAAAGGGTCACAATAGCTCAGCGGGCAACAAGAATGCTGACAGGTTAGCCAAAAGGGCAGCTGGAAGACATTTTTGGAGCCCCGAGCCGATTGTCATCCCAGCCTTAACTACTCATATTGATATGATTAAGTACATTACCCACAAGAAATTTTTAAAAGCGTGGGACAATAATTCGGGCTGTTTTCAAGCCAAGGAATTGCTAAAATATCCTTCAAAGAAAACTGCTCAGTATTTCATTGGGTTGGGCAAAACCACTCTTACATTAGCTACAGGTCTCCTCACGGGACACTGTAAGGTAAACAAGCATCTTCATAACTTGAGGATTGCTAATTCTCCTCTCTGTCGGGCCTGTGAATAGGACTGCTCCTCCTTAACCGACCTCAGAAAGAGGTTACTCGGGGAGAAGTGGCCGTCCACAAATGATATCAGGAACCTCCCTCTAAGTGACGTCCTGGCCTTCGGAAAAACCTTAGACTGGTTGATGTGAACAGAGGTAGAGTGGGAGCTACACAAGGGGCCCATTAGGGCCTAAGTGTGGTGTGCGTTCATTCGCACACTCTCCCGGGTCCTTACATACATCAGCCAATACATTTCTCGCTGTTTTATTCCCAGCTGTTTTCTTTTAGTAAATATATGTTTCTGCCACGTAAGACGTTTATCTAAATGTATACCTAGGTATTTCACGGAGTCTGATTGAACGATTTGGCATCCATTCAGCTCAACTGAAGGAGAATGTTCTTTTCTTGTTGTAAAGATGACGTTAACAGATTTATCATTGTTATTTTTCTCAGATTTCTTTCCCGCCTTTGGTATCATGGTTATCTCTGCCACCTTCCATTGACATGGTAAATATTTTAGTCTTAACACAGCATTGAAGATCTGCAGTACTGATACTAACTATTCTTGGTAGCTTTTGAAGTACCTGTCCAGTAATAAGATCATATCCTGGTGATTTATGCGGGTTGATTTCCTTTATTATGACCATGCTAACTTCCTTAAAGGTAAACGGTTTAATTGGAAATTCCATCTGAAACGGTTCCGCCAGGTCATTTTCTATTTCTTGTTTATCTTCTATTGTTTCCGGTATATGATACGGTGTCAATACCATAGCTAGATGATCAGCAAATGCTTGTGCTTTCTCTGTGTCATTTCTAGCCCATGTTCCAGTACTTAGCTTTAGTGGTGGTATATGTTGTTGCGGTTTTTTAAAAATAATTAGTTGCTCTCCAAAGCGAGTATTCAGTATCACCAGTTGATAATAATCCTTCCAGGTATGTTTGCAAGGACTGGTTTTTTAACGTTCGTAGTAGGTTTTTTAACGTTTTTGTTGCTTTATTATACATTTGTTTATCCCTTTCCGTTCTCGTTCGCTGCCACCTTTTCCGTAGTCGACGCTTTTCTTCAATTTTGTCCTTGATAATCACAGGGATCCTGTCCTGGTACGATGCTCTGCTCTCGCCTTGGGTAGTTGCGTTCCACGCTGCTTTTTGTATAGCTCGAGTAAGATTCATGGTTTCCCTCTCTATGTCCTCTCCAGTTTTAAGAGGTAATTGAAGTCCAATTTCATCCAGAAGCTCTTGTTGAAAAGCGTCCCATTTCGTTTTTTTATTGGTTAGTCTAGGTCCTTTTTCTACAATAGGGATTTCAGTGAATAACTGCAGAATTATCGGTGTATGATCCGAGGATAAGTCCAAGGAAGATGATACTTTGAGTAGTTTGCGGTTAATTCCTTTTGTAATAAAGATGTCGAGAACATCCGGAGTTCTTTCCCGTTCAGCTTGCCAATATGTTGGTTCTCCTGTCGTAGCGAATTCCAGTTTGTTATTTTTTATTGCGGACAATAATTCTCTTCCTTTCGATGTTATTAATCTTGACCCATTAGACACATTGGATCTTACGACAAGATTTAACTGAAGACATTATATAATAAAATAAAATAATTAAATTGTAAATTAAACGACAATTAATTCATAATTGCAATGATATGGATAGTTCAAATTGATAAAAAATGTTTCGATGCATTTCGTATATGTGGAAAAATACAAACCACAACAATAAATAAATATTTTAATTCTTTATTTATTAATTTATGTATCAAACATATTTAAAAATAGTTTATAATTCGGAAAATTATAAAACCACAAAATCTATTTAAATAATAGTGGGGAATTAAACCCACCAAACACTTCACTTAATTAAATTTTAACTTATGTCATTTTTATTTAACATTATCGAAAAGTGGATAATCAAATTTGAGATCCGCAAATAACTCCAAACAATTTGCGTATCTTTACCTGTAAACATTACACTCATCTTGAATAGCCTGACGACGAGATTACGGAGATAAGACATTTTAAATTAGTACGAGCAATAATTAGTCACAAACTTTTTATTACTTTATTGATATAAATTCGCGCAAACCCAACGCCATTTCTTAGTAGCACACAAACACCATTCACCAAGCAACCAATTTTCGTTTGTATTGGTGGGGTTCCCTTCCTAAAAAAAAAAAAATAATAAGAACAGCAACGTTCGGATTGCAACAGTTTCGTGTTTGCACGACCGGCGAACGCTAACAGGTAAAAATTCAGTTCTTCGTTGTGTGGAAGGTTGACTGTTTTTTGTACCTGTTAAACAGAAGTTTAACCTTCACATGATTCGAGGAGAGAGGAATTTTTGATCTTTCGTTTGTGTGCGCATACGAAACGCGGTAGTCGTATCAGTTGTGTTCGTTCGTGTGTAACTTTCTAAATATTTACCACTTGAGTAAATAGATAAAAAGTGCATAAAACTAACTAAAAACATAATTATTCGAGTTATTCTTTAAACTAAGCTACTTTAAATAGATTTCATTTTAGACATCATTTTCTCAAAATGTACAACAACCAAAGTGGTGTTTATTCGATTGATACTGGAATGTGTTATGTGAGTACTTTTTGATTTTTAATACAACAATTTATCAGTTAAATGTATCTAATTTAGTTATTAAATTAACTAATAACATGATTTAATAGAAAATAATTTAATTCAATTCATTTAAGTAAACTCTATTGTGCGTTATTGCTTAAATACATTGTAATCCGCTTATATAATACATTGTTTAAAAATTTTTTTTAGTTACGTGGGGTTTTGTGACTCACGCAAACGTTATATGCAAATTATTTTTTAAAAAATCTTGTATATTCACTGGTTAACGTGATAAAGACCCCACATGGATTTATTATTAACAATATTACTCATTCGTATTGGTTCATAATTTTCTTGGTACGATATTAATAACAAAATCAATCATAAACAATATTGGAGACAACTATCAAATTAATCATTTTTAACATTCCAACAATTTTGAATGGGTTGATGTAAAAAATGCAAAAAGGCATGAATCATTTTTGTCGTAAAATGACACATTTCGTTAATCTAAGGTATTATAAATTAAATCAATAAAATTGAGAGAGATTAAAAAAAACTTAAATTGATTCAATTTTTTTATAGTTGAATCCTCTATGTTATCTTAAAAAAGATTAACAAGCTCTACATAGTTTAAACGTACACAAACATTATAAACTTGTTTGTTCAGGGTAGACAAACGTTAAAATCTTAGATATATTTTTTCTCATTTTATCGCACCATACAAAATAATTAAATTGTTCATAGTAAGAACAATTATAATCTTATTTAATACAGGTGATCCAAAAAACCGTTGATTGAATTTAGTTTATGTTACGCGATCGATAGCAGATATTTAAAATTCTCTAAATTAAAGTTACAAATGCCGCAATAAATTTTTAATTGTATTCGAAACACTTCTAAATAATCTCAAGCACGATAAGGGTATTGTAATCACGGGTGATTTTAATGTTCATTTTGAAGCGTTTACTAAGCAAGCTCTTTTAATTTCGAATCTATGCAAATCTTTTGGTCTACAACAGTGTACAACTAAATTTACCAGGCATGAACGGTGAACGGTGAACTTGACGGGCCTCTTGAGGTTCCTAGAATTTCTTCTTTAACCCTCTTCATCGGATATAAAACAGACGGAAAATATGAATTAATTAATGTTCACTGATTTAGTGATATCGGAAGTAGGTATCGAAAGGATTGTCGGGTCCTGGATTGTTAGACTAGAAGCAACCTTGGCCGTTTGTAGCGAAGGTGTTCTGTGTCATAATCCATTAATCCCGCCAGGAGGGGATTGGGGTGGTTTTCGAGTCGCGTCAACTCGGTACTGGCCTTGTCCCGAATGAATTCCTCGATGGTCGCCATCTGGGGATCATTGTGCAGTGTCGCATAACTGACAAACCAAGGTGCATCAAATGCCATCCTTAGGACCTTGTTCTGAACCACTTGGAGTTTTTGCACGTGCGAGTGCGCGGCGTAACCCCAGACTGAAGAGGCGTAAGTCATCGTAGGCCTGATAACCGCTTTGTAGAGTCGAATCTTCCGAAGAGGATCCAACTTACTTCGACGATTAATCAGAGCGTACAGATTGACCAGAGCTGCCTTCGCCCGGTTCGCCATCGCGTCGATGTGACTTTTCCAAGTAAGTTTAGAGTCCAGAATGACACCCAAATACCTGGCTTCGGAACGCCAGGGGACCTCGTCCCCTTGCAGTACCAACGCATCGGGGGGCTCTGTCTACGCCGAGTAAAAAGTACTGCGGTACTTTTATCAGCGTTGATTTTGACCCGCCACTTTGCGAAATAGTCGAGCAACTCGTCCGATGCTGCCTGCAGTCTACGAGCGGCGACCTCGGGGGACCAAGATCTGCTGTAGATGCACATATCGTCGGCGTACATCGCTAACTGCGTGCCCTCGTAACGGGGTAAGTCGCTTACAAAGATACAAAAAAGTATCGGTGAAAGCAACGACCCCTGAGGGACGCCAGCAGTTAGGATTCGCTCTCTCGAACGCGTACCTTCCAGTTTGATGCGCGCTTTCCTGCCGTCAAGGTAGGAGGCGATCAATTGGACTAATCCCAGGGGCACGCCCGCTTCTAGCATTTTGAACAAAAGTCCTTCATGCCATACTTTGTCGAAGGCTTTGGCAACATCGGAAAACACAGCACAAGTGCTTTGCTTTCGATTGAAGCCTTCGGTTATATGTTCGACAAGTCGCAGTACCTGGTGTACGGTCGAATGTTTGGGTCGGAAACCAAACTGTTCGTCCTGGATGAGCTTAAGATCTCTAACGGATGTTTGTAGCCTCGTCTGGACGACCCTCTCGCATACCTTGCCGAGACAAGAAAGCAAACTGATGGGCCTGTAGTTTTGCGGGAACGTCAGGTTCGCTCTGGGTTTCGGTAACACGACGACGTCAGCGCTTTTCCACGTGGTGGGAAAGTGGCGCAGCCGGAACGTCGCATTGATGATCCCCGTTAGCGAAACGACCGCCTTTAAAGGCAAGGGCTTTAAAGCGGCGTTTCCGATTCCGTCCGGTCCCGATGCCTTCTTCGACTTACATCTCGCGATTGCCTCTTTCACTTCGATCGGGGAAGAGGGCTCGATATGCAAACGATCTTCTACCGCCAGTCACCTACTCACTACACGCTCGACTCGATCGATGAAATCTTCATCTTCGTCATCGTCGCATAGCGGGCTGCACTGGGTTTCGAAGTTGTCTGCATGAGCCTCAGCCTTCTCCTCGAGAGTGAAAGCCATTCCGGTTTCACCGTGAATGGGCGGCATGCGTGACGTGCTCCCCTTCAGCACCTTGACCATTTTCCAACAGAAAGCGATCGCCTTCGGTGTTCAGGGCGTCGAATTTGGCGTCGAAAGACGCGTATCGGAACTCTGCCAGTTCCCTTCTCACTTCATCGCGTAGCCGGTTATAGTGTCTTTTGAGATTGGGATCCCAATTTCGCTGATAAGTCCGTCTGACGCGATCACGCTCTCGCATAAGTTCCCTGATGCGCGCTGGTAGCACCCATCGACGGTCACTTTCGGAAATCGTGTTTTTTACCAGGCATACAGGGTGTATCGATGATAATATATTTACAAATTTAAATGAGAATAATTTCGGTGTTTGTATTGTCGATTCGCTACTTTCTGACCATATGGCAATCTCCCTTGAGTATCGTACCACATTACCTAAAGAAGCCAACATAAAAATAGTTTCCAGACCTATTACCGAACAGTGTCTTAATTGAACTAAAATTAGAACTAACACTAGAACTATCACTAGGACTAACACTAGATCTAAAACTAAAAACTTTCGGGTTTCGCCGTGCGTTTTTTGAAAAAATGTTTCACGTTTCGGATGCCATGTTGCAATCTTCTTCAGAAACTGGTTCTAACTGACAAAATCGGGGATCGTAAAACAATATATAGGTCGAAAAACTAATTAATAATTAATTTATATTAATTACTAACTAATTACTGCGTCGCGTCCGGTTTGGGAGTCGTGTTCGTCTTCACCACCATCTTCCATGTTCTGCTGAGTTCCCAGCCATCTTCTCTGTTGACGATATTTATTATTCTGAACCTTCCGCAACCGCCGACTGTTGAATCTTCCTCAGCCTCACATCCCTCTCGTGTTCCCTGATACGGCATTCAATGTTTCGTCCGGTTTGGCCAACGTAAAACTTCTCACAACTGCATGACAGCCGATAGACACCCGCTCCTTTTAATAGAGGTAGCTTGTCCTTGGCCACCGGGAGTGTATTCCGAATTTTGGTGACCGTTCCATATCACACCACGATGTCGTTTTTCTTGAGGTGTCTTGTAATTCGTTCCGTTACACCGGAAACGTAAGGAAGACAGATGAAACCAGCTGGTTCTGTACTTGCTACAGCTTCTTCTCCCTGCTTCCGCTGCTTGGTGGCTCGGTTGATGTCCTTTAAACTATAGCCATTTTTCTGTAGTACGTTCCGTAGAAACCGTTCTTCCTTCTTTAGGTTATCTCCTTTACATATTCTTACTGCTCTCTGAAACAAAGTGCGAATTACGGACCTCTTCTGTTGGGGATGATGGTGCGATGTTGCCTCTAAGTACCTATTGGTGTGGGTTTTCTTTCGATACACCCCCAGTTCCATATCACCATTTGTTGTTTTAGTGACCAATACATCTAAGAAGGGCAACTGCTTGGCGGATTCTGTTTCCATGGTAAATTTGATCATGGGATGTTGAGCGTTTAGATGACCTAGAAATTCAAACAGGCGTTCCCTACCATGTTGCCATACCACAAACGTGTCGTCCACATATCGGAGCCATAGCTTTGGTTTCCATTGGCTCTTCTTCAGAACATTTTCTTCGAAAAATTCCATGTAAAAGTTAGCTATCACCGGCGACAAAGGTGATCCCATGGCTACCCCCTCAAACTGTTCGTAAAACTCTCCTTTCCAACTAAAATACGTCAACGATAAACAAAATTCCACTAAATCTGACACGTACTCTGGCAAACCCTCCGGAATGAGTTTTTGGCGAAGACCCTCTACCGCATCCTTAATTGGTACCCTAGTAAAAAGAGATTCTACATCGAAACTAACCAAAATATCCTCAGCATCTAACTTTACATTTTTTACTGATTCCACGAAATGTGTCGAGTCCTTATCATATGATTCCGTGTTGCCTATAAAAGGAGAGAGAATTTTAGCGAGATGTATGACGCCAAAAACTTTCGGTAAAAAAAAAAAATTTAACAACGAAAAAAAAAACAACAAAAAGATATGTTTACAAAAGTAAGGCGCACGCGGGTCCTCGACCGGCTCAGTGAAGAAGGGAGGGGGATTTATTTGGCGCCACACAGTTTACCCCGCGTGGTACACGAACTGTGACGTGAGTTTTAGTTTGTTGATGTAAACATATAGGACAACACAACATAAATAAACCCTTGACACGTGGATTTTGAGTTGCAAAAAAAAATAAATTTATTAAAAAAAATACAAAAAAAAAACAGGTAAGTAAAATAAAATAAGTTGAAATCAGATAAATGTATGAGAAAATTATGAAAATTAACACTTTTATAGGTTACGTTAACCAAGAAAATATTGCAGTTAGCGAGTTCAATAACCGTAGAAAAATAAACTAAAACAAAAATTACCGAAATAAAAGAAAATGAAAATTGACTCGCGTCTAGACTCCGTAGAGTTGAGCTCAACGTAAAGTCCTAAAATGAAAATAAAAATTCAACGCTAAACCAAAACAAATTAAAAAAAAATTCTCGCTAACAGGAATTTACAACAAACAAAAAAATAATCAAATTTAAATTGCTAACAAAACAAAAAGATTAAAATGAAAAAGATTTTCTTAAGGAAAATCTACTTAGAATGTACTCAAACTTCACGATGTTTCTTCGGTGAAAGAAAAGTTAATGGAAAATAAATGATCTATCTGACCTTTTATCCCAAGAAATTCACCGGTCTGAATAGATCTGATCTCCTTCAGCAGCACCTCTGGTGGTTTAGGACAGGTAAGAAGGTTGTTCGTTTCTTTCTCGGGTGATTAAAGTTTATGCTTTCAGGAAGAAACTGAATAGAAGTCTCACTTGGACAACTGGTTCCAAAATACTGGTTCCAAAACCATCCAGATTAAAAGTTATTCCCCAAAATAATAAATGAACCAGGAATTGCTCCCCTCGTTAAAACCTGATAATGAATTTGAAAAGAAAGAAAAACATTAAAACAAAATTAAGAAATTTAGAATTAGGTTTAGGATAGTTCGTAGGATAAATTATTATTATTTTTTTTTTTTTTTAAAAGGTTTGTTTTTTTTTTTTAATAGTTTTAGTAGTATAGAATAAAGTTTTGAATGAAAGAAAGGTTGAATGGGTGAAAGGGATGTATGAAAAATTGTTTTTTTTTTAAAGAAACCTTAAAAAAAAATGCTTACCTCTGATGGTCGAGGTTTATTAACCAGAAATAAAGTTGAATTGAATGAAAAATACGTTGAAAGCCGGATAAACCGTAGATTTTAAGAAAAGAATACCACTTTTCCAAAACTATATTACGGGTGATGAATCCCACAAAAATGGAAATAGAAAAATTCACTTAAAAATCCAAAAATGGCGAAACCACACACAATTCTATGTCACCCGTAACATGAGTATCTCACTGGTCAATCAGTAAAAGAGAGAGAGAAAAAATTTTTGAAAGGCCTTATATAAGAAAAGGAAATTAAAAAAAATTAACATCTGCGCAAAATAAAAATTTTGCAGCACCATCTCAGAGGGAAGAGAAAAAGTCGAAAATAAAATGTGTTTTAGGAAATATAGGGAATGAAAGGAAAAATCCAGAATTTGCTGCTGAAAGATAAATGTTAAATTAACAACAAAATGTAAAATAAATAAACGCTTAAATGAACCAAAATAATTAATTAAATATTCCCGAATTTATGCAACTCAACATCCACCGATTAAAGACAAGTCACAAACACCAAACAAATAAAACAAAATAATTTCGGAATGTAACAGATGTTTGGCTAGTAGGTACGTTGGGGAATTGATGGCACTGACGATAGGACGAAGGGGGACGTCTGGTTTATGGATCTTCGGTAGTCCATAAATTCTTGGTGGTACCGGAGCCTGCACAAACAAAGCTTTCTGATGTTCTGGTGGAATAGCTGTGGATTTTATAGGGCTCTTCATATTCCTTACGATCTTGTCTGTAGGGTCCTTCTTGATCTTCCTGTAGGTGGCCTCCATCATTTTGGCGTCATATTCTTCCTTGTCCATCACAACGATGGCATTCCCCTTGTCTGTTGGTAACACGACGATTTCTGACTTTTCTTTAATAGATCGGAGTGCCTTCTTCTCACTAACTGTCAAGTTGGATTTTGGTGGTTTTGCTGATTTCAATACCCTGGCAACTTCTTGTCGGATCTCTTCGGCTTTCAGTCTGGGCATCCCTCGAACTGCTGCTTCCACTTCGCAGATTATTTCTTCCTTCGGGACCTTCTTTGGGGCGATTGCGTAATTTAGTCCTTTTGCGAATACCAACAAGTCCTTTTGGCAACATGAGCTATTATGTCTCCAAAATCTTGCTCCTCAGTTTGAAGTCTGCTAACTTATTCATAACATGAGCTATTACTAATCCAAATATTGTACATTATCCCAAAGACTGCTGAGAGTTGCTATATCTCCAAAGGCCTGCTTATCAGGTTAAAGTCTGCAAACTTGTTGATAGAATGAGTCAATTCTATTTCATAGACTTTATATTATTTGAAGGACTGCCAATTTGCTGACAGGGTGAGCTATTATGTCTCCAAAATCTTGCTCATCAGTTTGAAGTCTGCTAACTTATTCATAACATGAGCTATTCTAAATATTGTACATTATCTTAAAGTCATCATATATCATGAGCTATTATGCTTGAAAGCTCCTACTCATCACTTTGTAGTTTGCTAACTTGTTTACAGTTGTTTTATTCCAACAGAGAATTACGTATCAATTTATGAAAAAAAATTATGATTTCTTATGGAGAATTAATTGCGAACTAGCACCTTTCATTTTTTTGCAATTTTGCCACAGCTCGAACAGCAGAAATAAAAAACAGAATGAAGGATCAGAGATGATCACATCTGATCACTGTGGGATATTAATTTGCACGAATATGTCTTTCTGCATCTCCTTTCATTGTCTCTCTTTATTTCGTCTAATAGGTTGCTTATAAAATAAATTTTTCGTTGAATTACAGGTTGTAGGGAACTTATGCTAATATTAAACCTATCAGCTGAATCTCGGATAGAAGCCATCCAAGGACTAGTTGATCACAATAAAATTAAATTAAAATTAATTAAAATTTAATAAAAATTAAATTAAGATATCGAAATGAATCTTTTACTAACTTGTAAAGCAAAACGTCCCCTATATCTTAATCATAAAAGATCTGGCATGTCTCTATTAATTTTTGAGATAATTACTTTTAAATCGAATCAAGTTCTATAACTATTTGACGTTTCGGAGTGATATTCAAAAAATCATATTAAATTGACATCTTAAGATATCGAAATGAATCTTTTACTAACTTGTAAAGCAAAACGTCCCCGATACGATAATCATAAAAGATCTGGCGTGTCTCTATTAATTTTTGAGATAATTACTTTTAAATCGAATCGAGTTCTATAACTATTTGACGTTTTTTGATATTCAAAAAATCATATTAAATTAACATCTTAAGATATCGAAATGAATCTTGTTGTCTTAGTAGAGACTATCTTGTGCTAATATTAAAACAATGTTGTTTGAATAAGAGAGATTGAAATTGACAAAATTAATAATGTATGAGAGAAACATTAACATTGCATATCAAAATGAAATGCATTTCAAATATCATAAACAAATGAATAAATACCAAATTAATGATTCGATTTCCTTCGAATTATCGTAATAACCTTACAAAACATTTATCTTTAAAACATTAAACATGTTTTTTAATTTGGCAAAAAATTTCTTTATACTTTACCAAGAAATTAATTCCACAATAGCATTGATAACAAAATGAAATAAATCATAAAGTAATTAATGAATATTAAATTACCATATTCTATAAACAATTTATTTATATTAAAATTCTAGAGCATAGTAAAATAGTCGGTTAAGATGTACAGAAATATCTGTCCTCATTCATAGTTCGTTGAGCTCATTCACCTTATGAATGAATTAATGGTTGATCCACTTAAGAACCGTTCTAGCTATGTAAAGTGAAGCGGCTGTGCAATAAAAGGGCGCCATCTGCACGCGGACAATTATCTAATTAGTGTCACCGTGAATCATTGCATTAAACTCTCAAAACATCAATGAAATGATTATCAGAGTTGTTTCAGTTTTGTTATAGTTATTTCAAATTTTTATCATCAAATTAAAATCGATTTATAAATCATTTAAATTAAGATTAGTTTTTTATCATCAATAAATGTTTAATATAGATTTAACAATAACAAGAATCCACTTATACGAAATTTTTGAAATTGATATATATATATAGGTGTGACTTATCTTATCAAGTAAATATCAATGTATTGGTATCAGTGTAATATTTTGTATTATTTTTTGAATTTCATCGGCGTGTGGTCGATATTAATTTATTATGTTCTCAGATTTAATTTTAAAGTTATTATTCATAAATAAAAAGTCGCAAAACTTTTTAGGTAAGTCCATTATTTATTTATTTATAAATTATTCTTTTTAATTTAGTGGATACTTAGTATTATTGATATTTGTAAATATGCAAAATATTGAATTGCATTCCGGTTATGTCTCGGTTGACTCGTAGCTTAGAAATCTTCGCGTGCGATGAATCATACCTTCAAGTTTTCACCTGAACGTGTGGTGTAGTCAGATTCCTTGAAAAGACATCTGATTAATCGGTGGAAGGTTAAGGTTGTTTAATAATGGATATCCTGAACCTTGAAAATTCCTATTTTTTTTATTTCCTTTTAAACATACGTTTAAGAAATTTGGTTTAAGTCAGATTTGAATCCTAAACAGGTTTCAACGATAAAAAACTCGAAAATATTTCTTTTTTACTATTTCTTATAATATGTATTATCTAAATGTGTAACAAATGTTCTCAAATGAGGACAAATTACCAATTCAAGGTTTTTTTTTATGAATCAACAAGTACATCCATTGTACATGATTTATTTTACCTTAATTCTTGTTTCTGATTCATATAAAATGAGTATATAGGATTAATCGAAAGTAAACGTCACAGAATAATTTAAAATCACTTTGAATAGAAATATTTGTGAAGTGAAAATTTAGGTTGAACAAAACGACAGCACTGTAATGTATCATGTTAATGTACTAATAAATTTAACCTATTTATACATACACATTCATTCTAAAGTTGACTTATTTAAGCGTGCGATTATATTACATATTATGTGCATTCAGTTCAAAATTTAACCTTTCGATACACGCACCGGACTCTCACTCCGGGTTCTGCACCCTCTATTGTTTAACAGAAAAGGCAACATTTTTACCGACATAATTACACTTAGCAGCAGAAGTCTGCGTACAAAAAACTTCTAACACTTTAACTGAAAAAATAAAGGTCATGATCTAATGTGATAAACTTCATTTTTTTTTATTTTGTGTATTAACTACATATAATTCTATTAACAAAATATGCATCAACAAAACAGAAATATTAGTTACAAAAAAAATTAAAATTAAAAATTCTCCAAATAATGCGTATGCAAAAATCTGCGTACAAATAAAGACGTCTTCTCCAAAATATACTTATTTACTTAAATACGTACTTGGCGATGTACGCTTTCCGATTTAAATAAAAGATAATCGGTGTCAATTATATTAGCAGAGGCTTAGAAGCTAAAAGTTAGAATGGACACGAAAGGAAAGGAAATTGAATTGGGAGAGAGAAAAATTATTGTAAAGTTATGGAAAGAGGGAAAATCTTTTCGAAAAATAGGAGAAACTGTCGGCAGGTCACACTCTTCCATTCAAAGAGTAATTAATAATTATAAAGACACTGAAAATTACCTCTCACGTCCGCGATCTGGTAGACCACCCCTTTTAACAAACCGAGGGAAGCGAAAAATTGTACAGCAGGTTAGAAAAGAACCTAGGCTGACGGCAAAAGAAATAGTAGAAAATGTACAAGAAGAATTTCATAAAACTATCAGCAAAGATACGGTGAGAAGGACGTTAAAAAAAGCTAACTATCACAATCGCGTTGCACGAAAAAAGCCATTTGTGTCAGAGGTCAATCGTCAGAAGCGGATCGCCTTTGCAAAAAAACTCTTAGACAAGCCCATTGAATTCTGGGAGAAAGTTCTCTTTACAGATGAGAGCAAATTTTGCATTTTCGGCATTAAGGGTAAACAACTTGTATGGAGAAAACCTAATACTGTCCTTAATCCCGAAAATTTGAAAGCGACTGTAAAACACGGAGGTGGTGAAGTTATGGTTTTGGGGTGTATGTGCACCAAAGGGGTGGGAAGGTTGGTTTTCATAACATCGACAATGGACCATAAAATGTATATAGACATTTTAAAAGAAAATTTGAAGCCTAGCATCGAAAACTTGGGCTTGGGGCCCGAATACTTTTTTCAACAAGATAATGACCCCAAACATTGCGCCCACAACACCAAGCTTTGGCTACTATACAATACCCCAAAGCAACTTAAAACACCTCCACAATCGCCGGACTTGAATCCCATCGAACACCTCTGGGATTTACTGGAACGCAGGATTCGGCAACACAACATAACGTCGAAGGAAACGTTAAAAAATGTTATGATTGAGGAATGGGCCAAAATCAGTTCGGACGAAACGAAGAAATTAATGCACTCCATGCCTAAACGTTTAAGGGAGGTCATTAAACCGAAAGTAAAGGTTATCCGACCTCATATTAATATAGAAACAATGATCTCATTTATGAATTTTTATAAATACTGTCCTGACTTGTACGCAGATTTTTGCATACCCGTTATTTGTAGAATTTTTAATTTTGATTTTTTTCTGTAACTGCTGTTTCTGTTTTGTTGAAGCATATTTTGTTAATAGAATTATATGTAGTTAATATACAAAATAAAAAAAAATCAAGTTTATCACATTAGATTATGACTCTTATTTTTTTCAATTAAAGTATTACAAGTTTTTTGTACGCAGACTTCTGCTGCTGAGTGTAAGTGAACAAAAAAAGTAGTAAAATAGTTTCCTTCTAAGTTTTACATATAAAACGTTATTATTGTTATAACTTGTTGTAGGTAATTGTTGTTTGAAAGCTTACTATGATATTAAATAATCACCCAAACGTAATTACGTTTTAATTTATCCTTCTTTTTTTAAATATCTCTAAGACTAAAACACATACGATATTGCGGTTTTCACTGTATGGCGTAAAATTTTCTCCTATTTCTCCTATGGCCTTCCTCAGTTCTTTTCCTTTGGTAGTAAGCTTCGCTCCCCAATCAGTATGCTTGGCATTGAAGTCACCACCCATTATAAATCTTTCCCCCATATGACACAAAAATGTTTTATAACTATCTTTTTTTAGGTTGTATTTTAGAGGGCAGTAAATTGCCCCAATTCCTAATTTTTGTTTCATTGAATTGATGACTATTTTAGTAAGTTGAACTTCATTACTTTGCATTGAATGGTCTTCATAATAAGTGGACCATTGTTGCAGTTCCTCCCCTCGCTTTATTGTCTGAGTTGGTAGTATGGTACGATTTGTATCCTTGCATCTTAAAGGTTGTTTGGTTCGTTAGATGTGTTTCGGAAATCAGGCATGCATCAACATGTTGTGTAGTTAGGAATGCTTCTAATTCAAATTTTTTATTGGTAGTGCCATTGGCATTCCATGTGGCTATCCTACGATCTTTTTGGACCATTAAGCTCGCTTTGGAATTGTACCAGTCCACCTTGCTTCTAAGCGGTCTAATCTTTTATTGAATTGGTCCATCCTATCCATCATTTGGAGCATCATTTCTTGTATGGTTTTCTTATTATTTGCTTCGCCTTAAAATTGCTAACCAACCTAACTTGACCTGTTGAAATTTTTTGATCCAACCCCACGTGATCATGGCCCATACACAATAAAAATTTGACGAATATTAAGATTCTAGTTTAGTGTTAGGTCTACTATTAGTCTCGGTGATGCTTTTAGTGTTGGTGCTAGTGTTTTTGGCAAAGATGGTTACAATGGCAGTTTTGTTCACGTTGCAAATGTTTTGAAATATGATTGTATTGTACTCAGTCTGTCGGCATACTCCAGACATGTAGAAACCACCTCAGTTTCTGGATTTTGATTTTTTCTTAAAGCTCTTCTAGCTTATGGTTTAGTAACTGTTTAAATCTCTCCAGATTTGTCTCTGTATCAGATTCATACTTTGCCACAAAGTATAGGAGCGTCTTTTACAACCTATCTCCTATTAAAAATTGAATTTTTTAGTTTACATTGGTTAAAAGCAAATTCCCTGCAAGTATTTGAAGGTTTATTTCATTGGAAACTTCCAGTAGTTGTTATATATATATCAACAATGTACAAAAGACGAGTTTCGCAGTTGTCAGCACTGACGCGATGACTCGACAACAATGCAGAAAGTGCAATGGCGACATCGACATTAAAAGGATGTATAGCTACGGAATGGAAGAGATTCAAGGAAAATTTCGAATTATATAGAGTAGCGACAGGTTGTTCTACGAAAGATGAAAACGTACAGGCAGCAACGTTACTACACTGTCTGGGACAGGAAACTAGAGATATATTAGATACATTGGAGCTCACAAAAGTGGAAAAACAAAGAACTAGTGGAATAATTCAAAAATTAGATGCATATTTTATACCGAAGAAAAACAAAACAGTAGAGAGACACAAGTTCAATACACGTGGACAGCAAAATGGTGAAAATTTTGACCAATACCTAGGAGAGCTACGAAAGCTTGCACAGAACTGTGAGTTTGCCGGTATGAAGGATGACTTGATTATGGACAGAATCATTTGCGGTATAAGGGATAACCACCTTAGAGACAAACTACTCAGAGAAAGGGATCTGGACCTAACGAAAGCAATAGCCATCTGTAAAGCAGCGGAGCAAACTGAAGAGCATATGAAACAGCTATATCAAAAAGGTCAAGAGGTTAATGCCGTAGAAGCGAGACATCCAGCCAATCGTCAACTTTGGGAGGTGTCAGGTGAAAAACATCACGCTCGACATCAAACACATAGGGTAAATAAGGTATTAGACAATAAGGTAATGAATAATAATGTAATAAACAATTGTACTCGTTGTGGATTTGACCATGAACGCAGAAAATGTCCTGCCTATGGTAAAGTCTGTAAAAATTGTAATAAACCTAATTATTATGCAAAAAAATGTAAAAGTAAAAAACTAAATGAAGTAATTGAAAATGATAAAATTGACACTGAAAACTACGTCTTAGATAGTATATCTAGTAGACAGATTAACAATTTTAGAGATACGTTTTGGAAAAACATTACTCTTGTAGACTGTAATAAAACGTTAAAAACAAAAATCGATACTGGAGCGCAGATAAACGTGATTCCAAGCTATATCTTTAAACAATTAAATTTAAATTCTAAACTTAAGGAAAGTGTTGCAAACATAACTAATTATGGAGGTAACAAATTAAAAGTAATAGGCGTATGTAGGTTAGATGTAAAAATTGACAATAAACCACATAACATGCAGTTTTTTGTGATTGACACTCACGCAAATTCAACGCCCATATTAGGTATAAAAACAATCCAAGAGCTAAATTTATTAGAGACAATAAATGTAATAGATAAAATAGAATATAATACTAAAGAAAAATCGTTGAAAAATATGAAGATGTATTTTCAGGGCTAGGGAAAATAAACATTAAGCCATATGAGTTCAAGTTGAAAGAAAATTACACTCCAGTGGTTGTACCACCAAGACAAGTACCATTTCAATTAATGGAACCTTTAAAAAATGCACTGAAAAAAATGATAAAAGACGGAATAATTATTAGTATTAGTGAACCAACAGAATTCGTAAACCCCTTAGTGTTAGTAAAGAAAAATATTGATAGCAATATTCGAATATGTTTAGACCCTAAAAATTTAAATCAGGCAATAAAGAGAGAGCATTATAAAATACCCACATTTGAGGAACTGACACATAAATTGAGTGGAGCTAAAATTTTTTCAACACTTGATGCAAATAAAGGATTTTGGCAGATTGCACTAAACGAATCAGCATCTAAATTAACAACTTTCGCAACACCTTACGGTAGATATCGATTTCAAAGACTACCATTCGGTTTAGCTTGTGCACCAGAAATTTTTCAAAAGACATTTGCGGAAGTATTCAAAGACATTCAAGGCGTAAGCATTTACATAGATGATTTGATAATTTTTGCAAAAGATAAAAAAGAGCATTATGAAATATTAAATAAAGTTTTACAAAGAGCCAAGGAAATGGGAGTAAAATTTAACGGAGTAAAATGTAAATTCGCGGTAACTGAAATAAAATATATTGGTCATGTTCTAACACAAAATGGTATTCAACCAGATATCCATAAAGTTGAAGCAATCAAAGAAATTTCGATTCCAACTAATAAACAAGAACTAAGCAGATTCTTAGGAATGGTGACTTATGTTTCTAAATTCATACCAAATTTATCACAAACTACACACAATTTAAGACAATTGCTAAAGAAAAATATAATTTGGGATTGGACAAGGGTACATGATGAAGAATTTAACAAACTAAAGAATTTGTTAGTCACAGAACCAGTACTAGCGTACTTTGATGAAAAAGAATTAATCACATTATCAGTTGATAGCTCTAAATCAGGAATGGGTGCAGTTATTTTACAAAAGGGCCAACTAGTTAGTTATGCATCGAAATCACTAACAAAAACTCAGATGCGATACGCTCAAATTGAAAAAGAAGCTCTTGCAATTCTTTTTGGTTGCCAGAGATTTCACCAGTATTTGTTCGGAAAGAAGTTTTTAGTGGAAACTGATCATAAACCTTTAGAAATAATCTTCAAGAAACCACTAAATAATTGTCCACTCAGACTACAGAGAATCTTAATAAATCTGCAAAACTATGAATTTGAAGTCAGATATAAACCGAGTAAATTGTTATACTTAGCCGATGCATTATCTAGAAGCAGTTACAATGATGAACAATTTGATCTTAAAGAAAAAGAAATCGAACTTGATTTAAATTTAATACAATATTCAAAGATAAGTCCCCAAAGGTATGATAAAATCAAAGAAGAAACACAAAAAGATACTGAATTAATAGAGTTATTGAAAATTGTAAAAGAGGGATGGCCAGTACAAAAAAAACTGTAAACATATTAGTTAAACCATATTGGTCAGTTCGAGCTGAAATTACAGAAATAAAAGGAATATTATATAAAGGTGATCAAGTAATAATACCAAATTGCCTTCGTAAGGAAATACTGAATAAGTTACACTATGGTCACATGGGCATAAATAAAACTATTTTAAAAGCAAGATAATTAATATACTGGCCAAACATTAATAACCAAATAATAGATTTGATTAAAAAATGTTATACTTGTGAAAAATTCCAAAATTCGAACACAAAAGAAACAATTATCAACCGAGAACTTCCTACTAGACCATGGGAAATAATAGCGGCAGATTTTTTCAATTTCAAGGGAAAGAATATTTAATAATAATTGATGCTTTTTCCAAATTTCCGGAAATAGTTTGTTTGCAAAACAACACCACTAATCAAAATGTAATAAAAAATTTTAAGACAATATTAGCAAGAAATGGAATACCAGACATTTTATACACTGATAACGGACCTCAGTTTGTTAATCAACAATTTCAAAAATGTTTACAAGACTGGGAGATTAGACACATAACCAGTACCCCTAATTATCCACAGTCAAACGGTCTAATTGAACGACATATTCAAACAATCAAAAAACTAATGAAAAAGGCAAAAGAGGAGGGAAATGATATGTATTTAGTCCTTTTGGAATATAGAGCGACACCTTTGGACAGATCATTGCCTTCTCCAGCTGAAATTCTGTACAACAGAAAAATAAAAACTTTGATACCTATATCTGAAAATCTTTTAAATAATAACACTAAAAACTCCACATATTTAACTTCTCCATTGAGACATCGACCTACCCCTCTATTTGGAAACTAGCTTACGTTGTACCCATACCTAAACTTAAATGTCCCACTTGTCTGAGTGATTTTCGTCCTATATCCATTATTTCTGTAATTTCTAAAGCACTAGAGCCCTTGGTATATATGCAGATGCAGCAGTATTTTGATGAGCATAAAATGATCACTGATTTTCAATCAGGTTTTCGGCCAGGCCATAGCACGACATCGGCGCTCATCAAGATTACTGATGATATTAGACGTGGTTGTGATGATCGGCGTTTGACCTTATTGGTCTTGCTCGATTTCAGCAAGGCATTTGATTCTGTTGATCATGGTTTGTTGGTCGCAATTCTTTCTTCTGTGGGTTTTTCGTCGAGCTGTGTCGCGTGGTTTCAATCGTACCTTTCTAATCGTTCGTTGTGTGTACGTGACTCCTCATCATCTTCGTCTATAGTTGCAAGCCACTGTGGTGTGCCCCAGGGCAGTGTCTTGGGTCTACTCCTATTTTCAGTATTTATAAACTCCATTTCTAAAATAATTAAGTGCAACTTTCACCTATATGCAGATGACCTCCAAATTTATACAACTGCAGCTGTGGATGCACTTCCAGCAGCGGTGATGCGGCTTAATAGGGATCTTGCTAGCGTTCTGGACTGGTCTAGATGCCGTGGCTTGGGTTTAAATGTGGCAAAGACTCAGGCTATTGCTTTTGGATCAAGGCCTCTGGTAACAAAATTTTACTTCCTTAACAATACCTATTTGTCACTTGACGGTAATATTATACAATTCTCTCGAACTGTTAAAAACTTGGGTGTGATGATGGATTCTGCATTATCCTGGCAGCCCCAGATTCAGTCTATCTGTAGGAAGGTCTATTTCTGTTTCTACTCCCTACGCAAGCTTGGTTGTTTCCTTCCACCTACTGTTCGTCGTAACCTTTGTTACTCTTTAATTCTTCCCCATTTGGACTATGCCGATACCGTATACCCGGACCTTTCGATTGGTCTTCGTAACAAATTAGAGAGGTTACAAAATAATTGTGTGCGCTTTATCTTCGATCTGAGAAAATGTGAGCATGTTACACCTTATCGTAATCACCTCGAAATGCTTACCGTTGAGAACCGTAGATCTTTCCGTATACTAACTACCTTATACAAGATTCTTTCCTCTCAGTCTCCAATCTATCTGTTCACTACATTTGAGTTCATGGCCTCTCGCGGTCTTCCTACTAGAGCACAATCTGGTGTCTCACTCATGTTTCCGATTCATCGCACCGAAATATATCACGGGTCATACACAGTGCAAGCTATAACTCTCTGGAATAACTTACCCACTGAGTTGCGGGAAGCCCGTAGTTTTTCTGTATTCAGAGCATCGCTTAAAGATCGCTTGTTGTCACAACAGTTGTCTCAGACTGTTTCCTGATTTAATCTGCCTCTTCTCTTTCCGTTCTCAGCTGACAGCTTTATTTCTTCTTCTCCAATCATTTTTTTTTTGTTTAATTCGAGTCTCTTTCCTTCTTGTTCTTGCGTACTCTTTTTCTAATACTTTATACATAAATTTATTATTTTTTTTTACTTATATTCGCCATATCAATTTATTTTTTTTAACATACATTGCTGATTGGGTCGTTTTGAAAACATCGCCTCTGGCGATAAATCGACCTATTGTTAACCTTGTACCAATGTTAAGGAATGATGTGTACATTTTTTTTTCTTTTATTGTATATCTTGGTGGCAATAAATTGTATTGTATTGTAAAAACAAATTGTACAGGAACCACTATAGAAATACTCAAATTATTCAGAATAATTACTATAACAAAAAATCAAAAGATCTTAATAACCTAAAGAAGGGAGAAAGAGTGGTCGTGCAACAAAAAGATAAAACTTGGAAACCGGGTTTCTACCCGGTTGAAGTAGATCGGAACCGTCCAAGATCATACAAAATAAGCTATGATGGAAAGACTGATGTCTATGATAGAAATCGTAAATTCTTGAAGCAATTCAAAGATAACAAGCCGTATATTGATAGGGAAGTTTACGACAACGTTTTTGAACATTATTATAATCTTAATAAACCTTTAAATACTAACAATAACAATCCTGTCATTAACAATAACGATGTTTCGGAAACTCCTGATCTGTCTTTACCCAAAAATACTCTAAGTACCAAAAGTGGAAGTAGACCAGTTCGCATTCGGAGAACTCCCACTTATTTCAAAGATTATGTTAAATAAACCAATAAATTGTAAGTTTACCTTAAGTACAGTAAGAAGTAGAATGTTCAGTTTTGGTAACATAGTTTAACTTTGTTCAGTCTTCCAAAAGAGGGGAGATGTTATATATATCAACAATGTACAAAAGACGAGTTTCGCAGTTGTCAGCACTGACGCGATGAATCGACAACAATGCAGAAAGTGCAATGGTGACATCGACACGAATCAGAAAAGTGACTTGTAGTTTTGTAATATTCAGAAGTTAAATAAATGGTTATAAACAACAGATATTTTATTAAACAACGAGAACATAACACAATCTGAATATTTACTGTTCCCTGTTGAAGTAATCTGCGTCTTATAATCACATATTTACTTTTACATTTCTCTTATTTACAGACTTAATTGTTCAAGAGCTTCCTTTAAAATTCCTCTTTTGCAAGAGAGATTTGGATAGTTGGAGATTCATTCGAATTAGCTGATGCTTTTGATGTTTATCAGCTATATTTTCTTTCACCAAACGCCATCACTTGAAGTTATAAGGATATCTTAAATTTTCAATTTTACTTATAATTTTAACATTTGAGCTAAATTCCCTGATATATCTGTGTATATTACTGTGTAATGTGCAATGTACTGATTATAATCGATTCTATGCATTACATAAACATTAAGACCAAAACAATAATTGAATAGCTTATCGTAATTTTTTTACAACCACTCTTTATAAAAAAAATCAAATGAATGAATCATGCTTTGTTTTTCCTTAATGTTTTTATAAATGTAGTAAGATAAGATAGTAAAAATATTGAATAAAACATCCCATCATTGATTTTCTGATGAGTCAAGAAAAAATCCCATTTAAAAATGAAATGCTTTACATATTTGTCAAGCTAAAAGCACAAAACTTGAAATATTGAGCAGTAATTTTCTAAATAAATTACTCCATAAAAATGGTAATTTACTCGGGAAAATTGACGTGAATAATAATGATGACGGTAATCGCGATACACTTTTATTCGATTCTGCGCATTTCGGAGTTTGTGGTTAAAATTGACCATGAATAATTCCTAATCTAAAAGAAGTTTTAGTTCGCTTTAAACTATTAATAATATACTTTCCATAATGCACAAAATTGGGAGTGGTATCCAGAAAATTTTCAAATATCTTTTTTGCAAAGTAAGTCAACAAAATTTATTCCAAATTTAACTTTTCACATTCGTAACTTGTTAATTTGTGAGTGAGACGGTGTTTTTAGATTGTGATCTCCGCTCCGGACTCAAAGTTTATCTTGAACAGATTGCTATTCTAAGATTCCTACCTCTTTGTGGCTACGCATTTGTATACAATGTATCTCATAAATACAATCCCGGTTGTAGCACGTGTGGGACAATGGTTTATTTACCCTTCCACACGGTTCATGTACACAGTATCTGAAAGTTATACTTCATCTCTATTTATATTAACTTTCTTATTCAACGTTTTGAATCGATTCGAAATAAATATAAATTTTGTATAAATCATCTCAAGGTCCTTAATAATATCAACAGAACAGAATTGTGGTCCCCTCTTCATTGACTGAAAGTGCAGCCTGGTTCGCTTGGCCCTCCGACCGAAAACCCACTTCACCCAAGAGAAGTTAATTTGCTCTTCCGCGGGCAACAGCGGCTACGCGCTACGGGCCACCCATTAAAATTTAAAAGCGAGTTAGTGCTTTAGTGCATCTATTCATTTTTTGTGCCTACGAAAAAATCGTTCTTCAAAAATTTTGATTGAAATAATCGTTGGTGTTTGTACTTGAGTGATAATTATGGCTTTAAAAATGAAGGTGAATAATCTTATTTAGTAATAATTAAAAAGTTTTATATTTGTGATAAAGAACTCCAATCTTCAGTTATTTATAATAAATGAAAAATAAAAAACTAAACAGTTTTAGTTTAGAAATTTAATATCGTGCGATTTTCAAAGTAAGTTCTTAAAAATTAATTGCATAAAACAATCTCTCATTTAATTAGATCAATTTACGATGATCCAGCTAAGAAATGCAAAGACGAACTTGATACGTTTTATGCAACAATTAAAAAGAAATAATTTATTTTCATTTACGATTTTTCCTTTTATATCCAAGTTTATGATGTCTCATCCATTGATATTTGTTGAATCCCATAACTGAGAGGAAAACACACTCCACCCCATTAATACATCACGTGTCGTTTTTACGAGGATCTCATCTAAAATCCCCTTTGCCATCTGTTCGAAATTATAGCGGTTCGCCCTTATTTTCTCTCATCTCTTTGTAGAGTGAAGCTTTGAAATTCATCAACGAATTGAGTCCTATTTAATGACTATCTGGGGGATTTAAAACCAGCTGGCGCTTTTCTATGTATGCTAGACCCTTGTATTTATAATTCGAGAGGTGTCTATGTACGAAATTATTAGAAAACTGAATTATTTAAAGATTTCTAAGAATTATTCTTGTTAAGTTAAGCGTAATCGCTCAATTTTGGTGAAAGCAAAATGTAGCTATAAAAAGAATCGTTTAAAAGAACATTTTGTAGTGTAGGGGGAACGTTTCGGTTGTAAATTTTTAACGATACGTAATGAGACTTAAATTATGGTTGAAATGTTTTAATGGGAGATGGGGAGTTTTCTTATACATTAATCGTGACGAGCAAATTTCTATTAAATTTGAAATTGAAACAACGAATTATACCTCATTTAAAAGAAGAGGATTCAACCTTTACTTTGATATAAAAGTCATTTCTTCATTTTTAAAAATCACATCTTCACGATAATTCAAATTTTATAATTTTTTTCGTCATTCTACTAAAACGTCAAAAATACATCATCTCTTAACATTTCTTAGAAGGAATTAATTTCAAATTGAAATAACAAATTATACATCATTTTAAAGAAAAAGGTTCAACCTTCAATTTGATATAAAAGTCATTTCTTCATTTTCAAAAATAAGACTCCCATCGTCTTGCAAATTTTATAATTTTTTTTGTAATTCTACTAAAACATCAAAACACATCATCTTTTAACATTTCTTAGACGGAATCGATTTCAAATTGAAACAACGAATTATACATCATTTTAAAGAGGAAGGTCCAATCTTCAATTTGGTATACAAATCATTTCTTCATTTTCAAAAATAATCCCTCCACGATCTTTCAAATTTTATCATTTTTTCCTGACTCTACTAAAACGTCAAAAAGGCGTCCTCTTTTAACATTTCTTAGGTGGAATCGATTTCAAATTGAAACTACGAATTACACATCATTTTAAAGAGCAAGGTCCAATCTTCAATTTGGTATACAAATCATTTCTTCATTTTCAAAAATAAAACCTCCACGATCTTTCATATTTTATAATTTTTTTCGTGATTCTACTAAAACGTCAAGAACACATCATCTCTTAACATTTCTTAGGTGAAATTAATTTGAATTTGAAACAAAGAATTATACATCATTTTAAAGGGGAAGATTCAATCTTCAATTTGATATACGAGTCATTTCTTCATTTTCAAAAATAAGATCCCACGATCTTTCAAATTATATCATTTTTTTCGTGATTCTATTAAAACGTCAAAAACACATCAACTTTTAATACTTCTTAGGTGGAATTAATTTCAAAGTGAAACAACGAATTATACATCATTTTAAAGAAGAAGGTTCAACCTTCAATTTGATATAAAAGTCATTTCTTCATTTTCAAAAATAGGACCTCGACGATCTTTCAAATTTCATTATTTTTTTCATAGTTTTATTAAAACGTCAAAAACACATCATATTTTAACATTTCTTAGGTTGAATCGATTTCAAACTAAAATTACGAATTATACATCATCTTAAAGAGGAAGGTTCAACCTTCAATTTGATATACAAGTCATTTCTTCATTTTCAAAAATAAGACCTCGACGATGTTTTAAATTTCATCATTTTTTTCATAGTTTTACTAAAACGTCAAAAACACATCTTTTAACATTTCTTAGGTTGAATCGATTTCAAATTGAAACAACGAATTATACATCATCTTAAAGAGGAAGGTTTAACCTTCAATTTGATGTACAATTCATTGCTTCATTTTCAAAAATAAGACCTCGACGATCATTCAAATTTTTTTCATGATTCTACTAAAACTTCAAAAACAAACCATCTTTTAACATTTCTTAGGTTGAATCGATTTCAAATTAAAATAACGAATTATACATCATCTTAAAGAGGAAGGTTGA
Source organism: Onthophagus sagittarius (assembly GCA_036711965.1). Classification (NCBI taxonomy): domain Eukaryota; kingdom Metazoa; phylum Arthropoda; class Insecta; order Coleoptera; family Scarabaeidae; genus Onthophagus; species Onthophagus sagittarius. The sequence goes on along the minus strand of JASERS010000002.1, from coordinate 81,894,930 downwards.
ACCTTCAATTTGATGTACAAGTCATTTCTTCATTTTCAAAAATAAGACCCCCATCATCTTTCAAATTTTATCATTTTTTTCGTGGTTCTACTAAAACGTCAAAAATACATCATCCTTTAACATTTCTTAGGTGGAATCAATATCAAATTGAAACAAGTTATAAATCGTTTGAAAGAGGAAAGTTCAACCTTCAATTTGGTGTGCAAATCATTTCTTCATTTTCAAAAATAAGACCCCCATCATCTTTCAAATTATATCATTTTTTTCGTGATTCTATTAAAACGTCAAAAACACATCAACTTTTAATACTTCTTAGGTGGAATTAATTTCAAATTGGAACAACGCATTATACATCATTTTAAAGAAGAAGGTTCAACCTTCAATTTGATATAAATGTCATTTCTTCATTTTCAAAAATAAGACCTCGACGATCTTCCAAATTTTATAATTTTTTTTCGTGATACTACTAAAACGTCAAAAATACATCATCCTTTAACATTTCTTAGGTGGAATCAATATCAAATTGAAACAACAAGCTATAAATCATTTGAAAGAGGAAAGTTCAACCTTCAATTTGGTGTGCAAATCATTTCTTCATTTTCAAAAATAAGACCCCCATCATCTTTCAAATTATATAATTTTTTTCGTGATTTTACTAAAACGTCAAAAACACACCATCTTTTAACATTTCTTAAGTGGAATCGATTTGAAATTGAAACAACGAATTATACATCATTTTAAAGAGGAAGGTTCAATATTCAATTTGGTATACAAATCATTTCTTCATTTTCAAAAATAAAACTTGCACGATATTTTAAATTTTATCATATTTTTCGTGATTCTATTAAATCGTCTAAAAGTCATCATTTTTTAACATTTCTCAGGAGAAATCGATTTCAAATTGAAGCAACGAATTATACATTATTTTAAAGAGGAGTATCCAACCTTTACTTTGATATAAAAATCATTTCTTCATTTTCAAAAATAAGATCTCCACGATCTTTCATATTTTATCATTTTTACCGTGGTTCTACTAAAACGTCAAAATCTCATCATCTTTTAACATTTCTTAGGTGGAATTGATTTCAAATTGAAACAACGAATTGTACATCATTCTAAAGAGGAAGGTTCAACCTTCGATTTGGTATACAAGTTATTTCTTCATTTTCAAAAATAAGACCCTCACGATCTTTTAAATTTTATCATTTTTTCGTGATTTTACTAAAACGTCAAAAACACATAATCTTTTAACATTTCTTAGGTTGAATCGATTTCAAATTGAAACAACGGATTATACATCATTTTAAAGAGGAATGATCTTTAAAATGTTATCATTTTTTCGTGATTCTATTTTATCAGATAAATCACTAACTAAAATAAAAATAATACAACTCACTCGCAAGTCAGCATTAATCAGTTTCAAACGTACTTTAGTTACTATCGGGTTGTTATAATGTATGCAAGTCATTATCGGGATCGTTTAACAAAGGCGAGTTGTATATTACTAAAGGTAAGATTTAAATACGTAATAGAATGATATTTAATTCATTCAGGAAGTTGAAAATAGACATCTGGTTCTTGTTGATATTAAAAAGTTAAACTGAGAGGGTGGCTAAGTTATTTTCGCACCATACTGAAATATAAACCAAATCATCACCGCCACAAAATTGTTTATATCTCAAACCCTTAAAGAAAAATAAAATCGTTGATGGGTTTAAAGTTAAAATTAAATTACAAGTTTATAAATAACACTTTTAAAATTCCTAAGATAATTAGCGTTAGAGTCATATTTACTTAGTTGCGTCGAATAACGACGCGTCAGAACAATATTTGTAGACTAATATAATGTGTAATGCAAGATAACGAGATACTAAATAAAAAATTGACGTAAATAAGGATATTTAAGAAAAAATCGCTATGTAAATAAATGGGTTTTTTAAAAATCAGATGCTGTTTGTTAGATAAGGTTATAACTGTTTATACTCGTGCGTTATTTTTTTGAATTGCCTGATAAATATTTTAACAAATTGTAAATAAATAAATTGGTATAGTACAAATAGAGAAAAAAGTTTAACTGCTTTAATGTATCTGAAATATTTTTGATGATCGATAAACATTGAATCTTCTTTTTTTTTGCATTTTGTGTTAGTATATTGAAAACATTTGTATATATCCTTCCTCCTCCATCTTAGTAAAACCACATTCTTAGTCGCATTAAAAGAGACATTTTCTAGTAAATCGACCTAAAAACTCTGCATATCCATTCAGAGTTTCTTTGACAAGTAAGGGCCTATGATAGATTACCACACCACACATTAACACTCCAAAAGTGTTGATTATCAATAGTTTGTAACCAATTAGGATTTGTTTGTGACCAGTAATATGCATTGTGAATATTGACTTCTATAGCTTTCTATAGTTATTCTATAGCTTCGTCAGTCCATAAAACTCTCCTAGTTATGTTCAAGTGCATGTGATATGGACGGAATTTGTGCTTTTCAAATTTGCCAAAGGCAATATTAAATCGTCTGGACCATTTCGACTCTTCTAGATGCAGTATCAAGTCTTCTGGTAACATTGCAAGTCTTCTAGAAGCATTTCAAGTCCTCTAGAAGCAGTATCAAATCTTCTGGAAGCATTTCCAGTTTCCCAGAGACAGTATCAAATCCTATGGAAGCATATGAACTCTTCCAGAGGCAATATCAACTTTTCTACTTTTTCACAACATAACATCAACTTTTCTAGACGTATTTCAACTCTTCAAGAATCAGTATCAAATCTTCTGGACGCATTTCAAGTTTTCTGGAAGTATTCAAAATCTTTTACCTTTCTGGCCGCATTTCAAATCATCTAGAAGTAGATGAAATCTTCTGGAGGCGATATCAAGTTTTCTGGACGAAAATCAAGCAATATCAATATGCTTATGTACTCAGAGAACCCGCATATTTGGCGCCTATTTTTATGGATGTTTGGCATCTACTAAAAATTTTGCATGGGTTTGTTTTGCAGAACACCCACACATCCAGCGCCTATGTTGGTTGTAGACCAACATAGAAATAATAATATATAAACGCGCCCTTAATTGCGATCATTTTGAAGAAGGATGGACATTCTCTGTTCTAAATGCGTGAATGTGCATTGACAACTTTTTTGAAGTTAATGTGAGTTCTGGGCATTGTTGATAAAACTACTTGTGATGTTGACTTTCGATTCTTTAGTATGATTTTTATAATAAATATTTTTATTCCAACAATTAAAAAGAATATTGATACATTATTTTAAAGAGGAAGGTTCAACTTTTAATTTAATATACAAGTCATTTCTCCATTTTCAAAAATAAGACCCCCATCATCTTTCAAATTTTATAAATCTTTTTCGTGATTCTACTAAAACGTCAAAAATACATCATCCTTTAACATTTCTTAGGTGGAATCAATTTCAAATTGAAACAACAAGTTATAAGTCGTTTGAAAGAGGAAGATTCAATCTTCAATTTGGTGTGCAAATCATTTCTTCATTTCCAAAAATAAGACCTCCAACATCTTTCAAATTTTATAATTTTTTTCGTGATTCTATTAAAATATCAAAAACACACCATCCTTTAACATTTCTTAAGTGGAATTGATTTGAAATTGAAACAACGAATTATACATCATCTTAAAGAGGAAGGTTCAACCTTCAATTTGATATACAAGTCATTTCTTCATTTTTAAAAATAAGACCACGACGATCTTTCAAATTTTATCATTTTTTTTTCGTGATTTTACTAAAACGTCAAAAATACATCATCCTTTAACATTTCTTAGGTGAAATCAATTTCAAATTGAAACAACAAGTTATAAATCGTTTGAAAGAGGAAGGTTCAATCTTCAATTTAGTGTGCCAATCATTTCTTCATTTTCAAAAATAAGACCCCCATCATCTTTCAAATGTTATCATTTTTTTCGTGATTCTATTAAAACGTCAAAAACACACCATCCTTTAACATTTCTTAAGTGGAATTGATTTGAAATTGAAACAACGAATTATACATCATCTTAAAGAGGAAGGTTCAACCTTCAATTTGATATACAAGTCATTTCTTCATTTTTAAAAATAAGACCACGACGATCTTTCAAATTTTATCATTTTTTTTTCGTGATTTTACTAAAACGTCAAAAATACATCATCCTTTAACATTTCTTAGGTGAAATCAATTTCAAATTGAAACAACAAGTTATAAATCGTTTGAAAGAGGAAGGTTCAATCTTCAATTTAGTGTGCCAATCATTTCTTCATTTTCAAAAATAAGACCCCCATCATCTTTCAAATGTTATCATTTTTTTCGTGATTCTATTAAAACGTCAAAAACACACCATCCTTTAACATTTCTTAAGTGGAATTGATTTGAAATTGAAACAACGAATTATACATCATCTTAAAGAGGAAGGTTCAACCTTCAATTTGATATACAAGTCATTTCTTCATTTTTAAAAATAAGACCTCGACGATCTTTCAAATTTTATCATTTTTTTTTCGTGATTTTACTAAAACGTCAAAAATACATCATCCTTTAACATTTCTTAGGTGGAATCAATTTCAAATTGAAACAACAAGTTATAAATCGTTTGAAAGAGGAAGGTTCAATCTTCAATTTAGTGTGCCAATCATTTCTTCATTTTCAAAAATAAGACCCCCATCATCTTTCGAATGTTATCATTTTTTTCGTGATTCTATTAAAATACCAAAAACACACCATCCTTTAACATTTCTTAAGTGGAATTGATTTGAAATTGAAACAACGAATTATACATCATCTTAAAGAGGAAGGTTCAACCTTCAATTTGATATACAAGTCATTTCTTCATTTTTAAAAATAAGACCTCGACGATCTTTCAAATTTTATCATTTTTTTTTCGTGATTTTACTAAAACGTCAAAAATACATCATCCTTTAACATTTCTTAGGTGGAATCAATTTCAAATTGAAACAACAAGTTATAAATCGTTTGAAAGAGGAAGGTTCAATCTTCAATTTAGTGTGCCAATCATTTCTTCATTTTCAAAAATAAGACCCCCATCATCTTTCGAATGTTATCATTTTTTTCGTGATTCTATTAAAATACCAAAAACACACCATCCTTTAACATTTCTTAAGTGGAATTGATTTGAAATTGAAACAACGAATTATACATCATCTTAAAGAGGAAGGTTCAACCTTCAATTTGATATACAAGTCATTTCTTCATTTTTAAAAATAAGACCACGACGATCTTTCAAATTTTATCATTTTTTTTTCGTGATTTTACTAAAACGTCAAAAATACATCATCCTTTAACATTTCTTAGGTGAAATCAATTTCAAATTGAAACAACAAGTTATAAATCGTTTGAAAGAGGAAGGTTCAATCTTCAATTTAGTGTGCCAATCATTTCTTCATTTTCAAAAATAAGACCCCCATCATCTTTCCAATGTTATCATTTTTTTCGTGATTCTATTAAAACGTCAAAAACACACCATCCTTTAACATTTCTTAAGTGGAATTGATTTGAAATTGAAACAACGAATTATACATCATCTTAAAGAGGAAGGTTCAACCTTCAATTTGATATACAAGTCATTTCTTCATTTTTAAAAATAAGACCTCGACGATCTTTCAAATTTTATCATTTTTTTTTCGTGATTTTACTAAAACGTCAAAAATACATCATCCTTTAACATTTCTTAGGTGGAATCAATTTCAAATTGAAACAACAAGTTATAAATCGTTTGAAAGAGGAAGGTTCAATCTTCAATTTAGTGTGCCAATCATTTCTTCATTTTCAAAAATAAGACCCCCATCATCTTTCGAATGTTATCATTTTTTTCGTGATTCTATTAAAATACCAAAAACACACCATCCTTTAACATTTCTTAAGTGGAATTGATTTGAAATTGAAACAACGAATTATACATCATCTTAAAGAGGAAGGTTCAACCTTCAATTTGATATACAAGTCATTTCTTCATTTTTAAAAATAAGACCTCGACGATCTTTCAAATTTTATCATTTTTTTTTCGTGATTTTACTAAAACGTCAAAAATACATCATCCTTTAACATTTCTTAGGTGGAATCAATTTCAAATTGAAACAACAAGTTATAAATCGTTTGAAAGAGGAAGGTTCAATCTTCAATTTAGTGTGCCAATCATTTCTTCATTTTCAAAAATAAGACCCCCATCATCTTTCAAATGTTATCATTTTTTTCGTGATTCTATTAAAACGTCAAAAACACACCATCCTTTAACATTTCTTAAGTGGAATTGATTTGAAATTGAAACAACGAATTATACATCATCTTAAAGAGGAAGGTTCAACCTTCAATTTGATATACAAGTCATTTCTTCATTTTTAAAAATAAGACCTCGACGATCTTTCAAATTTTATCATTTTTTTTTCGTGATTTTACTAAAACGTCAAAAATACATCATCCTTTAACATTTCTTAGGTGGAATCAATTTCAAATTGAAACAACAAGTTATAAATCGTTTGAAAGAGGAAGGTTCAATCTTCAATTTAGTGTGCCAATCATTTCTTCATTTTCAAAAATAAGACCCCCATCATCTTTCGAATGTTATCATTTTTTTCGTGATTCTATTAAAACGTCAAAAACACACCATCCTTTAACATTTCTTAAGTGGAATTGATTTGAAATTGAAACAACGAATTATACATCATCTTAAAGAGGAAGGTTCAACCTTCAATTTGATATACAAGTCATTTCTTCATTTTTAAAAATAAGACCTCGACGATCTTTCAAATTTTATCATTTTTTTTTCGTGATTTTACTAAAACGTCAAAAATACATCATCCTTTAACATTTCTTAGGTGGAATCAATTTCAAATTGAAACAACAAGTTATAAATCGTTTGAAAGAGGAAGGTTCAATCTTCAATTTAGTGTGCCAATCATTTCTTCATTTTCAAAAATAAGACCCCCATCATCTTTCAAATGTTATCATTTTTTTCGTGATTCTATTAAAACGTCAAAAACACACCATCCTTTAACATTTCTTAAGTGGAATTGATTTGAAATTGAAACAACGAATTATACATCATCTTAAAGAGGAAGGTTCAACCTTCAATTTGATATACAAGTCATTTCTTCATTTTTAAAAATAAGACCACGACGATCTTTCAAATTTTATCATTTTTTTTTCGTGATTTTACTAAAACGTCAAAAATACATCATCCTTTAACATTTCTTAGGTGAAATCAATTTCAAATTGAAACAACAAGTTATAAATCGTTTGAAAGAGGAAGGTTCAATCTTCAATTTAGTGTGCCAATCATTTCTTCATTTTCAAAAATAAGACCCCCATCATCTTTCCAATGTTATCATTTTTTTCGTGATTCTATTAAAACGTCAAAAACACACCATCCTTTAACATTTCTTAAGTGGAATTGATTTGAAATTGAAACAACGAATTATACATCATCTTAAAGAGGAAGGTTCAACCTTCAATTTGATATACAAGTCATTTCTTCATTTTTAAAAATAAGACCTCGACGATCTTTCAAATTTTATCATTTTTTTTTCGTGATTTTACTAAAACGTCAAAAATACATCATCCTTTAACATTTCTTAGGTGGAATCAATTTCAAATTGAAACAACAAGTTATAAATCGTTTGAAAGAGGAAGGTTCAATCTTCAATTTAGTGTGCCAATCATTTCTTCATTTTCAAAAATAAGACCCCCATCATCTTTCGAATGTTATCATTTTTTTCGTGATTCTATTAAAACGTCAAAAACACACCATCCTTTAACATTTCTTAAGTGGAATTGATTTGAAATTGAAACAACGAATTATACATCATCTTAAAGAGGAAGGTTCAACCTTCAATTTGATATACAAGTCATTTCTTCATTTTTAAAAATAAGACCTCGACGATCTTTCAAATTTTATCATTTTTTTTTCGTGATTTTACTAAAACGTCAAAAATACATCATCCTTTAACATTTCTTAGGTGGAATCAATTTCAAATTGAAACAACAAGTTATAAATCGTTTGAAAGAGGAAGGTTCAATCTTCAATTTAGTGTGCCAATCATTTCTTCATTTTCAAAAATAAGACCCCCATCATCTTTCGAATGTTATCATTTTTTTCGTGATTCTATTAAAACGTCAAAAACACACCATCCTTTAACATTTCTTAAGTGGAATTGATTTGAAATTGAAACAACGAATTATACATCATCTTAAAGAGGAAGGTTCAACCTTCAATTTGATATACAAGTCATTTCTTCATTTTTAAAAATAAGACCTCGACGATCTTTCAAATTTTATCATTTTTTTTTCGTGATTTTACTAAAACGTCAAAAATACATCATCCTTTAACATTTCTTAGGTGGAATCAATTTCAAATTGAAACAACAAGTTATAAATCGTTTGAAAGAGGAAGGTTCAATCTTCAATTTAGTGTGCCAATCATTTCTTCATTTTCAAAAATAAGACCCCCATCATCTTTCGAATGTTATCATTTTTTTCGTGATTCTATTAAAATACCAAAAACACACCATCCTTTAACATTTCTTAAGTGGAATTGATTTGAAATTGAAACAACGAATTATACATCATCTTAAAGAGGAAGGTTCAACCTTCAATTTGATATACAAGTCATTTCTTCATTTTTAAAAATAAGACCTCGACGATCTTTCAAATTTTATCATTTTTTTTTCGTGATTTTACTAAAACGTCAAAAATACATCATCCTTTAACATTTCTTAGGTGGAATCAATTTCAAATTGAAACAACAAGTTATAAATCGTTTGAAAGAGGAAGGTTCAATCTTCAATTTAGTGTGCCAATCATTTCTTCATTTTCAAAAATAAGACCCCCATCATCTTTCGAATGTTATCATTTTTTTCGTGATTCTATTAAAACGTCAAAAACACACCATCCTTTAACATTTCTTAAGTGGAATTGATTTGAAATTGAAACAACGAATTATACATCATCTTAAAGAGGAAGGTTCAACCTTCAATTTGATATACAAGTCATTTCTTCATTTTTAAAAATAAGACCTCGACGATCTTTCAAATTTTATCATTTTTTTTTCGTGATTTTACTAAAACGTCAAAAATACATCATCCTTTAACATTTCTTAGGTGGAATCAATTTCAAATTGAAACAACAAGTTATAAATCGTTTGAAAGAGGAAGGTTCAATCTTCAATTTAGTGTGCCAATCATTTCTTCATTTTCAAAAATAAGACCCCCATCATCTTTCGAATGTTATCATTTTTTTCGTGATTCTATTAAAACGTCAAAAACACACCATCCTTTAACATTTCTTAAGTGGAATTGATTTGAAATTGAAACAACGAATTATACATCATCTTAAAGAGGAAGGTTCAACCTTCAATTTGATATACAAGTCATTTCTTCATTTTTAAAAATAAGACCTCGACGATCTTTCAAATTTTATCATTTTTTTTTCGTGATTTTACTAAAACGTCAAAAATACATCATCCTTTAACATTTCTTAGGTGGAATCAATTTCAAATTGAAACAACAAGTTATAAATCGTTTGAAAGAGGAAGGTTCAATCTTCAATTTAGTGTGCCAATCATTTCTTCATTTTCAAAAATAAGACCCCCATCATCTTTCGAATGTTATCATTTTTTTCGTGATTCTATTAAAACGTCAAAAACACACCATCCTTTAACATTTCTTAAGTGGAATTGATTTGAAATTGAAACAACGAATTATACATCATCTTAAAGAGGAAGGTTCAACCTTCAATTTGATATACAAGTCATTTCTTCATTTTTAAAAATAAGACCTCGACGATCTTTCAAATTTTATCATTTTTTTTTCGTGATTTTACTAAAACGTCAAAAATACATCATCCTTTAACATTTCTTAGGTGGAATCAATTTCAAATTGAAACAACAAGTTATAAATCGTTTGAAAGAGGAAGGTTCAATCTTCAATTTAGTGTGCCAATCATTTCTTCATTTTCAAAAATAAGACCCCCATCATCTTTCGAATGTTATCATTTTTTTCGTGATTCTATTAAAATACCAAAAACACACCATCCTTTAACATTTCTTAAGTGGAATTGATTTGAAATTGAAACAACGAATTATACATCATCTTAAAGAGGAAGGTTCAACCTTCAATTTGATATACAAGTCATTTCTTCATTTTTAAAAATAAGACCTCGACGATCTTTCAAATTTTATCATTTTTTTTTCGTGATTTTACTAAAACGTCAAAAATACATCATCCTTTAACATTTCTTAGGTGGAATCAATTTCAAATTGAAACAACAAGTTATAAATCGTTTGAAAGAGGAAGGTTCAATCTTCAATTTAGTGTGCCAATCATTTCTTCATTTTCAAAAATAAGACCCCCATCATCTTTCGAATGTTATCATTTTTTTCGTGATTCTATTAAAACGTCAAAAACACACCATCCTTTAACATTTCTTAAGTGGAATTGATTTGAAATTGAAACAACGAATTATACATCATCTTAAAGAGGAAGGTTCAACCTTCAATTTGATATACAAGTCATTTCTTCATTTTTAAAAATAAGACCTCGACGATCTTTCAAATTTTATCATTTTTTTTTCGTGATTTTACTAAAACGTCAAAAATACATCATCCTTTAACATTTCTTAGGTGGAATCAATTTCAAATTGAAACAACAAGTTATAAATCGTTTGAAAGAGGAAGGTTCAATCTTCAATTTAGTGTGCCAATCATTTCTTCATTTTCAAAAATAAGACCCCCATCATCTTTCGAATGTTATCATTTTTTTCGTGATTCTATTAAAACGTCAAAAACACACCATCCTTTAACATTTCTTAAGTGGAATTGATTTGAAATTGAAACAACGAATTATACATCATCTTAAAGAGGAAGGTTCAACCTTCAATTTGATATACAAGTCATTTCTTCATTTTTAAAAATAAGACCTCGACGATCTTTCAAATTTTATCATTTTTTTTTCGTGATTTTACTAAAACGTCAAAAATACATCATCCTTTAACATTTCTTAGGTGGAATCAATTTCAAATTGAAACAACAAGTTATAAATCGTTTGAAAGAGGAAGGTTCAATCTTCAATTTAGTGTGCCAATCATTTCTTCATTTTCAAAAATAAGACCCCCATCATCTTTCGAATGTTATCATTTTTTTCGTGATTCTATTAAAACGTCAAAAACACACCATCCTTTAACATTTCTTAAGTGGAATTGATTTGAAATTGAAACAACGAATTATACATCATCTTAAAGAGGAAGGTTCAACCTTCAATTTGATATACAAGTCATTTCTTCATTTTTAAAAATAAGACCTCGACGATCTTTCAAATTTTATCATTTTTTTTTCGTGATTTTACTAAAACGTCAAAAATACATCATCCTTTAACATTTCTTAGGTGGAATCAATTTCAAATTGAAACAACAAGTTATAAATCGTTTGAAAGAGGAAGGTTCAATCTTCAATTTAGTGTGCCAATCATTTCTTCATTTTCAAAAATAAGACCCCCATCATCTTTCAAATGTTATCATTTTTTTCGTGATTCTATTAAAACGTCAAAAACACACCATCCTTTAACATTTCTTAAGTGGAATTGATTTGAAATTGAAACAACGAATTATACATCATCTTAAAGAGGAAGGTTCAACCTTCAATTTGATATACAAGTCATTTCTTCATTTTTAAAAATAAGACCACGACGATCTTTCAAATTTTATCATTTTTTTTTCGTGATTTTACTAAAACGTCAAAAATACATCATCCTTTAACATTTCTTAGGTGAAATCAATTTCAAATTGAAACAACAAGTTATAAATCGTTTGAAAGAGGAAGGTTCAATCTTCAATTTAGTGTGCCAATCATTTCTTCATTTTCAAAAATAAGACCCCCATCATCTTTCCAATGTTATCATTTTTTTCGTGATTCTATTAAAACGTCAAAAACACACCATCCTTTAACATTTCTTAAGTGGAATTGATTTGAAATTGAAACAACGAATTATACATCATCTTAAAGAGGAAGGTTCAACCTTCAATTTGATATACAAGTCATTTCTTCATTTTTAAAAATAAGACCTCGACGATCTTTCAAATTTTATCATTTTTTTTTCGTGATTTTACTAAAACGTCAAAAATACATCATCCTTTAACATTTCTTAGGTGGAATCAATTTCAAATTGAAACAACAAGTTATAAATCGTTTGAAAGAGGAAGGTTCAATCTTCAATTTAGTGTGCCAATCATTTCTTCATTTTCAAAAATAAGACCCCCATCATCTTTCGAATGTTATCATTTTTTTCGTGATTCTATTAAAATACCAAAAACACACCATCCTTTAACATTTCTTAAGTGGAATTGATTTGAAATTGAAACAACGAATTATACATCATCTTAAAGAGGAAGGTTCAACCTTCAATTTGATATACAAGTCATTTCTTCATTTTTAAAAATAAGACCTCGACGATCTTTCAAATTTTATCATTTTTTTTTCGTGATTTTACTAAAACGTCAAAAATACATCATCCTTTAACATTTCTTAGGTGGAATCAATTTCAAATTGAAACAACAAGTTATAAATCGTTTGAAAGAGGAAGGTTCAATCTTCAATTTAGTGTGCCAATCATTTCTTCATTTTCAAAAATAAGACCCCCATCATCTTTCGAATGTTATCATTTTTTTCGTGATTCTATTAAAACGTCAAAAACACACCATCCTTTAACATTTCTTAAGTGGAATTGATTTGAAATTGAAACAACGAATTATACATCATCTTAAAGAGGAAGGTTCAACCTTCAATTTGATATACAAGTCATTTCTTCATTTTTAAAAATAAGACCTCGACGATCTTTCAAATTTTATCATTTTTTTTTCGTGATTTTACTAAAACGTCAAAAATACATCATCCTTTAACATTTCTTAGGTGGAATCAATTTCAAATTGAAACAACAAGTTATAAATCGTTTGAAAGAGGAAGGTTCAATCTTCAATTTAGTGTGCCAATCATTTCTTCATTTTCAAAAATAAGACCCCCATCATCTTTCGAATGTTATCATTTTTTTCGTGATTCTATTAAAACGTCAAAAACACACCATCCTTTAACATTTCTTAAGTGGAATTGATTTGAAATTGAAACAACGAATTATACATCATCTTAAAGAGGAAGGTTCAACCTTCAATTTGATATACAAGTCATTTCTTCATTTTTAAAAATAAGACCTCGACGATCTTTCAAATTTTATCATTTTTTTTTCGTGATTTTACTAAAACGTCAAAAATACATCATCCTTTAACATTTCTTAGGTGGAATCAATTTCAAATTGAAACAACAAGTTATAAATCGTTTGAAAGAGGAAGGTTCAATCTTCAATTTAGTGTGCCAATCATTTCTTCATTTTCAAAAATAAGACCCCCATCATCTTTCAAATGTTATCATTTTTTTCGTGATTCTATTAAAACGTCAAAAACACACCATCTTTTAACATTTCTTAAGTGGAATCGATTTGAAATTCAAACATCGAGTTATACATCATTTTAAAGAGGAAGGTCCAATCTTCAATTTGATATACAAGTCATTTCTTCATTTTCAAAAATAATACCTCCACGCTCTTTCAAATTTCATCATTTTTTTGATGATTCTACTAAAACGTAAAAAACACATCTTTTTACATTTCTTAGGTAGAATCGATTCCAAATTGAAACATCGATTTATACATCATTTTAAAGAAGAAGGTCCAATCTTCAGTTTGATATACAAGTCATTTCTTCATTTTCAAAAATAATACCTCCACGCTCTTTCAAATTTTATCATTTTTTTAGTGATTCTACTAAAACGTCAAAAACACATCATCTTTTAACATTTCTTATGTGGAATCGACTTTGAATTGAAACAAAGAATTATACATCTTTTTAAAGAGGAAAGCTCAACCTTCAATTTGACATATAAGTCATTTCTTCCGTTTTAAAAATAAGACCTCCACGACTATTAAAATTATATCATATTTTCGTGAATCTACTAAAACGTTTTTTTTCAAAATCCAATGTTACTGTTTCTTCTGTCTCCTTATTCACATTGCTTTCTTCACTTTCTAGTATAAAAGTAACCTCTCTTTTTATTGACACAGTTTTTTCATCGATTAAATATATTCGGTAACCTTTTATATTCTGTGCATATCCCACAAATATAGCTCTTTTCCTTTTCATATCCAATTTCTGTCTTTTCTGTCTTTTAGTATATAAACCCACACTTCCTCTCCAAATATACCTCATCGAGAGTGAATGTCAAAATCTTTACTATGCCACATTTGATAAGATTTTTTCATTGAGCCTTTAGATGCCCTTCTTTACCAAAGGTGAAACATTTCTTTCCTGCTTTCTTCACTACTAAAGCAACAGAATTATCTTAGTTAGTAGTCTTGATGTTAAATTATTTTGATTCTGCTCATCATTTGGTAAACTTTCCCAAGCAGATATAAAATGTTTGTATTTTTCTGGAACTTCTTCCCCTTGCCGTTTCATTTTTGTACAAAGGTTAGTAACTTTTGGTACAAAGTCATTTATATTTCCATCTTCAAATTTTAAATTATAAAACTGCTTAATTAATAATTTCAAACCAAATTTTTGCCACATATCATATGCTGTTGAACATTGCATAATATATGAGAGTGGAGTCTCTTCCATAAGAGTTACCAAAACTTCCTGTGCTTTTGCATCATTCGGTTGCCATGCAGCCAACCTTTTATCGTCCTCCGACTTCTTCCTGGTCCCACTTGCAATACTAAATACCTTCAATTTGGTTTCATTTTCAAAAAGAAGAAATCCACGATCTTTACAATTTCATCATTTTATCGTGATTCTACTACAACGTTAACAACAGGTGGAATCAATTTCAAATTGAAACAACAAGTTATGCATCATTTTAAAGAGGAAAGTTCAACCTTTAATTTTATATACAACTCATTTCTTCATTTTCAAAAATACGACCTCGACGATCTTTCAAATTTTATCATTTTTTTTTTCGTGATTCTACTAAAACGTCAAAAATGCATCATTCTTTAACCCTCCAGTACATGCGCATTTTTTTTTTTGACGTGAGTGCTCGCACCGGACTGAGAGTCCGGGTTTCTTTGCCAAATAAGAGATTTGTATTAAACTCCCTAGATTACTAAAGTACCGCGGTTCATGATATCTATGTATTCAAACGATCCGAGCCAAAATGGTGATTTGACAGCATGTCAGTGACCAGCTGTACGTGCCCCCGATTCGAGACCATTATTAAACTTCACCTTTCGTTTCTTCGGTGGCTGATACTGCTTAAAACAAACTTGATAAGCTACCAGGAGCCTTGAACTGCTTTCAAAAATGTTGATACTACTTCTGGAAGACTTGATAATGCGTCTAGAAGCCTTAACATAGCTTTCAGAAGGCTTGAACTGCTTCCACAAGATTTTATGCTGCAGCTGAAAGACTTGATACTATTTCTAGAAGATTTTAAATGATTCCAAAAGACTTGATACCGTTTGTAAAACTACTGGCAAAAAAATGTTTGAAAATGCAAACTCTTAAAGAAGACATTTTTATTGCAAAAGGCACGAAATTATTAATACAATTTGATTTTGCTTCCAAAATACCAAATACTGCTAGGATACAAAATGTTCATTTCAAAAGTTGAAAAAATTTCAATTATAGACCAAATATTGCTTGTGAAGGTGTAAGCACTGTTGATATAAGGCATTTCTATTGCAAATTAACCATAGGCGCCAGATACATGGACGTTTTTCATATCACTTTTGTTTTGAGAACAGTCATTCGTCGTTTGAATCTTTTCCCAATTCAGTTTTTTTCACTATCCAGCACCCATATTTATTTTCAAAAACCGGCGCTTATGAAGCTACGAAGATTGTGTTAGATGTACCACTGACGATCTAAAGATAAATCAGTTAGTTGCAGAATTCTTCGAATCCTCTATTTGGGCATCGTAAATCTTACACAAATTGCTGGTTCTGGTCCTAAAAACGCTTTAGCACTAGCTCATCTGCCGTTTCATTGGCAGCACTTCCAGAGTGACCTCAGTGTAGTTAAAACGACGAACCGTTTGAGCTATCTGTATTTCCACATAAGTTTTTGTATGTTTTCCCCTCTTAAAAAAATCTGTAATGGAACTTTGCTTGCTGGTTCTTATTAGATCATTGTAAATTTCCCGGTATGGAGGTAAACAGTTTTGCAGCTCCCTTTTGAATTTTCGACTTCTTTCCGTCGAAGGGTCTTCATTCAAGAAAAATGATTCCAGATTTTCCGCTAAGCATAGGCCTTCTTGTAATTTTTTTAATGTTAAATTCTTGACTGCACAATCTTCGTCAGAGCTAGCGTCCTCAAAATCGATTTGATTTGCATCTAGGGATGCCATTTCGATTAATTCCGCTTCGTCAACTTCTTCTTCCACTAATAAATCTTCAATGTCTTTGGAAGCCATATCCACAAAACCTTCGCCTCCGATTGATTTAGCGACTTCTAATATCGCACCAAATTTCATTTTCTAATGTTTCACGTATGTTTTCCGTTTCAATTGCAGAGGGCCATATCTTCTTCCAACACGCATTTAATGTTGATGTTTTTATTTCATTCAGTGACAAAGATATGATATCGATGCAGTGCTTGATGGAAAATTTCTTCCATGCTTCCATTACGCTAATTGATTGCGAATCGGTTGCGTCTAAAATCCACTGTAACGATCTTCTTATGTACATAATATGTTTTAAAGGTGTAAATAATACCTTGATCCAGTGGTTGGAGCAACGAAGTAGTGTTCGGTGGTAACAACATTATTTTGATGTTGGGATGTGTTAAATCTTGTGGGTGGCATGGAGCATTATCTAATAGCAACAGCGCCTTGCAGCTCAAATTTTTTCGCTTTAAATACCGCTCAACGCTTGGCACAAAACAATTCAAAAACCAATCTCTAAATAAATGTCCTGTTACCCAAGCTCTCGAATTTGCTGTCCAGTATACCGGCAAGGTGTTTTTATTCACGTTTTTTAGTGCACGAGGATTCAAAGATCTGTACACTAGCATCGGTTTTGTCATGAAGTCCCCCGATGCATTACTGCACAAAAGGAAAAAGTTTTACTGGGCATTTTTTTCCACCAAAGCCCAGTTTCGTCGGCATTGAAAACTTGATCTGCTGTGTATCCTTGCTCGGCTATAATGTTTTGAATTTTTTCTGGATACGTCCTAGCAGCTTCATGATCAGCCGACGCAGACTCTCCTTGGATTCTTATGCTATGAATCACAAAACGCTTTTTGAATTTCTCGAACCAACCTTTACTCGCCACAAAATCTGGATTGACAGAGGATTCTCCTTGTTGTTTGAGATGGTTGTAAATTTTTAATCCTTTTTGTTTTATAATATTGCCATCTAATGGAATTTTTTTTTTGACAGCAATCGTCAATCCAAATGCTGAGGGCCTTTTCCATTTTCTCAATTATTGCTGGTCTGGGGCGGGCTGAACGTTTAGCGGATGTCGAAGATCCTGCGGCAACTGTACTTCTGATTTCTTTTTCATTTTTCTTGATTGTTCTAATTGTTGCTTCGTTCAAATTAAGGTTTTTCCCAATGTGGGATGCTTTTTCTCCTTTCGATAGACGATCCAAGATTTGAATCTTTACTTCCAAAGAAATGAATTTTCTCTTGAACGTTGTTTTATCTTTACCTGACATTGCTTGGGGCTGAAGCTTAATGTCTTAAAGATAAAAAAATTGTTCTTTAACACACCGTGGCGCGACGTAGACTACCGAGTAGCAGCGTGAGACAATTTTGTTTTCAGGCCACGGAGATGAAAGTAAAGAACGTACGAAAACCACACGGAAAACTGACTGACTGACTCTTCGAGGAAGAAACACACGCATTTTAAACCAGAACTATCGTAGGCGTTGCCTAATTATTAAGCAGCAATCGTCCTACGGGGGACATAGGGCCCAATAAGAGGAACAACCGTCTTGCTCTTCCAGCAATTTGAAAGTGACATCGTGCACGTGGCTCGCAGAGCCGCATCGGGCACTTTACCCGGTCTGTATAAGTACATACAGTGTTGTATGTACAAAAGATTTGCAGTTTTCTCATCGCGTTATAGCGAAAACGTATTGTAGGATACCGTGTTGTAGGAGGTTTCCCGCAATTTATGAATCGTGTTATAGCGAAACCGTGTTATAAGATACCGTGTTAGAGGAGGGCTACCTGTATTTCAAGTCTTCTAAAAGTAAGTATAAGGTTTTCTGGAAACATTGTAAGTCGTCTGGAAGTAGTATTCTGGAAACCATATCAAGTTTCTTAGATACAATATCAAGTCTTCTGGAAGCATCTTCAGTCTTCTAACAGCGACATAAAGTACTTTGGAAGTACATTGTAGGTCGTCTGGACACACTTCAAGTCCTCTAGATGTAATATCAAGGCTTCTAAAAGCGTTGTAAGTCATCTGTAAACATTGTAAGTCGTCTGGATGCATTGTAAGACATCTGTAAATTCGTCATTTTAAGTCTTCTAGAAATATCAGTCTAGAAATTCAAGTCTTCTGAAAGCAATATAAAGTTTTCTTAAAACAGTATCAAATCATCTAGAGGTAACAGCATCAAGTCTTCTGGAAACATTTTAAGTTTTCTAGATGCTATATCAAGTTATCTGAAAGCATTGTAAGTCGTCTGGAAGTATTTTAAATCCTCTAGAAGCAGTAACAGTCTTCTGGAAACCGCGGTACTTTATAAATCTAGGGACTTTAATTTGTATTCTTTTTAAGACAATAATTTAAAAAATTTTTTATTATCATAAAATTTGCGATATTCAAATAAATGCCCGCGTTGAATACGCTGCACATTTTTCGGGGCATTTATGTTCTACAGCTTTCATTATCTTCTTCGTTTCTTCTAATCAGATAAGAAGCCATTTTGAACGGAAAAAAAACATCTTACCGTCTGCAAAATTTTTTGAAAAGCTTCAGTCTTCACCTTCAAAGAGTATTTTTCTTCGCTATCGTATTCATATTCGTATTTTACTGTGTTGTACACTAAGAAATTTTTGACACTAAAATGACATAATTATGTCGGTAAAAAAGTCTTATTTATTTATTAAACTTTATTTTAATTAATAATAATTAATAAACATAACATAATTTTTTTCCACTTTTAGTTCATTAATTAAAGGTTATATTATGGGGGTAAAAGACCCGCATTATTATTAAACTTAATTTAGATAAATCTCAAAATTATCGCTTTAATATAGGCAACCCACATAACATCCACCAAATCAATTTTAATTTTTATTATAATCTAATTTATTTCGTACAACTAATTACTTATAATAATCAAACATACTATTATGTGTATAATTGTAATAAATACATAAATTAGTAATATTGTTATTATTTTTTCAGGATAATAAAATAATGGCCAGTTCGGCGACATCTATCGGTCCGATTGAAGAGTCGACACGATTGGCTACAGCTGATTGCCGTCAAACGTTTAACGTCAAACGAAACTTCTTAAAACCTACGGTTGCTCTCTTTACGAACGCATTTATTATTATTATTGGTAAGTTTCCGGCACTTAACATTATCACTTATTCCTAGTTAAGGTTACGATACATTAGGAACGTTTAAGTAAAAAGGAAAAGTTAATTTATGTTACCGTTGTTATAACTCAGTTGTACTCAAGTCAAATTCTTTCAATTTAAACTTCAAAACTATTTCATTTAGATTTATTTAAAGTAAATCAATTATAAATAAAAATTAATTTAATAATTAATTTTTTTTGTTGTATGATAATTAAGTTGGCTTTCTGAAATTTGACACTTTAATCAATGTCAATGTCACTTTTGACAGATATCAATAATTGTTTGAATTTATTTATAATAAAAAATAATTAATTTAAATTTAGAAACGTGTTGTTACGTTGAATAATATTCAAAAGTACCTAAGATAAGATAAAATTATGATAGGAGTCTAAAACTATTAACTTACAATAAACCACGTAATAAGTTAATGGTGTAACTAAACGAAAAGTCGTGTAAATCAAACATTTATTCCACTAAGTACATGTAAACACAATTAAAACAAATTATAATTCGTATTTTTCAATTAGGCAAAACCGGGCATAATACTTTATAGTTAAAAATCAACTATGTCGAACCGACGACTCTCGTTATCCTTCAGTAAGTCCACTATTCATTGAGAAAAATCACCTAAAATGATCCCAATTCTTTCTTTCAGTGGGCCTTTTACTCGCCTTTATCGAATTCGATATCATTCCAACGAACAAATTCGGATATTATTGCGGCGATCCCGCCCTATCGTACCAATTCGAAGGGGACACCATCACCGCGCTCGTTTTGATCTTAGGCTCGTTTTTAGGGCCGCTTATCGTGATCGTTGCGATCGAATACCGACCGACGAGAAAATCCGAGTCGATTCGGTTAATATGGTTGTGGTACAAAGACATGTTGATTGGTATTGTTACCACTTTGATGGTGACGGAAGTGATGAAAGCGATTGTCGGTGCGCCTAGACCTCATTTTCTATCGACTTGCAAACCGCAAACTGAAGAGGAATGTGCTAATGGGACGTTTGTGAGGGATTTTGAGTGTCAAGGGACTGGGTATTCGTCTTATGTTGTTGGGGATTCTTCGAGGTCGTTTCCGTCTGGACATACCTCTATTTCGGTGTTTGCTTCTATTTTTTGTGTGGTAAGTTGCGAACTTTTATTTTATATTCATATACAACGATTTTGAAATGTTTATGTTTGATTCATTCGAATTTGTCGCAATGCGGATATTTTATCAAACTTAACCTCATAAAACCGCACCTAAAATTACATTCATATCAGGGGTTAATAGCCTTTAATCTTACGTGTTTATGTATACACTGTTTGCGTAAAATATGGTATCAATTCGATAAAAATTTGGGAGATATCCTAAAGAAAATAAACATTTATGTTGAAATATACAGGTGTCCCTAAATTGAGATACCATGCCTAAAGCTGTTTTTTTTTTGCGCGAAGGAAATTTGGGTATTTGGAGATTCGTTCAGATTGGCCAATGGTGAACATATTGACCAATTCGAGCAAATCTCCAAATCTCTCTTGCATTAATTAATAATTAAAAATTATTAGATTTATTGCTGGATGCGGCTATTTATACATACAGTATGTATACGCAATTGGCCAATTTGTACATAAAGTATTATTACTATTATTAACCATTAAAGATTTCAATTTAGCATATCGATAATACTATTGGATAATATTATGGTTACCAGATCCGGTTAATTTACGCGATGTTTATGGGATGGCTTTACTAAGTACCTTTCAATATTATTTTGCATATTATTTGCAAAATGTCAGCAAAAATCTCATTTTTTCAGTTATGAATTTTCTTTTTCATAACTCATTTCTAGTAAAATAGTGATGTTACGTTTTTGCAGAGTTTTAATAAAAATATCATAACTCGGAGATTTAAAGATTTGAACGAAGGATCTCAAGCAAATTAAATACTAATTAAATTCGCTTCAAATTGCTTCTTATCTCATCATAATATCTCAATTAGTTCTTGAGGTACGATTCTTTGAAAATTTCTTGATTTTTAACAAATATATATAATTACGTTTTTGCAAAGCTTTAATCAAAAAATCATAACTGAGAGATTTACTGATTTGGAAAATCGATCTAAAGCACGTTAAATAGCAACAAAATTAGCTTCAAGCTGCTCTTTATTTCAGACCGCTATCTCAATTAGTTCTTGAGATACAATTCTTTGAAAATTTCTTAATTTTTATCAAACAAATATAATTACATTTTGCAGAGTTTCTATCAAAACATTCATAACTTGAAGATTTAAATGTTTGAAGCAAAGATCTTAGGTACCTTAAATAACAACAAAATTTGCTTCAAACTGCTCTTTATTTCAAAACGATATCGCAATTAGTTCTTGAGATACGACTCTTTGAAAATAGTTTGATTTTTCAATAATTACGTTCTGACAGAGTTTTAATCAAAAAATCATAACTCGAGGATATGAAGATTTGAAGAAATGATTTTTGGTGCGTTAAATACTAAATAAATTTGCTTCAAATTACTTCTTATCTCATCATGATATCTTAATTAGTTCTTGAGATACGATTCTTTGAAAGTTGCTTAATTTTGCATAATGTAATAATTACGTTTTGGCAGAGTTTTAATCAAAAAATCATAACTCGAGGATATGAAGATTTGAAGAAATGATCTTTGGTGCATTAAATACTAAATAAATTTGCTTCAAATTGCTTCTTATCTTATCATTATATCTCGATTAGTTCTTGAGATACAATTCTTTGAAAATTGCTTGATTTTTCATTACATAGTAATTACGTTTTGGCAGAGTTTTAATCAAAAAATCATAACTCGAGGATATGAAGATTTGAAGAAATAATCTTTGGTACATTAAATACTAAATAAATTTGCGTCAAATTGCTTCTTATCTCATCATGATATCTCAGTTAGTTCTTGAGATACGATTCTTTGAAAATTGCTTAATTTTTCATAACATAATAATTACGTTTTGGCAGAGTTTTAATCAAAAAATCATAATTCGAGGACATGAAGATTTGAAAAAATGATTTTTGGTGCGTTAAATACTAAATAAATTTTCTTCAAATTGCTTCTTATCTCATCATGATATCTCAATTAGTTCTTGAGATACGATTCTTTGAAAATTGCTTAATTTTTCATAACGCAATAATTACGTTTTGGCAGAGTTTTATCAAAAAATTATAACTCGAGGATATGAAGATTTGAAGAAATGATCTTTGGTGCATTAAATCCTAAATAAATTTTCTTCAAATTGCTTCTTATCTCATCATGATATCTCAATTAGTTCTTGAGATACGATTCTTTGAAAATTGCTTAATTTTTCATAACGCAATAATTTCGTTTCGGCAGAGTTTTAATCAAAAAATCATAACTCGAGGATATGAAGATTTGAAGAAATGATCTTTGGTGCATTAAATACTAAATAAATTTGCGTCAAATTGCTTCTTATCTCATCATGATATCTCAGTTAGTTCTTGAGATACGATTCTTTGAAAATTGCTTAATTTTTCATAACGCAATAATTTCGTTTCGACAGAGTTTTAATCAAAAAATCATAATTCGAGGATATGAAGATTTGAAGAAATGATCTTTGGTGCATTAAATACTAAATAAATTTGCTTCAAATTGCTTCTTATCTCATCATGATATCTCAATTAGTTCTTGAGATACGATTCTTTGAAATTGCTTAATTTTTTATAACGCAATAATTACGTTTTGGCAGAGTTTTAATCAAAAAATCATAATTCGAGGATATGAAGATTTGAAGAAATGATCTTTGGTGCATTAAATACTAAATAAATTTTCTTCAAATTGCTTCTTATCTCATCATGATATCTCAATTAGTTCTTGAGATACGATTCTTTGAAAATTGCTTAATTTTTCATAACGCAATAATTTCGTTTCGGCAGAGTTTTAATCAAAAAAATCATAACTCGAGGATATGAAGATTTGAAGAAATGATCTTTGGTGCATTAAATACTAAATAAATTTGCGTCAAATTGCTTCTTATCTCATCATGATATCTCAGTTAGTTCTTGAGATACGATTCTTTGAAAATTGCTTAATTTTTCATAACGCAATAATTTCGTTTCGGCAGAGTTTTAATCAAAATATCATAACTCGAGGATATGAAGATTTGAAGAAATGATCTTTGGTGCATTAAATACTAAATAAATTTGCGTCAAATTGCTTCTTATCTCGTCATGATATCTCAGTTAGTTCTTGAGATACGATTCTTTGAAAATTGCTTAATTTTTCATAACGCAATAATTTCGTTTCGGCAGAGTTTTAATCAAAAAATCATAACTCGAGGATATGAAGATTTGAAGAAATGATCTTTGGTGCATTAAATACTAAATAAATTTGCGTCAAATTGCTTCTTATCTCATCATGATATCTCAGTTAGTTCTTGAGATACGATTCTTTGAAAATTGCTTAATTTTTCATAACGCAATAATTTCGTTTCGGCAGAGTTTTAATCAAAAAATCATAACTCGAGGATATGAAGATTTGAAGAAATGATCTTTGGTGCATTAAATACTAAATAAATTTGCGTCAAATTGCTTCTTATCTCATCATGATATCTCAGTTAGTTCTTGAGATACGATTCTTTGAAAATTGCTTAATTTTTCATAACGCAATAATTACGTTTTGGGCAGAGTTTTAATCAAAAAATCATAACTCGAGGATATGAAGATTTGAAGAAATGATTTTTGGTGCATTAAGTACTAAATAAATTTGCGTCAAATTGCTTCTTATCTCATCATGATATCTCAGTTAGTTCTTGAGATACGATTCTTTGAAAATTGCTTAATTTTTCATAACGCAATAATTTCGTTTCGGCAGAGTTTTAATCAAAAAATCATAACTCGAGGATATGAAGATTTGAAGAAATGATCTTTGGTGCATTAAATACTAAATAAATTTGCGTCAAATTGCTTCTTATCTCATCATGATATCTCAGTTAGTTCTTGAGATACGATTCTTTGAAAATTGCTTAATTTTTCATAACGCAATAATTTCGTTTCGGCAGAGTTTTAATCAAAAAATCATAACTCGAGGATATGAAGATTTGAAGAAATGATCTTTGGTGCATTAAATACTAAATAAATTTTCTTCAAATTGCTTCTTATCTCATCATGATATCTCAATTAGTTCTTGAGATACGATTCTTTGAAAGTTGCTTATCTTTTCATAATACAATAATTACGTTTTGGCATAGTTTAAATCAAAAAATCATAACTCGAGGATATGAAGATTTGAAGAAATGATCTTTGGTGCATTAAATACTAAACAAATTTGCGTCAAATTGCTTCTTATCTCATCATGATATCTCAGTTAGTTCTTGAGATACGATTCTTTGAAAATTGCTTAATTTTTCATAACGCAATAATTACGTTTTGGGCAGAGTTTTAATCAAAAAATCATAACTCGAGGATATGAAGATTTGAAGAAATGATTTTTGGTGCATTAAGTACTAAATAAATTTGCGTCAAATTGCTTCTTATCTCATCATGATATCTCAGTTAGTTCTTGAGATACGATTCCTTGAAAATTGCTTAATTTTTCATAACGCAATAATTACGTTTCGGCAGAGTTTTAATCAAAAAATCATAACTCGAGGATATGAAGCTTTGAAGAAATGATTTTTAGTGCATTAAGTACTAAATAAATTTGCGTCAAATTGCTTCTTATCTCATCATGATATCTCAGTTAGTTCTTGAGATACGATTCCTTGAAAATTGCTTAATTTTTCATAACGCAATAATTACGTTTCGGCAGAGTTTTAATCAAAAAATCATAACTCGAGGATATGAAGCTTTGAAGAAATGATTTTTGGTGCATTAAGTACTAAATAAATTTGCGTCAAATTGCTTCTTATCTCATCATGATATCTCAGTTAGTTCTTGAGATACGATTCTTTGAAAATTGCTTAATTTTTCATAACACAATAATTACGTTTTGGCAAAGTTTTAATCAAAAAATCATAATTCGAGGACATGAAGATTTGAAGAAATGATTTTTGGTGCATTAAATACTAAATAAATTTGCGTCAAATTGCTTCTTATCTCATCATGATATCTCAGTTAGTTCTTGAGATACGATTCTTTGAAAATTGCTTGATTTTTCATAACACAATAATTACGTTTCGGCAGAGTTTTAATCAAAAAATCATAACTCGAGGATATGAAGATTTGAAGAAATGATCTTTGGTGCATTAAATAATAAATAAATTTGCTTCAAATTGCTTCTTATCCCATTATCATCTTTCAATTAGTTCTTGAGATAGGATTCTTT
Source organism: Onthophagus sagittarius (assembly GCA_036711965.1). Classification (NCBI taxonomy): domain Eukaryota; kingdom Metazoa; phylum Arthropoda; class Insecta; order Coleoptera; family Scarabaeidae; genus Onthophagus; species Onthophagus sagittarius. The sequence continues at coordinate 81,869,021 of JASERS010000002.1, read as the reverse complement.
GAAAATTGCTCAATTTTTCATAACGCAATAATTACATTTTGGCAGAGTTTTAATCAAAAAATCATAACTCGAGGATGTGAAGATTTGAAGAAATGATCTTTGGTGCATTAAATACTAAATAAATTTGCTTCAAATTGCCTCTTATCCCATCATGATATTTCAATTAGTTCTTGAGATATGATTCTTTGAAGATTGCTTGATTTCTCATAACATAATAATTACGTTTTGGCAGAGTTTTAATCAAAAAATCATAACTCGAGGATATGAAGATTTGAAAAAAGAAATGATCTTTTTTGCATTAAAAACCAAGATAAATTTGCTTCAAACTGCTTCTTATTTTAAAGTGATATCTCAATTTTTAATATACGATTTTTTGAATACGATCGCATCAATTTTTTTATTAAAAACTACGATTTTATTTAAGAATTTTTATCTCAACAATTAAATGATACATTGAATTCAGGTATTTATCTGATTGTGTTATATTTTAATAAACCATTTATGTATAGATATTTTTTTGTTGAGATTATAATGAATAAAATAGTTATTTTTCGTTTTTGACCCAGATTTACTAATCTAGAAATCCAGTGTTTGTGTGGAGTTTTTCTCGTACACAAAAGCGGCTTTAATTCTGAGGAGACACAATGTCAGAAACGCAAATGCGGTCCTAGTGCGTGCGAAACACGGAAATGAAAACTCTCTTTTCGTCGCTCATTTCTAGGTTGCGCTTTCATTTTCCTTTTATAAACTTTTTTTTGTACATTTTAATTTTTTTTCTGTTTTTTTTTCAGGCCCTAGTTCATTATCGTTTAAAATGGAGGCGAAGCGGGCAACTTTTAAAACCATTTTTAATTTTGGCGTTTATGTCGTGGGCGGCAGTTTGCGGATTGACTCGGATTACGGATAGAAGACATCATTGGTGGGACGTTTTGGCCGGCACAATTTTAGGCGCAATCGGCGCCGGTTACACGATAATCGGGTTGGTGAAAAAATTCAAAGTGCCCGAAAAACATAATCCTCCGAAATCGGTACATTCCAGATCGACACTCCTAGATGAGAAACAAGACAGAAATGTGACTTGTGTGATATAAATAGAATTAGTTTCAAGTCTAAGTTGTAGGTGAAGGACAATAACTTATTTAATTCAATGTGGACTTTATAGTGTTAAGTGACAAGTTTTTTTGGCATGTTACGTTTGAACAGTATTTTATTGAACATAATATGTCGTCATGTTAAAGATGTATAAAGTAATAAATTATGTTTTTGATAGTAATTTAGTGATGGAGTTTTAATTTGTTTCGCGCGGACGGAGAAGAGAAAAGTTTTAGGTCCGATAGGTAGACGGGTTGTAAAATTTGCGGAAGGGGAGCGGGCGCAAATATTGATCTGGGGGTCTTAAGCGTAATTATCTGGAAAATAGCGCCTATAAGACTCCGGATTACGATCTCGGGCACGTTCAGGAAATATCGTCGTTAAGCGACAGCGCCAACCTAATGACAACCTAAATTTACCACGCTGTTTTTTTTTTGGCGAACTACAAGATTTATCATTTTCATATAAAAAATTATTTTATATGTAATAAGAATTTAAATCAATTTTATAATGTTCAATTATAAAGCGTTTCAAAAATCCGTCAAAATGACTCCAAACACGACATATTTCGATGATATACTTTTCGAGATATCATTATTTTAATAAAATCAAGATGGCGGAAAACAAAACACTAATAACGAGTGACATTTATAACTTTAAACATCGATTTTATGATGGATATGGGGTGTGATACATCAAATTGGGTTAAAATTATCTAATCTTTACGAATTTCTTATTATTTTGACCGTTTTCAATTTAGTCTTAAATTTAGATACTTTCGATTATAAATGTTATATTTAATTTCGTCAGATTATTAATCTTGATGAAAAATCCGTCAAAATGAACCCAAATACGACATATTTCGGTGATATACTTTTCGAGATATCATTATTTTAGTAAAATCAAGATGGCGGAAAACAAAACACTAATAACGAGTGACATTTATAACTTTAAACGTCGATTTTATGATGGATATGGGGTGTGATACATCAAATTGGGTTAAAATTATCTAATCTTTACGAATTTCTTATTATTTTGACCGTTTTCAATTTAGTCTTAAATTTAGATACTTTCGATTATAAACGTTAAATTTAATTTCGTCAGATTATTAATCTTGATGAAAAATCCGTCAAAATGAGTTCAAACACGACATATTTCGGTGATACACTTTTCGAGATATCATTATTTTAATAAAATCAAGATGGCCGAAAACAAAACACTAATAACGAGTGACATTTATAACTTTAAACGTCGATTTTATGATGGATATGGGGTGTGATACATCAAATTGGGTTAAAATTATCTAATCTTTACGAATTTCTTATTATTTTGACCGTTTTCAATTTAGTCTTAAATTTAGATACTTTCGATTATAAACGTTAAATTTAATTTCGTCAGATTATTAATCTTGATGAAAAATCCGTCAAAATGAGTTCAAACACGACATATTTCGGTGATATACTTTTCGAGATATCATTATTTTAATAAAATCAAGATGGCGGAAAACAAAACACTAATAACGAGTGACATTTATAACTTTAAACGTCGATTTTATGATGGATATGGGGTGTGATACATCAAATTGGGTTAAAATTATCCAATCTTTACGAATTTCTTATTATTTTGATCGATTTCAATTCTGTTTTAAATTTAGATACTCTCGTTTATAAATATTAAATTTAATATCGTCAGATTATTAATCTTGATGAAAAATCCGTCAAAATCAGTCCAAACATGACGAATTTCTGTGATATACTTTTCGAGATATCATTATTTTAATTAAAGCAAGATGGCGGAAAACAAAACACTAATAACGAGTGACATTTATAACTTTAAACGTCGATTTTATGATGGATATGAGGTGTGATACATCAAATTGGGTTAAAATTATCTAATCTTTACGAATTTCTTATTATTTTGATCGATTTCAATTCAGTTTTAAATTCAGATACTCTCGGTTATAAATGTTAAATTTAATTTCGTCAGATTATTAATCTTGATGAAAAATCCGTCAAAATGACTCCAAACACGACATATTTCGATGATATACTTTTCGAGATATCATTATTTTAATAAAATCAAGATGGCTGAAAACAAAACACTAATAACAAGTGACATATATAACTTTAAACGTCGATTTTATGATGGAGATGGGGTGTGATACATCAAATTGGGTTAAAATGATCTAATCTTTACGAATTTCTTATTATTTTGACCGATTTCAATTCAGTTTTAAATTTGGATACTTTCGATTATAAATGTTAAATTTAATTTCGTCAGATTATTAATCTTGATGAAAAATCCGTCAAAATGAACCCAAACACGACATATTTCGGTGATATACTTTTCGAGATATCATTATTTTAATAAAATCAAGATGGCGGAAAACAAAACACTAATAACGAGTGACATTTATAACTTTAAACGTCGATTTTATGATGGAGATGGGGTGTGATACATCAAATTGGGTTAAAATTATCTCATCTTTACGAATTTCTTAGTATTTTGATCGATTTCCATTCTATTTTAAATTCAGATACTCTCGGTTATAAATGATAAATTTAATTTCGTCAGATTATTAATCTTGATGAAAAATCCGTCAAAATGAACCCAAACACGACATATTTCGGTGATATACTTTTCGAGATATCATTATTTTAGTAAAATCAAGATGGCCGAAAACAAAACACTAATAACGAGTGACATTTATATCTTTAAACGTCGATTTTATGATGGATATGGGGTATAATACATCAAATTGGGTTAAAACTATCTAATCTTTACGAATTTCTTATTATTTTGATCGATTTCAATTCTGTCTTAAATTTAGATACTCTCGGTTATAAATGTTAAATTTAATTTCGTCAATTATTAATCTCGATGAAAAATCTGTCAAAATGAGTCCAAACACGACATATCTCGGTGATATACTTATCGAGATATCATTATTTTAGTAAAATCAAGATGGCGGAAAACAAAACACTAATAACGAGTGACATTGATAACTTTAAACGTCGATTTTATGATGGATATGGGGTGTGATACATCAAATTGGGTTAAAATTATCTAATCTTTACGAATTTCTTATTATTTTGACCGTTTTCAATTTAGTCTTAAATTTAGATACTTTCGATTATAAATGTTAAATTTAATTTCGTCAGATTATTAATCTTGATGAAAAATCCGTTAAAATGAGTTCAAACACGACATATTTCGGTGATATACTTTTCGAGATATCATTATTTTAGTAAAATCAAAATGGCCGAAAACAAAACACTAATAACGAGTGACATTTATAACTTTAAACGTCGATTTTATGATGGATATGGGGTGTGATACATCAAATTGGGTTAAAATTATCCAATCTTTACGAATTTCTTATTATTTTGACCGATTTCAATTCAGTTTTAAATTTAGATACTTTCGATTATAAATGTTAAATTTAATTTGCGTCAGATTACTAATCTTGATGAAAAATCCGTCAAAATGAGTCCAAACACGACGTATTTCGGTGATATACTTATCGAGATATCATTATTTTAATAAAATCAAGATGGCGGAAAACAAAACACTAATAACGAGTGACATTTATAACTTTAAACGTCGATTTTATGATGGATATGGGGTGTGATACATCAAATTGGGTTAGAATTATCCAATCTTTACGAATTTCTAATTATTTTGATCGATTTCAATTCTGTTTTAAATTTAGATACTCTCGGTTATAAATGATAAATTTAATTTCGTCAGATTATTAATCTTGATGAAAAATCCGTTAAAATGAGTCCAAACACGACATATTTCGGTGATATACTTATCGAGATATCATTATTTTAATAAAAATCAAGATGGCGGAAAACAAAACACTAAGAACGAGTGACATTTATAACTTTAAACGTCGATTTCATGATGGATATGGGGTGTGATACATCAAATTAGGTTAAAATTTCCTGATCATTACGAATTTATTGTTACTCTGTGTGCAGCTCTTTTTATTTCCTTTCACTTCACCAACGCTGCTTTTGTAACGATGGTGCATATATTTATATCATTACACAGTATCTTTCGAGTAGAATTAACCAACATAAAAGGGATTGGGTAGTTGGAAATATGAGAAAAAGTGTCCTTTCATGTTAATGAGAGCCATCATTTTGATTTCAAGAATAAAATTATCAAAGATACGGAACAGGTATATCAAAAAAGGTTATTTTCGGAGATTTAAAATTTTTTTTTGCATATATTAAGTCATCTTAAGCATAAAAATCATCAAAACAATGTAAAAGAACCTTCTCTATTCGAAAGAAAAAGAAAACCCGCACAAAAACGGGTTAAAAATTTCCAAGTTGCAAATTTTAAAGCAAACTTGAACGAGATATCAGTGTGCTGTATTTTTGGAAAGAAAATTTTATCCTTCCGGATAAAAATTTGATGATATCTTGTTGAAATTTTTTTATTAAAAAAAAAAGTATTTTTTTTTCGAAACGATAGTTGAATATCTCAATTCGTTTTTGGAAGATCAAGATTTGAACTCAACATGGCACTTTTTCTTTGGCATTAAACTTCATGATAGAGATTTGGAATTTGCTTAAAACTCTCTTAAAGTAGCTAATAACAATTAAAAGCATTACTAAGTTTTTGATTAAAGTTCTTAATTTATAAATCGTGAAGATATTACAAGATCTTATAGTAAAGTATTTTATTGTATTTAAGAACATTTATTATTTTATATAAAATTTTTAGTAGAATATTTTCTCAACCGAAATCTCTCTTAAGCCCACTTTTCGTAGGAGGAAATCTATCTCGAAACGAAACGTAGTAAGTTTCGAGCAATCGTCGGTCGGTCCACCGGAACTCAACGACGGAGAAAATTCGCGTCTCTCGTTCCCAGTGGAGTGCCGAAATTTTTTTTCGCTCTCCGAGGTACTCGTAAAAGTTGAGCCCCCGGCGACCGGCGACCGACGACCGGGGCTCACCCTTTACCATCCCCCGCGCGTCCGTATCGATTCTCGTCGCGTGGAGCACAAAGGGATAACAAATTACGGGACGCCGTCGATGGCGGCTGTTGGCGGCTGTTGGCGGCTGCTGGCAGCTGCTGGCGGTTTGTTAAATACTCTCTCTCAGGCGGAAACGGCGCGATGTTGAACCGTCTGACACCATCTGACACGATGGTTGATAACAGTTTTCAGGGTGACGACAACGCCCCTAGACCACCCCGGGCAAAATCCAACACACGACGTGAAAAAACAAAGAAAACCTCTTTTAATTTTCTGACTATTTCCCCAAAAATAATATTAATAAATCTGATGTTAAGAACGTGATATTGGTTTGGGGTAAAAATTTTTTTTTGGAATTTAATTTAATTGAATAGGTTTTAATTTTTTTCCTGTTTGTTTTCAATTAAGTTTTATCTGATTTCGAAGCACGATCGGCGCGGCGCGACTCGGCGCGGTTGTGTTGTTTACGTATTGATTTGCATTTATATTGCTATTATTATTAAATGAGTATCGGGGGAGGCACCTGAATGTGACAATCGATATTCGGGTGGGATAGGATGGCCTAAACCGATACCACAAACTTTAATGTGGCTGACGTTAGATTCATTTTCGAATCTATACCAGATTCAGATTCACAAAATTACAGTTGACCAGATAAGTCTTAATCTTACCAATTTTAAAATCGTTTTCTAAAACTACAGACGTTATAGGAACTTGCGGCTGCCGTGTATAATTCGAATAGACCCTCTACTATGTTCCTTGTCTACCACTCTTCCTCGTTTTCAATGGCATACTTAGAAATTATTTTCTCGGAAGGACCTAAGGCAATGATCTAGACTAGTCGCAGGGTGTTGCAATCTCTAGTTATTGAGAAAATAATTTCTAAGTATGCCCTTGAAAACGAGGAATATTCAAAAATTCACCCCTCGGCCCCTACGGCAAATCTGGGGGTAGAGGTGCGCTTGAATGATACAGGAGGACCTAAAGCAATAATCGAGACTAGTCCCAGGGTGCTGCAATCTCTAGTTATTGAGAAAATAATTTCTAAGTATGTCATTGAAAACGAGGAATATTCAAAAATTCACCCCTCAGCCCCTACGGCAAATCTGGGGGTAGAGGTGCGCTTGAATGATACAGGAGGACCTAAAGCAATAATCGAGACTAGTCCCAGGGTGCTGCTATCTCTAGTTATTGAGGAAATAATTTCTAAGTATGTCATTGAAAACGAGGAATATTCAAAAATTCACCCCTCGGCCCCTACGGCAAATCTGGGGGTAGAGGTGCGCTTGAATGATACAGGAGGACCTAAAGCAATAATCGAGACTAGTCCCAGGGTGCTGCTATCTCTAGTTATTGAGGAAATAATTTCTAAGTATGTCATTGAAAACGAGGAATATTCAAAAATTCACCCCTCGGCCCCTACGGCAAATCTGGGGGTAGAGGTGCGCTTGAATGATACAGGAGGACCTAAAGCAATAATCGAGACTAGTCCCAGGGTGCTGCTATCTCTAGTTATTGAGGAAATAATTTCTAAGTATGTCATTGAAAACGAGGAATATTCAAAAATTCACCCCTCGGCCCCTACGGCAAATCTGGGGGTAGAGGTGCGCTTGAATGATACAGGAGGACCTAAAGCAATAATCGAGACTAGTCCCAAGGTGCTGCTATCTCTAGTTATTGAGGAAATAATTTCTAAGTATGTCATTGAAAACGAGGAATATTCAAAAATTCACCCCTCGGCCCCTACGGCAAATCTGGGGGTAGAGGTGCGCTTGAATGATACAGGAGGACCTAAAGCAATAATCGAGACTAGTCCCAGGGTGCTGCAATTTCTAGTTATTGAGGAAATAATTTCTAAGTATGTCATTGAAAACGAGGAATATTCAAAAATTCACCCCTCGGCCCCTACGGCAAATCTGGGGGTAGAGGTGCGCTTGAATGATACAGGAGGACCTAAAGCAATAATCGAGACTAGTCCCAAGGTGCTGCTATCTCTAGTTATTGAGGAAATAATTTCTAAGTATGTCATTGAAAACGAGGAATATTCAAAAATTCACCCCTCGGCCCCTACGGCAAATCTGGGGGTAGAGGTGCGCTTGAATGATACAGGAGGACCTAAAGCAATAATCGAGACTAGTCCCAAGGTGCTGCTATCTCTAGTTATTGAGGAAATAATTTCTAAGTATGTCATTGAAAACGAGGAATATTCAAAAATTCACCCCTCGGCCCCTACGGCAAATCTGGGGGTAGAGGTGCGCTTGAATGATACAGGAGGACCTAAAGCAATAATCGAGACTAGTCCCAAGGTGCTGCTATCTCTAGTTATTGAGGAAATAATTTCTAAGTATGTCATTGAAAACGAGGAATATTCAAAAATTCACCCCTCGGCCCCTACGGCAAATCTGGGGGTAGAGGTGCGCTTGAATGATACAGGAGGACCTAAAGCAATAATCGAGACTAGTCCCAGGGTGCTGCAATTTCTAGTTATTGAGGAAATAATTTCTAAGTATGTCATTGAAAACGAGGAATATTCAAAAATTCACCCCTCGGCCCCTACGGCAAATCTGGGGGTAGAGGTGCGCTTGAATGATACAGGAGGACCTAAAGCAATAATCGAGACTAGTCCCAAGGTGCTGCTATCTCTAGTTATTGAGGAAATAATTTCTAAGTATGTCATTGAAAACGAGGAATATTCAAAAATTCACCCCTCGGCCCCTACGGCAAATCTGGGGGTAGAGGTGCGCTTGAATGATACAGGAGGACCTAAAGCAATAATCGAGACTAGTCCCAGGGTGCTGCTATCTCTAGTTATTGAGGAAATAATTTCTAAGTATGTCATTGAAAACGAGGAATATTCAAAAATTCACCCCTCGGCCCCTACGGCAAATCTGGGGGTAGAGGTGCGCTTGAATGATACAGGAGGACCTAAAGCAATAATCGAGACTAGTCCCAGGGTGCTGCAATTTCTAGTTATTGAGGAAATAATTTCTAAGTATGTCATTGAAAACGAGGAATATTCAAAAATTCACCCCTCGGCCCCTACGGCAAATCTGGGGGTAGAGGTGCGCTTGAATGATACAGGAGGACCTAAAGCAATAATCGAGACTAGTCCCAAGGTGCTGCTATCTCTAGTTATTGAGGAAATAATTTCTAAGTATGTCATTGAAAACGAGGAATATTCAAAAATTCACCCCTCGGCCCCTACGGCAAATCTGGGGGTAGAGGTGCGCTTGAATGATACAGGAGGACCTAAAGCAATAATCGAGACTAGTCCCAAGGTGCTGCTATCTCTAGTTATTGAGGAAATAATTTCTAAGTATGTCATTGAAAACGAGGAATATTCAAAAATTCACCCCTCGGCCCCTACGGCAAATCTGGGGGTAGAGGTGCGCTTGAATGATACAGGAGGACCTAAAGCAATAATCGAGACTAGTCCCAGGGTGCTGCAATTTCTAGTTATTGAGGAAATAATTTCTAAGTATGTCATTGAAAACGAGGAATATTCAAAAATTCACCCCTCGGCCCCTACGGCAAATCTGGGGGTAGAGGTGCGCTTGAATGATACAGGAGGACCTAAAGCAATAATCGAGACTAGTCCCAAGGTGCTGCTATCTCTAGTTATTGAGGAAATAATTTCTAAGTATGTCATTGAAAACGAGGAATATTCAAAAATTCACCCCTCGGCCCCTACGGCAAATCTGGGGGTAGAGGTGCGCTTGAATGATACAGGAGGACCTAAAGCAATAATCGAGACTAGTCCCAGGGTGCTGCTATCTCTAGTTATTGAGGAAATAATTTCTAAGTATGTCATTGAAAACGAGGAATATTCAAAAATTCACCCCTCGGCCCCTACGGCAAATCTGGGGGTAGAGGTGCGCTTGAATGATACAGGAGGACCTAAAGCAATAATCGAGACTAGTCCCAGGGTGCTGCAATTTCTAGTTATTGAGGAAATAATTTCTAAGTATGTCATTGAAAACGAGGAATATTCAAAAATTCACCCCTCGGCCCCTACGGCAAATCTGGGGGTAGAGGTGCGCTTGAATGATACAGGAGGACCTAAAGCAATAATCGAGACTAGTCCCAAGGTGCTGCTATCTCTAGTTATTGAGGAAATAATTTCTAAGTATGTCATTGAAAACGAGGAATATTCAAAAATTCACCCCTCGGCCCCTACGGCAAATCTGGGGGTAGAGGTGCGCTTGAATGATACAGGAGGACCTAAAGCAATAATCGAGACTAGTCCCAAGGTGCTGCTATCTCTAGTTATTGAGGAAATAATTTCTAAGTATGTCATTGAAAACGAGGAATATTCAAAAATTCACCCCTCGGCCCCTACGGCAAATCTGGGGGTAGAGGTGCGCTTGAATGATACAGGAGGACCTAAAGCAATAATCGAGACTAGTCCCAGGGTGCTGCAATTTCTAGTTATTGAGGAAATAATTTCTAAGTATGTCATTGAAAACGAGGAATATTCAAAAATTCACCCCTCGGCCCCTACGGCAAATCTGGGGGTAGAGGTGCGCTTGAATGATACAGGAGGACCTAAAGCAATAATCGAGACTAGTCCCAAGGTGCTGCTATCTCTAGTTATTGAGGAAATAATTTCTAAGTATGTCATTGAAAACGAGGAATATTCAAAAATTCACCCCTCGGCCCCTACGGCAAATCTGGGGGTAGAGGTGCGCTTGAATGATACAGGAGGACCTAAAGCAATAATCGAGACTAGTCCCAGGGTGCTGCTATCTCTAGTTATTGAGGAAATAATTTCTAAGTATGTCATTGAAAACGAGGAATATTCAAAAATTCACCCCTCGGCCCCTACGGCAAATCTGGGGGTAGAGGTGCGCTTGAATGATACAGGAGGACCTAAGGCAATAATCGAGACTAGTCCCAGGGTGCTGCAATTTCTAGTTATTGAGGAAATAATTTCTAAGTATGTCATTGAAAACGAGGAATATTCAAAAATTCACCCCTCGGCCCCTACGGCAAATCTGGGGGTAGAGGTGCGCTTGAATGATACAGGAGGACCTAAGGCAATAATCGAGACTAGTCCCAGGGTGCTGCAATTTCTAGTTATTGAGGAAATAATTTCTAAGTATGTCATTGAAAACGAGGAATATTCAAAAATTCACCCCTCGGCCCCTACGGCAAATCTGGGGGTAGAGGTGCGCTTGAATGATACAGGAGGACCTAAAGCAATAATCGAGACTAGTCCCAAGGTGCTGCTATCTCTAGTTATTGAGGAAATAATTTCTAAGTATGTCATTGAAAACGAGGAATATTCAAAAATTCACCCCTCGGCCCCTACGGCAAATCTGGGGGTAGAGGTGCGCTTGAATGATACAGGAGGACCTAAAGCAATAATCGAGACTAGTCCCAAGGTGCTGCTATCTCTAGTTATTGAGGAAATAATTTCTAAGTATGTCATTGAAAACGAGGAATATTCAAAAATTCACCCCTCGGCCCCTACGGCAAATCTGGGGGTAGAGGTGCGCTTGAATGATACAGGAGGACCTAAGGCAATAATCGAGACTAGTCCCAGGGTGCTGCAATTTCTAGTTATTGAGGAAATAATTTCTAAGTATGTCATTGAAAACGAGGAATATTCAAAAATTCACCCCTCGGCCCCTACGGCAAATCTGGGGGTAGAGGTGCGCTTGAATGATACAGGAGGACCTAAAGCAATAATCGAGACTAGTCCCAGGGTGCTGCTATCTCTAGTTATTGAGGAAATAATTTCTAAGTATGTCATTGAAAACGAGGAATATTCAAAAATTCACCCCTCGGCCCCTACGGCAAATCTGGGGGTAGAGATGCGCTTGAATGATACAGGAGGACCTAAAGCAATAATCGAGACTAGTCCCAGGGTGCTGCTATCTCTAGTTATTGAGGAAATAATTTCTAAGTATGTCATTGAAAACGAGGAATATTCAAAAATTCACCCCTCGGCCCCTACGGCAAATCTGGGGGTAGAGATGCGCTTGAATGATACAGGAGGACCTAAAGCAATAATCGAGACTAGTCCCAGGGTGCTGCTATCTCTAGTTATTGAGGAAATAATTTCTAAGTATGTCATTGAAAACGAGGAATATTCAAAAATTCACCCCTCGGCCCCTACGGCAAATCTGGGGGTAGAGGTGCGCTTGAATGATACAGGAGGACCTAAAGCAATAATCGAGACTAGTCCCAAGGTGCTGCTATCTCTAGTTATTGAGGAAATAATTTCTAAGTATGTCATTGAAAACGAGGAATATTCAAAAATTCACCCCTCGGCCCCTACGGCAAATCTGGGGGTAGAGGTGCGCTTGAATGATACAGGAGGACCTAAAGCAATAATCGAGACTAGTCCCAGGGTGCTGCAATTTCTAGTTATTGAGGAAATAATTTCTAAGTATGTCATTGAAAACGAGGAATATTCAAAAATTCACCCCTCGGCCCCTACGGCAAATCTGGGGGTAGAGGTGCGCTTGAATGATACAGGAGGACCTAAAGCAATAATCGAGACTAGTCCCAAGGTGCTGCTATCTCTAGTTATTGAGGAAATAATTTCTAAGTATGTCATTGAAAACGAGGAATATTCAAAAATTCACCCCTCGGCCCCTACGGCAAATCTGGGGGTAGAGGTGCGCTTGAATGATACAGGAGGACCTAAGGCAATAATCGAGACTAGTCCCAGGGTGCTGCAATTTCTAGTTATTGAGGAAATAATTTCTAAGTATGTCATTGAAAACGAGGAATATTCAAAAATTCACCCCTCGGCCCCTACGGCAAATCTGGGGGTAGAGGTGCGCTTGAATGATACAGGAGGACCTAAAGCAATAATCGAGACTAGTCCCAAGGTGCTGCTATCTCTAGTTATTGAGGAAATAATTTCTAAGTATGTCATTGAAAACGAGGAATATTCAAAAATTCACCCCTCGGCCCCTACGGCAAATCTGGGGGTAGAGGTGCGCTTGAATGATACAGGAGGACCTAAAGCAATAATCGAGACTAGTCCCAGGGTGCTGCAATTTCTAGTTATTGAGGAAATAATTTCTAAGTATGTCATTGAAAACGAGGAATATTCAAAAATTCACCCCTCGGCCCCTACGGCAAATCTGGGGGTAGAGGTGCGCTTGAATGATACAGGAGGACCTAAAGCAATAATCGAGACTAGTCCCAGGGTGCTGCAATTTCTAGTTATTGAGGAAATAATTTCTAAGTATGTCATTGAAAACGAGGAATATTCAAAAATTCACCCCTCGGCCCCTACGGCAAATCTGGGGGTAGAGGTGCGCTTGAATGATACAGGAGGACCTAAAGCAATAATCGAGACTAGTCCCAAGGTGCTGCTATCTCTAGTTATTGAGGAAATAATTTCTAAGTATGTCATTGAAAACGAGGAATATTCAAAAATTCACCCCTCGGCCCCTACGGCAAATCTGGGGGTAGAGGTGCGCTTGAATGATACAGGAGGACCTAAAGCAATAATCGAGACTAGTCCCAGGGTGCTGCAATTTCTAGTTATTGAGGAAATAATTTCTAAGTATGTCATTGAAAACGAGGAATATTCAAAAATTCACCCCTCGGCCCCTACGGCAAATCTGGGGGTAGAGGTGCGCTTGAATGATACAGGAGGACCTAAAGCAATAATCGAGACTAGTCCCAGGGTGCTGCAATTTCTAGTTATTGAGGAAATAATTTCTAAGTATGTCATTGAAAACGAGGAATATTCAAAAATTCACCCCTCGGCCCCTACGGCAAATCTGGGGGTAGAGGTGCGCTTGAATGATACAGGAGGACCTAAAGCAATAATCGAGACTAGTCCCAAGGTGCTGCTATCTCTAGTTATTGAGGAAATAATTTCTAAGTATGTCATTGAAAACGAGGAATATTCAAAAATTCACCCCTCGGCCCCTACGGCAAATCTGGGGGTAGAGGTGCGCTTGAATGATACAGGAGGACCTAAGGCAATAATCGAGACTAGTCCCAGGGTGCTGCAATTTCTAGTTATTGAGGAAATAATTTCTAAGTATGTCATTGAAAACGAGGAATATTCAAAAATTCACCCCTCGGCCCCTACGGCAAATCTGGGGGTAGAGGTGCGCTTGAATGATACAGGAGGACCTAAAGCAATAATCGAGACTAGTCCCAAGGTGCTGCTATCTCTAGTTATTGAGGAAATAATTTCTAAGTATGTCATTGAAAACGAGGAATATTCAAAAATTCACCCCTCGGCCCCTACGGCAAATCTGGGGGTAGAGGTGCGCTTGAATGATACAGGAGGACCTAAAGCAATAATCGAGACTAGTCCCAGGGTGCTGCAATTTCTAGTTATTGAGGAAATAATTTCTAAGTATGTCATTGAAAACGAGGAATATTCAAAAATTCACCCCTCGGCCCCTACGGCAAATCTGGGGGTAGAGGTGCGCTTGAATGATACAGGAGGACCTAAAGCAATAATCGAGACTAGTCCCAAGGTGCTGCTATCTCTAGTTATTGAGGAAATAATTTCTAAGTATGTCATTGAAAACGAGGAATATTCAAAAATTCACCCCTCGGCCCCTACGGCAAATCTGGGGGTAGAGGTGCGCTTGAATGATACAGGAGGACCTAAAGCAATAATCGAGACTAGTCCCAGGGTGCTGCAATTTCTAGTTATTGAGGAAATAATTTCTAAGTATGTCATTGAAAACGAGGAATATTCAAAAATTCACCCCTCGGCCCCTACGGCAAATCTGGGGGTAGAGGTGCGCTTGAATGATACAGGAGGACCTAAAGCAATAATCGAGACTAGTCCCAGGGTGCTGCAATTTCTAGTTATTGAGGAAATAATTTCTAAGTATGTCATTGAAAACGAGGAATATTCAAAAATTCACCCCTCGGCCCCTACGGCAAATCTGGGGGTAGAGGTGCGCTTGAATGATACAGGAGGACCTAAAGCAATAATCGAGACTAGTCCCAAGGTGCTGCTATCTCTAGTTATTGAGGAAATAATTTCTAAGTATGTCATTGAAAACGAGGAATATTCAAAAATTCACCCCTCGGCCCCTACGGCAAATCTGGGGGTAGAGGTGCGCTTGAATGATACAGGAGGACCTAAGGCAATAATCGAGACTAGTCCCAGGGTGCTGCAATTTCTAGTTATTGAGGAAATAATTTCTAAGTATGTCATTGAAAACGAGGAATATTCAAAAATTCACCCCTCGGCCCCTACGGCAAATCTGGGGGTAGAGGTGCGCTTGAATGATACAGGAGGACCTAAAGCAATAATCGAGACTAGTCCCAAGGTGCTGCTATCTCTAGTTATTGAGGAAATAATTTCTAAGTATGTCATTGAAAACGAGGAATATTCAAAAATTCACCCCTCGGCCCCTACGGCAAATCTGGGGGTAGAGGTGCGCTTGAATGATACAGGAGGACCTAAAGCAATAATCGAGACTAGTCCCAGGGTGCTGCAATTTCTAGTTATTGAGGAAATAATTTCTAAGTATGTCATTGAAAACGAGGAATATTCAAAAATTCACCCCTCGGCCCCTACGGCAAATCTGGGGGTAGAGGTGCGCTTGAATGATACAGGAGGACCTAAAGCAATAATCGAGACTAGTCCCAGGGTGCTGCAATTTCTAGTTATTGAGGAAATAATTTCTAAGTATGTCATTGAAAACGAGGAATATTCAAAAATTCACCCCTCGGCCCCTACGGCAAATCTGGGGGTAGAGGTGCGCTTGAATGATACAGGAGGACCTAAAGCAATAATCGAGACTAGTCCCAGGGTGCTGCAATTTCTAGTTATTGAGGAAATAATTTCTAAGTATGTCATTGAAAACGAGGAATATTCAAAAATTCACCCCTCGGCCCCTACGGCAAATCTGGGGGTAGAGGTGCGCTTGAATGATACAGGAGGACCTAAAGCAATAATCGAGACTAGTCCCAGGGTGCTGCAATTTCTAGTTATTGAGGAAATAATTTCTAAGTATGTCATTGAAAACGAGGAATATTCAAAAATTCACCCCTCGGCCCCTACGGCAAATCTGGGGGTAGAGGTGCGCTTGAATGATACAGGAGGACCTAAAGCAATAATCGAGACTAGTCCCAAGGTGCTGCTATCTCTAGTTATTGAGGAAATAATTTCTAAGTATGTCATTGAAAACGAGGAATATTCAAAAATTCACCCCTCGGCCCCTACGGCAAATCTGGGGGTAGAGGTGCGCTTGAATGATACAGGAGGACCTAAAGCAATAATCGAGACTAGTCCCAGGGTGCTGCAATTTCTAGTTATTGAGGAAATAATTTCTAAGTATGTCATTGAAAACGAGGAATATTCAAAAATTCACCCCTCGGCCCCTACGGCAAATCTGGGGGTAGAGGTGCGCTTGAATGATACAGGAGGACCTAAAGCAATAATCGAGACTAGTCCCAAGGTGCTGCTATCTCTAGTTATTGAGGAAATAATTTCTAAGTATGTCATTGAAAACGAGGAATATTCAAAAATTCACCCCTCGGCCCCTACGGCAAATCTGGGGGTAGAGGTGCGCTTGAATGATACAGGAGGACCTAAAGCAATAATCGAGACTAGTCCCAGGGTGCTGCAATTTCTAGTTATTGAGGAAATAATTTCTAAGTATGTCATTGAAAACGAGGAATATTCAAAAATTCACCCCTCGGCCCCTACGGCAAATCTGGGGGTAGAGGTGCGCTTGAATGATACAGGAGGACCTAAAGCAATAATCGAGACTAGTCCCAGGGTGCTGCAATTTCTAGTTATTGAGGAAATAATTTCTAAGTATGTCATTGAAAACGAGGAATATTCAAAAATTCACCCCTCGGCCCCTACGGCAAATCTGGGGGTAGAGGTGCGCTTGAATGATACAGGAGGACCTAAAGCAATAATCGAGACTAGTCCCAGGGTGCTGCAATTTCTAGTTATTGAGGAAATAATTTCTAAGTATGTCATTGAAAACGAGGAATATTCAAAAATTCACCCCTCGGCCCCTACGGCAAATCTGGGGGTAGAGGTGCGCTTGAATGATACAGGAGGACCTAAAGCAATAATCGAGACTAGTCCCAAGGTGCTGCTATCTCTAGTTATTGAGGAAATAATTTCTAAGTATGTCATTGAAAACGAGGAATATTCAAAAATTCACCCCTCGGCCCCTACGGCAAATCTGGGGGTAGAGGTGCGCTTGAATGATACAGGAGGACCTAAAGCAATAATCGAGACTAGTCCCAGGGTGCTGCAATTTCTAGTTATTGAGGAAATAATTTCTAAGTATGTCATTGAAAACGAGGAATATTCAAAAATTCACCCCTCGGCCCCTACGGCAAATCTGGGGGTAGAGGTGCGCTTGAATGATACAGGAGGACCTAAAGCAATAATCGAGGCTAGTCCCAAGGTGCTGCTATCTCTAGTTATTGAGGAAATAATTTCTAAGTATGTCATTGAAAACGAGGAATATTCAAAAATTCACCCCTCGGCCCCTACGGCAAATCTGGGGGTAGAGGTGCGCTTGAATGATACAGGAGGACCTAAAGCAATAATCGAGACTAGTCCCAAGGTGCTGCTATCTCTAGTTATTGAGGAAATAATTTCTAAGTATGTCATTGAAAACGAGGAATATTCAAAAATTCACCCCTCGGCCCCTACGGCAAATCTGGGGGTAGAGGTGCGCTTGAATGATACAGGAGGACCTAAGGCAATAATCGAGACTAGTCCCAGGGTGCTGCTATCTCTAGTTATTGAGGAAATAATTTCTAAGTATGTCATTGAAAACGAGGAATATTCAAAAATTCACCCCTCGGCCCCTACGGCAAATCTGGGGGTAGAGGTGCGCTTGAATGATACAGGAGGACCTAAAGCAATAATCGAGACTAGTCCCAAGGTGCTGCTATCTCTAGTTATTGAGGAAATAATTTCTAAGTATGTCATTGAAAACGAGGAATATTCAAAAATTCACCCCTCGGCCCCTACGGCAAATCTGGGGGTAGAGGTGCGCTTGAATGATACAGGAGGACCTAAGGCAATAATCGAGACTAGTCCCAGGGTGCTGCTATCTCTAGTTATTGAGGAAATAATTTCTAAGTATGTCATTGAAAACGAGGAATATTCAAAAATTCACCCCTCGGCCCCTACGGCAAATCTGGGGGTAGAGGTGCGCTTGAATGATACAGGAGGACCTAAAGCAATAATCGAGACTAGTCCCAAGGTGCTGCTATCTCTAGTTATTGAGGAAATAATTTCTAAGTATGTCATTGAAAACGAGGAATATTCAAAAATTCACCCCTCGGCCCCTACGGCAAATCTGGGGGTAGAGGTGCGCTTGAATGATACAGGAGGAC
Source organism: Onthophagus sagittarius (assembly GCA_036711965.1). NCBI lineage: Eukaryota > Metazoa > Arthropoda > Insecta > Coleoptera > Scarabaeidae > Onthophagus > Onthophagus sagittarius. The sequence goes on along the minus strand of JASERS010000002.1, from coordinate 81,850,614 downwards.
CTAAGGCAATAATCGAGACTAGTCCCAGGGTGCTGCTATCTCTAGTTATTGAGGAAATAATTTCTAAGTATGTCATTGAAAACGAGGAATATTCAAAAATTCACCCCTCGGCCCCTACGGCAAATCTGGGGGTAGAGATGCGCTTGAATGATACAGGAGGACCTAAAGCAATAATCGAGACTAGTCCCAGGGTGCTGCTATCTCTAGTTATTGAGGAAATAATTTCTAAGTATGTCATTGAAAACGAGGAATATTCAAAAATTCACCCCTCGGCCCCTACGGCAAATCTGGGGTAGGGGTGCGCTTGAATGATACAGAAGGACCTAAGGCAATAATCTAGACTAGTCTCAGGGTGCTGCAGTCTCTAGTTATTGAGAAAATAATTTCTACGTGTTTCATTAAGAACGAAGAATATTCAAATCTGGCGGTAAATCTGGGATTGGGGGTAGACAAGGAACATAGTAGAGGGTCTATTCGAATTATACAGGGCAGCCGCAAGTTCCTATAACGTCTGTAGTTTTAGAAAACGATTTTAAAATTGGTAAGATTAAGACTTATATATTCGAATATGAATCTAACTTCAGCCACATCAAACTTTATGTATTCCATACAATTGTTTTAACTGTTTCAACAATATTTATTTAATTGTATTTGTTGGTTAAAACTAATAATTTGTGTTCAGATCCTATTTGATTTCATTTATTTTATGAACATCTTATCTACAATAAGATCTATATTACATCTTATTATTATATCAATATCTTATCCGATTCCTCTTCTTCATCATTCTATTCTTGCAACTTTTCTCTTGAGTCGTCTCTGTCGACGTCATCCGATTCATTCCATGACGTCGATGGAGGTGTTGATTGCAATACTTCGAGTCTTTTTACTGGGATACCTCCAGTTGATCTTTTCCAAGAATTTAATAGTTTCCTATCTGATTTCTTGCTAACATTTGAGACATTATAATGGGCAGCGAAACGTGGCTTGCCGTCTGCTTTATTTACTCTCCCAAATTATCAGCTTTTCAGAAACGATCGTGTGTACGCGCGGGGTGCTGGTGTCGCATTATTTATCAAGGACAGTTTACATGCTACCGTCGTTGAGTCATCTGATGGATCGTTGCACGGTGCCGAGTTATTACTTATGGAGGTGAAGACAACTAATTATGCGTTATTACTTGGTACTTTTTGTTGTCCTCCACTTACTAATTACTTTGGTCAGTTGGAGGAGATCCTTGAGAGACTTTCTCTCAATTATAATACAATACTTTTGCTGGGAGATTTCAATACCTGTTTATTGAAAAACGATATACGTTGTGAAAAACTACGTTTTATTACTTCTTCGCTAAATCTAACCATATTACCTTCTCTTCCAACTCATCATCTTCCTTCTTCATACTCTCTTCTGGATTTAGTTATTATTTCCTGTCCGGATGATGTATTAACTCACGGGCAGTTTCAATTTTCTAATCATGATTTAATTTATTTATTTTATTCATTGCGATTGCGACGTCCGGTTTCTTCTCGGCGTATTATATCCTATCGCGATTTTGGACGTATTGATAATAATTTACTGTTGTCTGATGCGTATAACATTGATTGGTTACCTCTTTATAGATCGGATGACATCGATGTTAAGGTTGAGTATTTTAACTCGAAAATTATCGATCTTTACAATAAACATGCTCAAGTACGACAGCGGAGGGTGAAGCATCTGCCAGCACCTTAGTTAAATGATGAAATAAGGTCTTTCATGCGAGAGCGTAACCGATCTAAGTTATTATTTAGACGTGTACCTTCAACTGCTAATCGTGAACAATATCGTATCCTACGTAATCGTTGTAATCATCTGTGCAAAAATGCTAAAAAATTTTATTTCTACCAAAAATTATCTTGTGCCACCCCTAAAACTTTTTGGAAAACCATGCGATCTCTTGGAGTGATCGAACCTCCTGCCGATAAGACTACTTTTGATTGTGAAACGTTGGCTAAAAGTTTTGCTGAGCTTCCCTTGGTTATTGATAATACAGCAAGAGCTAGCACTATTGCTGATATTCCTGCATCATCCAACTCCCGTTCGTTTTCTTTTAACTTAATCACAGCTTCTGAAGTATGTGACGCCTTGTTATACACTAAATCTGCTAGTGTGGGAGCGGATGGAATTGACCTTAAAATGCTCTTACCAATATTAGATGTTATTATTACACCATTAACCCATATTTTCAATTTTTCTTTTAAACGGTCTATATTTCCCTCAAACTGGAGGATTGCTAATTTGATTCCTATCCCTAAAACTAGATTCCCTCTCATATTAGTGACTATCGTCCCATTTCCATTTTATCTACATTGTCAAAGGCAATTGAACGTTTAGCTTATTTACAAATTAACAGATATCTAGAGGAATTTAAATTAATCAATAAGATGCAATCTGGATTCCGTAAAGGACATAGCACAACTACAGCTCTTATTAAAATTACCGATGACATTAGATCTGCTTGCGACGAACGTTGTGTTTTTTTGCTGGTTCTTCTGGATTTTAGTAAGGCCTTTGACTCTGTTGACCATACTATTTTATCATCCTTACTTACTTCTATTGGATGTTCCTCTTCTTGTTTATCCTGGTTCCAATCATATCTTTCCTTTCGATCTTTATATGTGCGTGTTGGTTCTGAGCTCTCTTCCAGTTGTGGAATTAAATGTGGGGTTCCCCAGGGCAGTGTTTTAGGACCCTTACTCTTTTCGATTTTAATAAATGGTATTACGGATAATATTTCATGTAATTATCATTCGTATGCTGATGACCTTCAAATTTACACTTCAACACCTATTGATAACCTTGAAGATGCTGTTCTTCGTCTTAATAATGACCTTGCCAGTATTCTTGAATGGTCTAATCGTTATGGGCTTAAATTAAATCATCATTGCTTTTGGCACTCGTCCTCTACTATCAAAGATGAACTTTCACTCTTCCCCTCAAGTGATGCTTGATGGCAACGTTATTCAGTTTTCGGACACTGTTAAGAATCTTGGTTTGATTATGGATTCGACACTGTCCTGAAGACCTCAGGTACAGAGTGTTTGTAAAAGGACTGCTTCCACACTTTGAGAAAACTTCGGTGTTTCCTCCCGCCTGTTGTTCGTCGCAACCTTTGCTACTCTCTTATCTTGCCTCATATTGATTATGGTGATGTGGTATATCCTAATCTTTCTTTAACTCTCCAGAATAAATTGGAGAGACTTCAGAATAATTGTATTCGTTACATCTTTGATCTGGGGAGGTTTCAGCACATAACGCCGTATCGTAATTATTTGCAGATGCTTACTCTGCAGAATCGCAGGTCTTTTCGGATACTATCTACTTTGTACAAGGTTCTGCAGTGCTGCACTCCTGCATATTTATCTGTCTCATTTAAGTTTTTGTCGTCGCATGGTTTGTCCACCCTATCCAGTTCTGATACCACCTTAATGTCTCTGGTTCATGCTACTGAGATTTTTCACACATCTTTTACAGTACAATCGATCCTGTCGCTATTCGCAATGCAACAAGTTTTGTGTCTTTTAAAAATTTATTGAAATGCCATCTTCTTACTTTCCAACTGTCTTCTTGACTTCTTTGTGTTTGTTGCCTATCCTGTATGATGATAATTGATGTTTGCTCCATTTCTAATCCTGCAAAGGATATCATATTACCGCAGCTAGCCATAATCTTTGAGTTTAATTTTATACACAGTAGTAGTTGGGTCTCTTGGAAGATATCGCTTACAGCGATAAATTGAGCCTTTTGTCTTGATGTTTATATGTCGCTAATGTATACTTTTCTTTTGTAATTTCTTTTTTGAGGCAATAAATGTGTTGTAATTCACTTTCCGATCCAGTCTACCTCAAACCCAGGCAGCAGTCCCAAGTTATTTTGATGACTATTTTTGGTCATAATTCGAAATGACGTAAATTTTTGTGCCACATTTTTTATAAAAACCGTGAATTTTTTATTACACTGTTTTGCAAATTATTGTATGTCCCGAAGAGTTTTTTTAAAAAATTATATCGGTTCATGATATTTGAAAAATGTTATGAATTGAATTGGTTGAGCTTCAACTTCATGCTATCCTTTATATTGAATGATATAAGTTGAAGTTAAACCCAACCTAACCAAACTGAATCCAATTTAACTAAACCAACTTAATCCTACCCATAACATTCCTCATATTGAATGATATAAAATTGCAGCTACCTGCAGCAATTTAAAACAAATTTATTCATTTTTTAGATCCCCAAATATGGTTATATCGAATGGTTAAATCTCAAAGTTACGATTATTTAATTTAAACTTAATCATATATGTATTTGATTAAAAGAAATAATCGATTTAAAAAAATTGTATCTCAAGATCTAATTGAGATATCGCAATGAAATAAAAAGCAATTTAAAGCAAATTTATTCATTTTTTAGATCCCCAAAGATGGTTATTTCGAATGGTTAAATCTCAAAGTTACGATTATTTAATTTAAACTTAATCATATATGTATTTGATTAAAAGAAATAATCGACTTAAAAAAATTGTATCTCAAGATCTAATTGAGATATCGCAATGAAATAAAAAGCAATTTAAAGCAAATTTATTCATTTTTTAGATCCCCAAATATGGTTATTTCGAATGGTTAAATCTCAAAGTTACGATTATTTAATTAAAACTTAATCATATATGTATTTGATTAAAAGAAATAATCGATTTAAAAAAATTGTATCTCAAGATCTAATTGAGATATCGCAATGAAATAAAAAGCAATTTAAAGCAAATTTATCCATTCTTTAGATCCCCAAATATTGTTATTTCGAATGGTTAAATCTCAAAGTTACGATTATTTAATTAAAACTTAATCATATATGTATTTGAATAAAAGAAATAATCGATTTAAAAAAATTGTATCTCAAGATCTAATTGAGATATCGCAATGAAATAAAAAGCAATTTAAAGCAAATTTATTCATTTTTTAGATCCCCAAATATGGTTATTTCGAATGGTTAAATCTCAAAGTTACGATTATTTAATTAAAACTTAATCATATATGTATTTGATTAAAAGAAATAATCGATTTAAAAAAATCGTATCTCAAGATCTTATTGAGATATCGCAATGAAATAAAAAGCAATTTAAAGCAAATTTATTCATTTTTTAGATCCCCAAATATGGTTATTTCGAATGGTTAAATCTCAATGTTACGATTATTTAATTAAAACTTAATCATATATGTATTTGATTAAAAGAAATAATCGACTTAAAAAAATTGTATCTCAAGATCTAATTGAGATATCGCAATGAAATAAAAAGCAATTTAAAGCAAATTTATCCATTCTTTAGATCCCCAAATATTGTTATTTCGAATGGTTAAATCTCAAAGTTACGATTATTTAATTAAAACTTAATCATATATGTATTTAATTAAAAGAAATAATCGATTTAAAAAAATCGTATCTCAACATCTAATTGAGATATCGCAATGAAATAAAAAGCAATTTAAAGCAAATTTATTCATTTTTTAGATCCCCAAATGTGGTTATTTCGAATGGTTAAATCTCAAAGTTACGATTATTTAATTAAAACTTAATCATATATGTATTTGAATAAAAGAAATAATCGATTTAAAAAAATTGTATCTCAAGATCTAATTGAGATGTCGCAATGAAATAAAAAGTAATTTGAAGCAAATTTATTCATTTTTTAGATCCCCAAATATGGTTATTTCGAATGGTTAAATCTCAAAGTTACGATTATTTAATTAAAACTTAATCATATATATATTTGATTAAATGAAATAATCGATTTAAAAAAATTGTATCTCAAGATCTAATTGAGATATCGCAATGAAATAAAAAGCAATTTAAAGCAAATTTATTCATTTTTTAGATCCCCAAATATGGTTATTTCGAATGGTTAAATCTCAAAGTTACGATTATTTAATTAAAACTTAATCATATATGTATTTGATTAAATGAAATAATCGATTTAAAAAAATTGTATCTCAAGATCTAATTGAGATATCGCAATGAAATAAAAAGCAATTTAAAGCAAATTTATTCATTTTTTAGATCCCCAAATATGGTTATTTCGAATGGTTAAATCTCAAAGTTACGATTATTTAATTAAAACTTAATCATATATGTATTTGATTAAATGAAATAATCGATTTAAAAAAATTGTATCTCAAGATCTAATTGAGATATCGCAATGAAATAAAAAGCAATTTAAAGCAAATTTATTCATTTTTTAGATCCCCAAATATGGTTATTTCGAATGGTTAAATCTCAAAGTTACGATTATTTAATTAAAACTTAATCATATATGTATTTGAATAAAAGAAATAATCGATTTAAAAAAATTGTATCTCAAGATCTAATTGAGATGTCGCAATGAAATAAAAAGTAATTTGAAGCAAATTTATTCATTTTTTAGATCCCCAAATATGGTTATTTCGAATGGTTAAATCTCAAAGTTACGATTATTTAATTAAAACTTAATCATATATGTATTTGAATAAAAGAAATAATCGATTTAAAAAAATTGTATCTCAAGATCTAATTGAGATATCGCAATGAAATAAAAAGCAATTTAAAGCAAATTTATCCATTCTTTAGATCCCCAAATATGGTTATTTCGAATGGTTAAATCTCAAAGTTACGATTATTTAATTAAAACTTAATCATATATGTATTTGAATAAAAGAAATAATCGATTTAAAAAAATTGTATCTCAAGATCTAATTGAGATGTCGCAATGAAATAAAAAGTAATTTGAAGCAAATTTATTCATTTTTTAGATCCCCAAATATGGTTATTTCGAATGGTTAAATCTCAAAGTTACGATTATTTAATTAAAACTTAATCATATATGTATTTGAATAAAAGAAATAATCGATTTAAAAAAATTGTATCTCAAGATCTAATTGAGATATCGCAATGAAATAAAAAGCAATTTAAAGCAAATTTATCCATTCTTTAGATCCCCAAATATGGTTATTTCGAATGGTTAAATCTCAAAGTTACGATTATTTAATTAAAACTTAATCATATATGTATTTGAATAAAAGAAATAATCGATTTAAAAAAATTGTATCTCAAGATCTAATTGAGATATCGCAATGAAATAAAAATCAATTTAAAGCAAATTTATTCATTTTTTAGATCCCCAAATATGGTTATTTCGAATGGTTAAATCTCAAAGTTACGATTATTTAATTAAAACTTAATCATATATGTATTTGATTAAATGAAATAATCGATTTAAAAAAATTGTATCTCAAGATCTAATTGAGATATCGCAATGAAATAAAAAGCAATTTAAAGCAAATTTATTCATTTTTTAGATCCCCAAATATGGTTATTTCGAATGGTTAAATCTCAAAGTTACGATTATTTAATTAAAACTTAATCATATATGTATTTGAATAAAAGAAATAATCGATTTAAAAAAATTGTATCTCAAGATCTAATTGAGATATCGCAATGAAATAAAAAGCAATTTAAAGCAAATTTATCCATTCTTTAGATCCCCAAATATGGTTATTTCGAATGGTTAAATCTCAAAGTTACGATTATTTAATTAAAACTTAATCATATATGTATTTGAATAAAAGAAATAATCGATTTAAAAAAATTGTATCTCAAGATCTAATTGAGATGTCGCAATGAAATAAAAAGTAATTTGAAGCAAATTTATTCATTTTTTAGATCCCCAAATATGGTTATTTCGAATGGTTAAATCTCAAAGTTACGATTATTTAATTAAAACTTAATCATATATGTATTTGAATAAAAGAAATAATCGATTTAAAAAAATTGTATCTCAAGATCTAATTGAGATATCGCAATGAAATAAAAAGCAATTTAAAGCAAATTTATCCATTCTTTAGATCCCCAAATATGGTTATTTCGAATGGTTAAATCTCAAAGTTACGATTATTTAATTAAAACTTAATCATATATGTATTTGAATAAAAGAAATAATCGATTTAAAAAAATTGTATCTCAAGATCTAATTGAGATATCGCAATGAAATAAAAATCAATTTAAAGCAAATTTATTCATTTTTTAGATCCCCAAATATGGTTATTTCGAATGGTTAAATCTCAAAGTTACGATTATTTAATTAAAACTTAATCATATATGTATTTGATTAAATGAAATAATCGATTTAAAAAAATTGTATCTCAAGATCTAATTGAGATATCGCAATGAAATAAAAAGCAATTTAAAGCAAATTTATTCATTTTTTAGATCCCCAAATATGGTTATTTCGAATGGTTAAATCTCAAAGTTACGATTATTTAATTAAAACTTAATCATATATGTATTTGAATAAAAGAAATAATCGATTTAAAAAAATTGTATCTCAAGATCTAATTGAGATATCGCAATGAAATAAAAAGCAATTTAAAGCAAATTTATCCATTCTTTAGATCCCCAAATATGGTTATTTCGAATGGTTAAATCTCAAAGTTACGATTATTTAATTAAAACTTAATCATATATGTATTTGAATAAAAGAAATAATCGATTTAAAAAAATTGTATCTCAAGATCTAATTGAGATGTCGCAATGAAATAAAAAGTAATTTGAAGCAAATTTATTCATTTTTTAGATCCCCAAATATGGTTATTTCGAATGGTTAAATCTCAAAGTTACGATTATTTAATTAAAACTTAATCATATATGTATTTGAATAAAAGAAATAATCGATTTAAAAAAATTGTATCTCAAGATCTAATTGAGATATCGCAATGAAATAAAAAGCAATTTAAAGCAAATTTATTCATTTTTTAGATCCCCAAATATGGTTATTTCGAATGGTTAAATCTCAAAGTTACGATTATTTAATTAAAACTTAATCATATATGTATTTGAATAAAAGAAATAATCGATTTAAAAAAATTGTATCTCAAGATCTAATTGAGATATCGCAATGAAATAAAAAGCAATTTAAAGCAAATTTATCCATTCTTTAGATCCCCAAATATGGTTATTTCGAATGGTTAAATCTCAAAGTTACGATTATTTAATTAAAACTTAATCATATATGTATTTGAATAAAAGAAATAATCGATTTAAAAAAATTGTATCTCAAGATCTAATTGAGATGTCGCAATGAAATAAAAAGTAATTTGAAGCAAATTTATTCATTTTTTAGATCCCCAAATATTGTTATTTCGAATGGTTAAATCTCAAAGTTACGATTATTTAATTAAAACTTAATCATATATGTATTTGAATAAAAGAAATAATCGATTTAAAAAAATTGTATCTCAAGATCTAATTGAGATATCGCAATGAAATAAAAAGCAATTTAAAGCAAATTTATTCATTTTTTAGATCCCCAAATATGGTTATTTCGAATGGTTAAATCTCAAAGTTACGATTATTTAATTAAAACTTAATCATATATGTATTTGAATAAAAGAAATAATCGATTTAAAAAAATTGTATCTCAAGATCTAATTGAGATATCGCAATGAAATAAAAAGCAATTTAAAGCAAATTTATTCATTTTTTAGATCCCCAAATATGGTTATTTCGAATGGTTAAATCTCAAAGTTACGATTATTTAATTAAAACTTAATCATATATGTATTTGAATAAAAGAAATAATCGATTTAAAAAAATTGTATCTCAAGATCTAATTGAGATATCGCAATGAAATAAAAAGCAATTTAAAGCAAATTTATTCATTTTTTAGATCCCCAAATATGGTTATTTCGAATGGTTAAATCTCAAAGTTACGATTATTTAATTAAAACTTAATCATATATGTATTTGAATAAAAGAAATAATCGATTTAAAAAAATTGTATCTCAAGATCTAATTGAGATATCGCAATGAAATAAAAAGCAATTTAAAGCAAATTTATTCATTTTTTAGATCCCTAAATATGGTTATTTCGAATGGTTAAATCTCAAAGTTACGATTATTTAATTAAAACTTAATCATATATGTCTTGATTAAAAGAAATAATCGATTTAAAAAAATTGTATCTCAAGATCTAATTGAGATATCGCAATGAAGTAAAAAGCAATTTAAAGCAAATTTATTCATTTTTTAGATCCCCAAATATGGTTATTTCGAATGGTTAAATCTCAAAGTTACGATTATTTAATTAAAACTTAATCATATATGTCTTGATTAAAAGAAATAATCGATTTAAAAAAATTGTATCTCAAGATCTAATTGAGATATCGCAATGAAATAAAAAGTAATTTGAAGCAAATTTATTCATTTTTTAGATCCCCAAATATGGTTATTTCGAATGGTTAAATCTCAAAGTTACGATTATTTAATTAAAACTTAATCATATATGTCTTGATTAAAAGAAATAATCGATTTAAAAAAATTGTATCTCAAGATCTAATTGAGATATCGCAATGAAATAAAAAGTAATTTGAAGCAAATTTATTCATTTTTTAGATCCCCAAATATGGTTATTTCGAATGGTTAAATCTCAAAGTTACGATTATTTAATTAAAACTTAATCATATATGTCTTGATTAAAAGAAATAATCGATTTAAAAAAATTGTATCTCAAGATCTAATTGAGATATCGCAATGAAATAAAAAGTAATTTGAAGCAAATTTATTCATTTTTTAGATCCCCAAATATGGTTATTTCGAATGGTTAAATCTCAAAGTTACGATTATTTAATTAAAACTTAATCATATATGTCTTGATTAAAAGAAATAATCGATTTAAAAAAATTGTATCTCAAGATCTAATTGAGATATCGCAATGAAATAAAAAGTAATTTGAAGCAAATTTATTCATTTTTTAGATCCCCAAATATGGTTATTTCGAATGGTTAAATCTCAAAGTTACGATTATTTAATTAAAACTTAATCATATATGTCTTGATTAAAAGAAATAATCGATTTAAAAAAATTGTATCTCAAGATCTAATTGAGATATCGCAATGAAATAAAAAGTAATTTGAAGCAAATTTATTCATTTTTTAGATCCCCAAATATGGTTATTTCGAATGGTTAAATCTCAAAGTTACGATTATTTAATTAAAACTTAATCATATATGTCTTGATTAAAAGAAATAATCGATTTAAAAAAATTGTATCTCAAGATCTAATTGAGATATCGCAATGAAATAAAAAGTAATTTGAAGCAAATTTATTCATTTTTTAGATCCCCAAATATGGTTATTTCGAATGGTTAAATCTCAAAGTTACGATTATTTAATTAAAACTTAATCATATATGTATTTGATTAAAAGAAATAATCGATTTAAGAAAATTGTATCTCAAGATCTAATTGAGATATCGCAATGAAATAAAAAGCAATTTAAAGCAAATTTATTCATTTTTTAGATCCCCAAATATGGTTATTTCGAATGGTTAAATCTCAAAGTTACGATTATTTAATTAAAACTTAATCATATATGTATTTGATTAAAAGAAATAATCGATTTAAAAAAATCGTATCTCAAGATCTAATTGAGATATCGCAATGAAATAAAAAGCAATTTAAAGCAAATTTATTCATTTTTTAGATCCCTAAATATGGTTATTTCGAATGGTTAAATCTCAAAGTTACGATTATTTAATTAAAACTTAATCATATATGTATTTGATTAAAAGAAATAATCGATTTAAAAAAATTGTATCTCAAGATCTAATTGAGATATCGCAATGAAATAAAAAGCAATTTAAAGCAAATTTATTCATTTTTTAGATCCCCAAATATGGTTATTTCGAATGGTTAAATCTCAAAGTTACGAGTATTTAATTAAAACTTAATCATATATGTATTTGATTAAAAGAAATAATCGATTTAAAAAAATCGTATCTCAAGATCTAATTGAGATATCGCAATGAAATAAAAAGCAATTTAAAGCAAATTTATTCATTTTTTAGATCCCTAAATATGGTTATTTCGAATGGTTAAATCTCAAAGTTACGATTATTTAATTAAAACTTAATCATATATGTATTTGATTAAAAGAAATAATCGATTTAAAAAAATTGTATCTCAAGATCTAATTGAGATATCGCAATGAAATAAAAAGCAATTTAAAGCAAATTTATTCATTTTTTAGATCCCCAAATATGGTTATATCGAATGGTTAAATCTCAAAGTTACGATTATTTAATTAAAACTTAATCATATATGTATTTGATTAAAAGAAATAATCGATTTAAAAAAATCGTATCTCAAGATCTAATTGAGATATCGCAATGAAATAAAAAGCAATTTAAAGCAAATTTATTCATTTTTTAGATCCCCAAATATGGTTATTTCGAATGGTTAAATCTCAAAGTTACGATTATTTAATTAAAACTTAATCATATATGTCTTGATTAAAAGAAATAATCGATTTAAATAAATTGTATCTCAAGATCTAATTGAGATATCGCAATGAAATAAAAAGCAATTTAAAGCAAATTTATTCATTTTTTAGATCCCTAAATATGGTTATTTCGAATGGTTAAATCTCAAAGTTACGATTATTTAATTAAAACTTAATCATATATGTATTTGATTAAAAGAAATAATCGATTTAAAAAAATCGTATCTCAAGATCTAATTGAGATATCGCAATGAAATAAAAAGCAATTTAAAGCAAATTTATTCATTTTTTAGATCCCTAAATATGGTTATTTCGAATGGTTAAATCTCAAAGTTACGATTATTTAATTAAAACTTAATCATATATGTATTTGATTAAAAGAAATAATCGATTTAAAAAAATTGTATCTCAAGATCTAATTGAGATATCGCAATGAAATAAAAAGCAATTTAAAGCAAATTTATTCATTTTTTAGATCCCCAAATATGGTTATTTCGAATGGTTAAATCTCAAAGTTACGATTATTTAATTAAAACTTAATCATATATGTATTTGATTAAAAGAAATAATCGATTTAAAAAAATCGTATCTCAAGATCTAATTGAGATATCGCAATGAAATAAAAAGCAATTTAAAGCAAATTTATTCATTTTTTAGATCCCCAAATATGGTTATTTCGAATGGTTAAATCTCAAAGTTACGATTATTTAATTAAAACTTAATCATATATGTATTTGATTAAAAGAAATAATCGATTTAAATAAATTGTATCTCAAGATCTAATTGAGATATCGCAATGAAATAAAAAGCAATTTAAAGCAAATTTATTCATTTTTTAGATCCCCAAATATGGTTATTTCGAATGGTTAAATCTCAAAGTTACGATTATTTAATTAAAACTTAATCATATATGTCTTGATTAAAAGAAATAATCGATTTAAATAAATTGTATCTCAAGATCTAATTGAGATATCGCAATGAAATAAAAAGCAATTTAAAGCAAATTTATTCATTTTTTAGATCCCTAAATATGGTTATTTCGAATGGTTAAATCTCAAAGTTACGATTATTTAATTAAAACTTAATCATATATGTATTTGATTAAAAGAAATAATCGATTTAAATAAATTGTATCTCAAGATCTAATTGAGATATCGCAATGAAATAAAAAGCAATTTAAAGCAAATTTATTCATTTTTTAGATCCCCAAATATGGTTATTTCGAATGGTTAAATCTCAAAGTTACGATTATTTAATTAAAACTTAATCATATATGTCTTGATTAAAAGAAATAATCGATTTAAATAAATTGTATCTCAAGATCTAATTGAGATATCGCAATGAAATAAAAAGCAATTTAAAGCAAATTTATTCATTTTTTAGATCCCTAAATATGGTTATTTCGAATGGTTAAATCTCAAAGTTACGATTATTTAATTAAAACTTAATCATATATGTATTTGATTAAAAGAAATAATCGATTTAAAAAAATCGTATCTCAAGATCTAATTGAGATATCGCAATGAAATAAAAAGCAATTTAAAGCAAATTTATTCATTTTTTAGATCCCTAAATATGGTTATTTCGAATGGTTAAATCTCAAAGTTACGATTATTTAATTAAAACTTAATCATATATGTATTTGATTAAAAGAAATAATCGATTTAAAAAAATTGTATCTCAAGATCTAATTGAGATATCGCAATGAAATAAAAAGCAATTTAAAGCAAATTTATTCATTTTTTAGATCCCCAAATATGGTTATTTCGAATGGTTAAATCTCAAAGTTACGAGTATTTAATTAAAACTTAATCATATATGTATTTGATTAAAAGAAATAATCGATTTAAAAAAATCGTATCTCAAGATCTAATTGAGATATCGCAATGAAATAAAAAGCAATTTAAAGCAAATTTATTCATTTTTTAGATCCCTAAATATGGTTATTTCGAATGGTTAAATCTCAAAGTTACGATTATTTAATTAAAACTTAATCATATATGTATTTGATTAAAAGAAATAATCGATTTAAAAAAATTGTATCTCAAGATCTAATTGAGATATCGCAATGAAATAAAAAGCAATTTAAAGCAAATTTATTCATTTTTTAGATCCCCAAATATGGTTATATCGAATGGTTAAATCTCAAAGTTACGATTATTTAATTAAAACTTAATCATATATGTATTTGATTAAAAGAAATAATCGATTTAAAAAAATCGTATCTCAAGATCTAATTGAGATATCGCAATGAAATAAAAAGCAATTTAAAGCAAATTTATTCATTTTTTAGATCCCCAAATATCGTTATTTCGAATGGTTAAATCTCAAAGTTACGATTATTTAATTAAAACTTAATCATATATGTATTTGATTAAAAGAAATAATCGATTTAAAAAAATCGTATCTCAAGATCTAATTGAGATATCGCAATGAAATAAAAAGCAATTTAAAGCAAATTTATTCATTTTTTAGATCCCCAAATATGGTTATTTCGAATGGTTAAATCTCAAAGTTACGATTATTTAATTAAAACTTAATCATATATGTATTTGATTAAAAGAAATAATCGATTTAAAAAAATTGTATCTCAAGATCTAATTGAGATATCGCAATGAAATAAAAAGCAATTTAAAGCAAATTTATTCATTTTTTAGATCCCCAAATATCGTTATTTCGAATGGTTAAATCTCAAAGTTACGATTATTTAATTAAAACTTAATCATATATGTATTTGATTAAAAGAAATAATCGATTTAAAAAAATCGTATCTCAAGATCTAATTGAGATATCGCAATGAAATAAAAAGCAATTTAAAGCAAATTTATTCATTTTTTAGATCCCTAAATATGGTTATTTCGAATGGTTAAATCTCAAAGTTACGATTATTTAATTAAAACTTAATCATATATGTATTTGATTAAAAGAAATAATCGATTTAAAAAAATCGTATCTCAAGATCTAATTGAGATATCGCAATGAAATAAAAAGCAATTTAAAGCAAATTTATTCATTTTTTAGATCCCCAAATATGGTTATATCGAATGGTTAAATCTCAAAGTTACGATTATTTAATTAAAACTTAATCATATATGTATTTGATTAAAAGAAATAATCGATTTAAAAAAATCGTATCTCAAGATCTAATTGAGATATCGCAATGAAATAAAAAGCAATTTAAAGCAAATTTATTCATTTTTTAGATCCCCAAATATCGTTATTTCGAATGGTTAAATCTCAAAGTTACGATTATTTAATTAAAACTTAATCATATATGTATTTGATTAAAAGAAATAATCGATTTAAAAAAATCGTATCTCAAGATCTAATTGAGATATCGCAATGAAATAAAAAGCAATTTAAAGCAAATTTATTCATTTTTTAGATCCCCAAATATCGTTATTTCGAATGGTTAAATCTCAAAGTTACGATTATTTAATTAAAACTTAATCATATATGTATTTGATTAAAAGAAATAATCGATTTAAAAAAATCGTATCTCAAGATCTAATTGAGATATCGCAATGAAATAAAAAGCAATTTAAAGCAAATTTATTCATTTTTTAGATCCCCAAATATCGTTATTTCGAATGGTTAAATCTCAAAGTTACGATTATTTAATTAAAACTTAATCATATATGTATTTGATTAAAAGAAATAATCGATTTAAAAAAATCGTATCTCAAGATCTAATTGAGATATCGCAATGAAATAAAAAGCAATTTAAAGCAAATTTATTCATTTTTTAGATCCCCAAATATCGTTATTTCGAATGGTTAAATCTCAAAGTTACGATTATTTAATTAAAACTTAATCATATATGTATTTGATTAAAAGAAATAATCGATTTAAAAAAATCGTATCTCAAGATCTAATTGAGATATCGCAATGAAATAAAAAGCAATTTAAAGCAAATTTATTCATTTTTTAGATCCCTAAATATGGTTATTTCGAATGGTTAAATCTCAAAGTTACGATTATTTAATTAAAACTTAATCATATATGTATTTGATTAAAAGAAATAATCGATTTAAAAAAATCGTATCTCAAGATCTAATTGAGATATCGCAATGAAATAAAAAGCAATTTAAAGCAAATTTATTCATTTTTTAGATCCCCAAATATCGTTATTTCGAATGGTTAAATCTCAAAGTTACGATTATTTAATTAAAACTTAATCATATATGTATTTGATTAAAAGAAATAATCGATTTAAAAAAATCGTATCTCAAGATCTAATTGAGATATCGCAATGAAATAAAAAGCAATTTAAAGCAAATTTATTCATTTTTTAGATCCCCAAATATGGTTATTTCGAATGGTTAAATCTCAAAGTTACGATTATTTAATTAAAACTTAATCATATATGTATTTGATTAAAAGAAATAATCGATTTAAAAAAATCGTATCTCAAGATCTAATTGAGATATCGCAATGAAATAAAAAGCAATTTAAAGCAAATTTATTCATTTTTTAGATCCCCAAATATAGTTATTTCGAATGGTTAAATCTCAAAGTTACGATTATTTAATTAAAACTTAATCATATATGTATTTGATTAAAAGAAATAATCGATTTAAAAAAATCGTATCTCAAGATCTTATTGAGATATCGCAATGAAATAAAAAGCAATTTAAAGCAAATTTATTCATTTTTTAGATCCCTAAATATGGTTATTTCGAATGGTTAAATCTCAAAGTTACGATTATTTAATTAAAACTTAATCATATATGTCTTGATTAAAAGAAATAATCGATTTAAATAAATTGTATCTCAAGATCTAATGGAGATATCGCAATGAAATAAAAAGCAATTTAAAGCAAATTTATTCATTTTTTAGATCCCCAAATATGGTTATTTCGAATGGTTAAATCTCAAAGTTACGATTATTTAATTAAAACTTAATCATATATGTATTTGATTAAAAGAAATAATCGATTTAAAAAAATCGTATCTCAAGATCTTATTGAGATATCGCAATGAAATAAAAAGCAATTTAAAGCAAATTTATTCATTTTTTAGATCCCCAAATATGGTTATTTCGAATGGTTAAATCTCAAAGTTACGATTATTTAATTAAAACTTAATCATATATGTATTTGATTAAAAGAAATAATCGATTTAAAAAAATCGTATCTCAAGATCTAATTGAGATATCGCAATGAAATAAAAAGCAATTTAAAGCAAATTTATTCATTTTTTAGATCCCCAAATATGGTTATTTCGAATGGTTAAATCTCAAAGTTACGATTATTTAATTAAAACTTAATCATATATGTATTTGATTAAAAGAAATAATCGATTTAAAAAAATCGTATCTCAAGATCTAATTGAGATATCGCAATGAAATAAAAAGCAATTTAAAGCAAATTTATTCATTTTTTAGATCCCCAAATATCGTTATTTCGAATGGTTAAATCTCAAAGTTACGATTATTTAATTAAAACTTAATCATATATGTATTTGAATAAAAGAAATAATCGATTTAAAAAAATTGTATCTCAAGATCTAATTGAGATATCGCAATGAAATAAAAAGCAATTTAAAGCAAATTTATTCATTTTTTAGATCCCCAAATATGGTTATTTCGAATGGTTAAATCTCAAAGTTACGATTATTTAATTAAAACTTAATCATATATGTATTTGATTAAAAGAAATAATCGATTTAAAAAAATCGTATCTCAAGATCTAATTGAGATATCGCAATGAAATAAAAAGCAATTTAAAGCAAATTTATTCATTTTTTAGATCCCCAAATATGGTTATTTCGAATGGTTAAATCTCAAAGTTACGATTATTTAATTAAAACTTAATCATATATGTATTTGATTAAAAGAAATAATCGATTTAAAAAAATCGTATCTCAAGATCTAATTGAGATATCGCAATGAAATAAAAAGCAATTTAAAGCAAATTTATTCATTTTTTAGATCCCCAAATATCGTTATTTCGAATGGTTAAATCTCAAAGTTACGATTATTTAATTAAAACTTAATCATATATGTATTTGATTAAAAGAAATAATCGATTTAAAAAAATTGTATCTCAAGATCTAATTGAGATATCGCAATGAAATAAAAAGCAATTTAAAGCAAATTTATTCATTTTTTAGATCCCCAAATATGGTTATTTCGAATGGTTAAATCTCAAAGTTACGATTATTTAATTAAAACTTAATCATATATGTATTTGAATAAAAGAAATAATCGATTTAAAAAAATTGTATCTCAAGATCTAATTGAGATATCGCAATGAAATAAAAAGCAATTTAAAGCAAATTTATTCATTTTTTAGATCCCCAAATATGGTTATTTCGAATGGTTAAATCTCAAAGTTACGATTATTTGATTAAAACTTAATCATATATCTATTTGATTAAAAAAATGAATCTTTGCGAATTATTTGGGCATATAACGACTGTTTAAATTGTCTTGCATTTCGCTTGATACAAGTAATGGTGGTGAAAGAATCGCTTAAAGATACGAATTTTTTTTATTTCAAGATCTCGAGTCAAAGCGATCTCAAGATTTAGAAGTCATCTGAAGAACGTTCAACGTTTAACGCGGCCTTAATTCGAAAGATACCGGATATATATTATCTATATATAATACTGATGTTGTGACTAACAATTACATTTTAATGGCTAGATAACCGGATATCTGGCTAAAAATGATGTCAAATATCCGATAACCGACTTTTCACAAAATCAGTATCCATTCCATCATTAATAAATATAAATATAAAACCACGTAGATTTTTGACATGATTCTTAGTCTTTGAGTATTTGAACCGATCATTAGCTCCACTACTCAAAGCTACAGTCTCTTTTTATATATGTATCAGAAAATATCTTTAACACAATTTAAAGATTCCTTAAACAAAGCCAACATCAAAGACAAATTGAAAGTTTTGATTGAAATATGGGTAATATTTTGAGAAAAAAACGTAATATTTCGAGCAAGTTCTTTTAATCCTTAACTATAAGCGCACGTTATCCATCATCCGGGTAATTCTGTTGATTTATGGAGCGACGAGGCTCCGCTTCGCGGGGAGAGGTAATAATAAATTATCCGGCCCCGGTACGAACTACAGCTTTGTCCTATTTATTTCACGCTCCGTTTCCCCGAAATCAAATCGAACCTGTGCAATTCCCATTTCGGATAACGTTTACGCTTAACGCTAATTAACTCCAAACAATTCTCGATTGTTAAAAATAAATTTATTTAAGTAATTTTCTATGTTGTTTAGAAGATTAAATGAGTCAGTATTACCGGTTGAAAACGTAGTGTAGTCGTTAATCTAAAGTGAGTAGTATGAAAGGCGTTTAATTGTCGACCCATTTCGGTGCTCTAAACTTTACGGGTCATGCCATCGGAAGCATCCCGGAGGAGCAAAGGCAGATGTTGCCCTGAAATCCTAATCCGACCAGTAAAATATTCAAGCTACAGACGAAATGAAACCCTAGCGGAAATTCTCATTTCACTTAGTTATTTGAGACGAGACACACAGAATCCTCCCTATTTATACGACAAAAACTAATATCAACTGAAACGTTTTCTAACTAATCTTATTGAAATCCATAAAATAAACGACACCCATTAATCAAACACAAAGTTTAATATTCAAATTTGAATTTAAAGATTATTAAAACGGGAACCGGAGACAAATAAAGTAGAAATTAGCATAATTGAAAAGGAAAGAGTTGGCGTGAAATGAGAGATCCCAGCTTCATTAAAATCTCTACAAATTGAATCTGTTCCGTCGATGCACTCCGCAAAGGAGTTGAAGCTATTGTCCTGCGCGTCCTTTTGTTTTCCACCGAAATCGATAAGGACTGGTTGGTGAACGACTGTTTTCTATGTGTGTATTCTAAAACCACATTTCCAATCCTAAACACATTTACCATACCTGTTATGTTCTCGGCTATTCAAACTTGAACTTGAGAAACTTTTATAACGATTTATTACCCATATTGATGTTATTGTCTGTTCGAAATTAGTCTTCAAATTTTTACAATTAATTAAATAAGATGATAGTTAATAATTACTTGGAGGAAAGGTTAAATCTGATACACTTACTTCAATTAAAGTTAATGTTCCTTTTGGAAATGTGAGCAGAAATTTCTTCGTAACACATTCTCAAGTACAAACTCACTCTTCAAGTACATGGTTTCGAGAGTTAAAAAATTGATAAATTTATTTGGTGTCTGTCAAAATGATTATTTTTCAGTAAAAACATCTTTAGAATACTCAAAAATCATAACTCGAGGTATGAAGATTTGAAGAAATGATCTTTGGTGCATTAAATAATAAATAAATTTTCTTCAAATTGTTTCTTATCTCATCACGATATCTCAATTAGTTCTTAAAATAAGATTCTTTAAAAATTGCTTAATTTTTCATAACTCAATAATTACGTTTCGGCAGAGTTTTAATCAAAAAATCATAACTCGAGGATATGAAGATTTGAAGAAATGATCTTTGATGTACTAAATACCAAATAAATTTGCTTCAAATTGCTTCTTATTTCACCGTGATGTCTCAATTAGTTCTTGAGATACGATCCTTTGAAAATTGCTTAATTTTTCATAGCACAATAATTACGTTTTAGCAGAATTGTAGTCAAAAAATCATAACTCGAGAATATGGAGATTTAAAGAAATGATCTTTGGTGCATTAAATAATAAATAAATTTGCTTCAAATTGCTTCTTATCTCATCATGATATTTCAATTAGTTCTCGAGATACGATTCTTTGAAAATTGCTTGATTTTTCATAACACAATAATTACGTTTTGGCAGAGTTTTAATCAAGAAATCATAACTGGAGTATATGAATTTTTGAAGAAATAATCTTTGATGTATTAAATACCAAATAAATTTGCTTCAAATTGCTTCTTATTTCACCGTGATGTCTCAATTAGTTCTTGAGATACGATTCTTTGAAAATTGCTTAACTTTTCATAACACAATAATTACGTTTTGGCAGAGTTTTAATCAAGAAATCATAACTGGAGTATATGAATTTTTGAAGAAATAATCTTTGATGTATTAAATACCAAATAAATTTGCTTCAAATTGCTTCTTATCTCACCGTGATGTCTCAATTAGTTCTTGAGATACGATTCTTTCAAAATTGCTTAACTTTTCATAACACAATAATTACGTTTTGGCATAGTTTAAATCAAAAAATCATAACTCGAGGATATGAAGATTTGAAGAAATGATCTTTGATGTATTAAATACCAAATAAATTTGCTTCAAATTGCTTCTTATCTCACCGTGATGTCTCAATTAGTTCTTGAGATACGATTCTTAAAAAATTGCTTAACTTTTCATAACACAATAATTACGTTTTGGCATAGTTTAAATCAAAAAATCATAACTCGAGGATATGAAGATTTGAAGAAATGATCTTTGATGTATTAAATACCAAATAAATTTGCTTCAAATTGCTTCTTATATCACCGTGATGTCTCAATTAGTTCTTGAGATACGATTCTTTGAAAATTGCTTAACTTTTCATAACACAATAATTACGTTTTGGCATAGTTTAAATCAAAAAATCATAACTCGAGGATATGACGATTTAAAGAAATGATCTTTGGTGCATTAAATAATAAATAAATTTGCTTCAAATTGCTTCTTATATCACCGTGATGTCTCAATTAGTTCTTGAGATACGATTCTTTGAAAATTGCTTGATTTTTCATAACACAATAATTACGTTTTGGCATAGTTTAAATCAAAAAATCATAACTCGAGGATATGACGATTTAAAGAAATGATCTTTGGTGCATTAAATAATAAATAAATTTGCTTCAAATTGCTTCTTATATCACCGTGATGTCTCAATTAGTTCTTGAGATACGATTCTTTGAAAATTGCTTGATTTTTCATAACACAATAATTACGTTTTGGCATAGTTTAAATCAAAAAATCATAACTCGAGGATATGAAGATTTGAAGAAATGATCTTTGATGTATTAAATACCAAATAAATTTGCTTCAAATTGCTTCTTATATCACCGTGATGTCTCAATTAGTTCTTGAGATACGATCCTTTGAAAATTGCTTAATTTTTCATAGCACAATAATGACGTTTTAGTAGAATTGTAGTCAAAAAATCATAACTCGAGAATATGGAGATTTAAAGAAATGATCTCTGGTGCATTAAATAATAAATAAATTTGCTTCAAATTGCTTCTTATCTAATCATGATATCTCAATTAGTTCCTGAAATACGGTACTTTGAAAATTGCTTAATTTTTCACAATACAATAATTACGTTTTGGCAGAGTTTTAATCAAAAAATTATAACTCGAATATATGAAGATTTGAAGAAATGATCCTTGGTGCATTAAATACCAAATAAATTTTCTTCAAATTGCTTCTTATCTCATTATGATATCTCAATTGGTTCTTGAAATACGATTCTTTGATGATTGGTTAATTTAAATAAGCTAAATAAAAATAATAATAAAAATAAAATAAGTAAAATAAATAAAAATAAGCTATTTTCACAAAATCTTACTAATTGAACTAGAATCTTGAAATCAACTACCAATGCACAATTAATTTCCATTTAAGGAACCATAAGTTTTTGTGAAAATAGCTTTTAGTTATTTTAATTGAGCTTGTTAATTGTAGAAATTCAAACCCTGAATAAGCTTCAATAAATGAAAGCGAAATATTGGTTATGAAAAAATAATTGCGTTCTTTTTTGTCCTCAATCCTATCCTGGAAGTAGAAATTTACTCGATTTGCTAACAGGATTGAAGAATAAAAATCTCCTACTTAAGTTATAATATACAACATGAATATTGAATAGAAATATTGAAAATAAAAAATGTAGTAAAAATCCAATTGAAATAATTTAATTTCCCGTAAAACGAAACCGTTTTATCAAGTCAATTGTAAACCGGTCACGTCCCAAAACAATTTTCCCCGGTCGTTTTTAATATTAAATTTGGTTGGGGCGTCGCGACGCTTTGCGTCGCACATCTGCATACACGTGCACGTGCACGTACACCTACACGTACACGTACACGTACGTTTCGTAAGAGGGTTGCGACGCTGTGCGGCTGTAGTCAGGGTGGTCAGGGCAGAGGCAGAGGCAGAGGCAGAAGCAGAGGCAGAGGCAGAGGCAGATACCGGTCGATACCGGTTCGGCGGCCGCACGTCGCGTGCTGCTGCCGCTCCTGCTGCTCCTGCTGCTCCTGCAGCCGAACCGACGCCGCCACTAATCAGTCGGCGATGAGACGGGGCCGCAACACACACTCCGCTCACTGCACAATCAAAAGACCGCGTCGCGACGCCCCGCGACGATCCGTCGTCGACGATGACCTGACCCCGAAGAAAAAGCGTTGCGACGCCTTCGCCGCCGAGAAATTCATCATCTAGGGAATCTCGTTTTATCAGAAACGACCTTATCGCAATGCCAACGGGAAATT
The DNA here is from genome assembly GCA_036711965.1 of Onthophagus sagittarius. Classification (NCBI taxonomy): domain Eukaryota; kingdom Metazoa; phylum Arthropoda; class Insecta; order Coleoptera; family Scarabaeidae; genus Onthophagus; species Onthophagus sagittarius. The sequence goes on along the minus strand of JASERS010000002.1, from coordinate 81,826,821 downwards.
TGGAAACTCATACGGTTCGTTTTTTTTCCTTCCTTTTTGATCAAATTATTAAGTAGCACTTGAAGTGAAGGTGCACTTTTACCAACCTTAAGTGAAACTATTTAGGGGACGGTTACTATGGTTACGGGGAATTTAAGCTCTCCCATTGGTTTTTAAGAAACGAATAAATTTATTAAAAGTTGGTAAAAGTGACCCTTGACAATATACTTGACATGTTTATATAATTGTAATGTTAATTAACATAAAGATTTTCAAATTTTTTTGTTGAATTTATTTTTTTAAATTGCCAGAAAATCTTCATCGTCTATTCTACCATGAATATTTTTATGTGAAGTAGCTTGCAGTGCAAGTTGAATCAAGTTTTGGCAAACACAAAAATGCAAACTACTAAATCTGTGCATGCATGCAATTTCTTTTTAAATTGTTTTGCTATAAAATGGAATTTATAATTTCGTTGAAACATTTATAAAATTAATTTTATTTGCTTGACTGACTGTGTTGATATAAACATTTCCAGTAAAATCAATATGTGGACACAACAAAAAAAAGTAATTTGATGGAAAAGTAATTAAGGGAGTTTGTATGCGTGAGTTTGTTCATTAATCGCGTTTTTTGCTGACGCGGGTAGATATTGACCGGACAAAACCCTGATTAAGACAATTCAAGGTCACCTCACTAATATATAAACGATTTTTGGAAATTCAAATCGATAAGTTGCCACGTTTTTAATGCCCGCTCACGATTTAGACCCACTCACGTGAATATCATTCATGAATCACGTGAATCACGTTAAATCACGTGACTCACACTCAATTAAGTGATTATTAATGTTAGTTAATTTGATTATTAATTAATCGCGCTTGACAGAATGGTGTTCATATTCTAAAATAAATGGGATTGTATAGGTAACATTAATATTTTTAATACTTCCTTTAACATTTTAAAGATTTTCTTCCACTCATCATAAATTTAGCCATAAGATTTAGACAGCCTGAATGTTTCTAGTACTAAATCTAATGTTAGTTCTAGTTTTAATTGATATTCAAAGATTGATTGTTGTAAAATTTTTTGGAACTAAAAATATAACCTAAACTACCTCAGAAATCAGTATTGACCCAAACCGGACCCCAGGAAGAAAGAAATTTTCAAAATTGAGTAACTTTTTTCTTTCATTGCCAAAGCTAGTATTAGTTCTGAAATTAGGTTGGGTTGATTCCTTCTTAGCAGAGCTACGGCAAAACCTAACGGTTTTTCGTTCTATGTCCAATGTCAAAGGCGATGTCTTTCACCAGACCTAACCAGCAATGTATGTAACAAGTTAATATAAAACAAAATAATATGACATTATATAAATAATTCAACATTTAAGCAAAAAAATGAAAAGAGCATAGAGGAAAAAGACAGAATGAGTACAGTTGATAGAAAGAGAAAGAGAAAAGAAGCAAGCAACATTAAGAGTTCAATTCAAATAGTTACAGTGATAACAGATGATCCCTTAGAGAGACCTTAAAAATTTGAAAACTACGAATGCTACGTATTCTCATGGGTAAACTATTCCAAAGTGTTATAGCCTGCACTGTGAAAGATCCATGATATCTCTAGATACGATGAAAAAAGAAAGTTTATGACGCATAATAAGAGGAAGGAAACAACCAAGTTTACGCTAAGAATGAAAATAGAAATAGCCCTTCTTACAGACAGACTCAATTTGACACCGCCAAAACAGCGCTAAGTCTATTGTCACCCCCAAGTTTTTGACTGTATTGGTGAAATGTATAACATTGTCACCAGGTATCAGTTACGTATCATTGAAAGAGTACAAAAAGCTTTGCACTAAATACTATAGCTTTGTCTTGGCAATATTCAAACTCAGGCCAAAATGTAAAGATCAGTCAAGTATCCTGGACAGATCATCATTAAGCCGCGCCATGGATGCTGAGAGCTTATTCACAGTTGTTGATGTATTAATTTGGAGATCATCCGCATATAAATGATAATTGCATGAAATGAACTTGGTAACATTGTTTATAAAAATTGAAAATAGTAATCAACCAAATATACTTCTTTAAAGCACACCATTGTAACTTTAAAATACAGAAGAATAAGAAGATATGACCTAAACCAAGTAACGCACTCAAGGGCAAAGCAGAACTAATAAGGTTATTCGTCGATCATCAATAACCTTGATGAATGTCGATGTCGTACTGTACAGATTAATAAACTGTAATTAGCTCATCAAAGTAACCCTGTACTTGATTGTACACCAAGCGTTCAGATGTCTTAGATAATACAGAAAGTGTCGATATTGGCAGAAAATCACATAGGCTAAGAGGCCACTTAACCTTAAGAATGGGTACAACGCAGGCCTCTTTACAAATTATAGGAATCATCGATGACTTAATGCAGAAATTAAAGATAGGAAGCAATGGTGGAGTAATTATATTCAAGATCGTCACTAATATCATCAGCACCAACACATATAGAGCGCGTTTTTACAAGACCGTCTCGAACTTCACTTGAGACTCATCAAAAATGATAAAGAAAAATCGAGAATTGACTAGAGCAGAACCACTGATAGTGAGCAATGTTGATTTCTTGATTAATTCGTCGAGAGTAATGGGCGAATCAATAAAATAAGCACCTAAAGAGTTACAATCAAAGCTATGGGAGGAGGGAGTTTCAATTATACCAAGAGATTGCATAGTCTTCCAAAACATTTTTGATCTTGTAGATAACTTCTAATGAATGTAAGTTTTTTTGGCATTTCTGCATAGATGATTACAGAGTTTCCGTAGAACGTGGTATTTTTCTCTATTCATATTGAAAGCATTCCGGCGAAGAATAACCTTAGCCACATTAAGCTTACGCATAAGATCTGGTTATTGAGCCCCGGATCAGGCAAAGGCTTTGTTCTTCGCACTTTTGAAAGTACATAACGATCGACTAAGCTTTTCAATTTTGTATTAAAAAAATCTACTTTTGCGTCGATATCTGACATGTAACATAAAGGCAATCAGTCGATCGTGGATGCATCAGATACCAAAGTTTCGTAGTTAATTTGTGTATAATCACGAGTAGATATGCTATGAATCAGGTCGTGATTAAAAAATTGCGAGGCTGGCAGTTGAGCATAAGAAAAGCAAAGCGTTCCTGAAAAGGCATGTGTTGAAATCGCCCATTAAGTTGTTGCTATCGTAGTTCAAAGTGTGTCTCTCAAGTAGATCCTTTAACTGATCGAAGTAATTTATGTTTGGTGGACAATAGAACGTGCCCAAAAGTATGCGATTACCGTTGATCTTAATTTCAATTAGCAAGTATTCAGCATTTTGCAGTGAGCCATCGGATCGTGGAATAGTATTAGTATTGAAATGATCACGAATAAAGCCACACTCCCACAGCGAGAATCCACTCGATCATTTCTTATAAGATGATAATTTGGAAAGGAGAATAAAGCTGAGGGAAGAGTGGACCAAAACCACGTTTTGCTAATCATGACTATATTCATACCAAAATTTAATATAAATTAAATTAGCCATATAAATTTAGCAATAAGATTTAGTCAGCCTGAATGTTTCTAGTACTAAATCTAATGCTAGTTCTAGTTTTAATTGATATTCAGAGATTGATTGTTGTAAAATTTTTTGGAACTAAAAATGTAACCTACACTACCTCAGAAATCAGTATTGACGCAAAACGAACCCCAGGAAGAAAGAAATTTTCAAAATTGAGTAACTTTTTTCTTTCATTGCCAAAACTAGTATTAGTTCTGAAGTTAGATTGGGTTGATTCCTTCTTAGTAGAGCTACGGCAAAACCTAACCGTTTTTCGTTCTATGTCCTATGTCAAAGGCGATGTCTTTCAACAGACCCAACCAGCAATATATGTAACAAGTTAATATAAAACAAAATAATATGACATACAAATAATTCAACATTTAAGCAAAAGAAGGAAAAGAGCATAGAGGAAAAAAAAACAGAATGAGTACAGTTGATAGAAAGAGAAAGAGAAGAGAAGCAAGCAACATTAAGAGTTGAATTTAGATAGTTATAGTGATAACAGATGATCCCTTAGAGAGACCTTAAAAGTTTGAAAACTACGAATGCTACGTATTTTCATCGGTAAACTATTCCAAAGTGTTATAGCCTGCACTGTGAAAGATCCATGATATTTCTCGATACGATGACAAAAGAAAGTTTATGACGCATAATAAGAGGAAGGAAACAACCAAGTTTACGCTAAGAATGAAAATAGAAATAGCCCTTCTTACAGACAGACTCAATTTGACACCGCCAAAACAGCGCTAAGTCTATTGTCACCCCCAAGTTTTTGACTGGATTGGTGAAATGTATAACATTGTCACCAGGTATCAGTTATGCATCATTGAAAGAGTAAAACTTTGTTAATAAAAGCTTTGCACTAAATACTATAGCTTTGTCTTGGCAATATTCAAACTCAGGCCAAAATGTTAAGATCAGTCAAGTATTCTGGACAGATCGTCATTAAACCGCGCCATGGATGCTGAGAGCTAATTCGCAGTTGTTGATGTATTAATTTGAAGATCATCCGCATATAAATGATAATTGCATGAAATGAACTTGGTAACACTGTTTATAAAAATTGAAAATAGTAATCAACCCAATATACTTCCTTAAAGCACACCATTATAACTTTCAAATACAGAAGAAGAAGATATGACCTAAACCAAGTAATGCACTCAAGGGCAAAGCAGAACTAATAAGGTTATTCGTCGATCATCAATAACCTTGATGAATGTCGATGTCGTACTGTACAGATTAATAGACTGTAATTAGCTCATCAAACTAACCCTGTACTTGATTGTACACCAAGCGTTCAGATGTCTTAGATAACACAGAAAGTGTCGAAATTGGCAGAAAATCACATAGGCTAATAGGCCACTTAACCTTAAGAATGGGTACAACGCAGGCCTCTTTACAAATTATAGGAAACATCGATGACTTAATGTAGAAATTAAAGATAGGAAGCAATGGTGGAGTAATTATATTCAAGATCGTCACTAATATCATCAGCACCAACATTAATTATTAATTATCATTTATATATTGAAATCGAATAATAATGGCCGCCTGTTGTTGACACGTTTTGAATCGCTCCCACGTTTGTAGTGTTTGTGTAGTTATTTGGCAAATTTTGCAGTGAAAGCTTGTGTAAGCTGGTTGTTGACAGTTTCCTTCTCATTATGAGTTGCACTAGAAGTGTTACCGGTGACCGTAAGCATCTTAAGGAGTGTATTTCCGATTTGTTCGGGGATACAAAATTTCTCGATGAATTGGCTAAAAAAGTTGCCAAAAAGTTAAGAAGGAGGATAGAGGAATTGGAACGTAACGTTGCGGCCGCACGCGAGGAAAACTGGTCCCTGCGTGAGGAATTTGCGGATAACAATAATCGTTTCGATATTCTTAATCAAAAATGTGATGATCTAGAACAATACTCTAGAAGGAATTGCATACGTGTTAACGGCCTTAAATGTGGTAAAGAAGGTTCTAGCGTTCTTGATCAAGTTACATCATTATTTAAGGACAAAATGAATGTTGTCCCGTTGGTTCACCTACGAATGGAACTCGTAGTATTATAGTAAAATTTACTAGCTACGAACATCGATCGTTAGTGATGTCTAGTCGTCGAAGTTTACGTGGCTCTGGTTACTTTGTAAATGAAGATCTTACGAAATTGCGTTACAAATTGCTTAGGGATGTACAAAACAGTACTGGTCGTGATAAGGTGTGGTCAATGGATGGAAAAATTTTCGTGAAATTAAATGATCGTAAGTACCTTATTAAATGTATGAACGATGTCATTAAACTTCTGAATTGAGTGTAACTGTACTTGCGTGGGGATGATGTAACTTGAACAATGTAACTTATTTCTTTGCTGCTTCTTTGTTATTAGAATTATTATTATTTAAATGCATTTATTTAATAATTATATTTTAAATTATTATAGTTATTAAAATTTTCATGTTCTTGTTTTTCTCTTGATTTATATTTTATAAGTTACATGATAGTTGTTTTACTTGTGCTTACTATTCATTGCTATTAATTTGATTGTTGTTGTCTATTAAATTGATTCTTAATTTGATTTTTATAATATGCCTATTGATTGATTATTGTATTATTGTAACTGGCGTGCGAGTTGATTCAATTTTTGTTGATAATCCAAATTCTTGGAACTTGTATGAAAAAAAGAAGACAATTTCTTTTTTTGTATTTTTTAATATTCCTGAAGGTTTTTAACAGATTTGTAAGGCTGCTTCTTCGCCTTCTCTGCTGTGAGTGCTATGAGGATAGGTCATTTAAATGTTCACTCCTTGCCTGCTCACTTTGCCGCAGTAAAGGACTTAATTGTGATTGAAGCGTACGATGTCTTTGCCTTGACAAGGACTGGCTATATCCTGGATGTGATTATTCTTTATTTTGTATCGAGCATTACTCTCATTTTTTTACAGGTCGAATAACGCGTACTGGTGGAGGTATCGGTATTTACGTTAGAGCTGGATACAGTGTTGAGGTGGTGATGGATGAGGTTCTTTCCTTTCTTGACCAGTTGTGGGTACGGATACAATGCAAGGATATGGTGATGATGGTGGGGGTTGTATACAGACCTGATATTGGTATGCCTAGCTTTTTGGATACCCTTGTTGCTACTCTCTCTTTTTGTTTTTTGTTTTTGGTTTGGGTGGTTTTAATATTGATCTTTTGGATTTCTTAGGACAATACCATGGTCGATACTTGTCCCTTATTGAATCCTTTGGTTTGCGCCAGGTAATTGAGACGGCAACCAGGGTTACGTCAACTTCCGCCTCGCTTATTGACCATATAATTGTAACTTTTGATACTCGACTAGACTCGTAGTGGGCGCAGCTGTGGTGCCTGTTCATAACGTTGCAGACCATGCGATAGTTTGTGTAGAACTATGCTTCGCAGGTGGGCCTACTTCTGAGCCACGACCAATTAACTTTAGGGATTTTAAACATTTTAACCGTAACAATTTTGCTCGTGATTTATCTCAAATTCCCTGGAATGAGATCATATACCTTGAAAATATTGATGACAAGGTGTTTCTGTTTAATCATTTTATTTTGTCCTTATTCGATGTCCATGCTCCCTTTAGGGTTATCTCAGCAAGGAAAAATTTTCGTCCTTGGATAACTGATAACATTAAATTGTTGATGAAACTTAGAGATGATGCTTACTCGAAATTTAAGAGGACTAAGTGTGAACGCGATTACCTAGCCTATAAGGAATTGCGTAATTTTACTAATTCTAGTGTTCAAAGGGAAAGGAAGGCTTACCTTGAGTATATGCTGAATACCAAAAGTAGTCGTGAATTGTGGGCTGGTTTCAGAAGGATGGGTATTCTAAATACTAGACAGCGTTCTATTCCTGAAGGTCTTGTTGATGTCGATGCTTTAAATGATTTATTTTTGTCCTCTCAGAATAACTCGCAGGGTGATACCAATTTAATCACTTTCTTTTCATCAAATGTAATCCCTACGGTTACTGAAAAACCTTGAATTTTCTTTAGCCTCAGAGGAGGAGGTTATGGACATGTTGGTTTCAATAAAAACAAATGCGATTGGTTTCGATGGTATCAGTGCAGAAATGCTAGTACTGTGTTGTCCAGTTATCTTGCCTTATATATGTCACATTGTCAACTTTTGTCTTGAGTTTTCTGTTTTTCCGGATTGCTGGAGGGTTGCTTTGGTTACACCGTAGCCGAAAACGACTAATCCTTCCAATTATAATGATTTAAGACCGATTAGTATATTACCTGCAATATCTAAGATTTTAGAACGATTTGTCGCTTGTCAACTAAGGGAACATTTGGAAACCTCCTCCATATTACCTGATACCCAGTCTGGTTTCAGGAAGGGTTATAGTTGCGCTACTGCACTTTTGGAGGTTATTGATACTATTATCAGAGGGAGAGATATTGGCTAGACCACGGTTCTTGTTCTGCTTGACTTCTCCAAAGCATTTGATAAGGTACACCATAGAACGCTTTTGGCAATTCTTTAGAATTCCTGTCAATCGCGCAATGCCCGTGCTTTTTTTGAGCATTACTTAATGAATCGCAGACAGAGAGTTTCTTTTGATGGTAACTGGTCTGATGAAGCTGTTGCGTTGTCTGGCTATCCGCAAGGATCTATCTTAGGCCCAATTCTCTACTTAATTTATACAAGTAATCTTTTTGGTATATTGCATCACTGCAATATGTATATGTATGCTGATGACACTCAGCTTCATTATTCCTTTGATCCTGCTCAAATGCATATTGCCCAGAATTATATTAATTTTGATTTAGACAGATTAATTCATCGTGCTTCCCAACTGTGCCTAAATATTAATCCGAGTAAGTCATCCATGATGGTTTTTGGGAATCAGAGTGCGGTTGCCCATGTTCGAGAGTCCCTTGACATTAGTGTTTGTGGTGTTAATTTACAGTTCAGAAATGAGGCAAAGAACTTGGGTAAGATTTCGTGCACATATATCCAATTTACTAAAGCGAGCCTATGCTGCGCTAGGGCTACTCTACGGTAATTGCAAACTATTGAATCGGCGTCTAAGAATTCAACTTTGTGATTCAATTGTTTTGTCCTTACTCAACTATTGCGACGTAATTTATGATTCTTGTCTTGATGTAGCTACTACCCTCCAAATTCAATGCTTGCAAAACGCTTGTCTAAGATTTATATATGGTATAAAAAGAAGGAACAGGATTTCTCATACACTTGTTTGGGCTAACTGGTTGAACATGTCACAGCGTAGGAGGTTACATTCTGCTTGTTTTTTTCATAGATTAGTTTTATCTGGAACATCTCCTTATTTGTCTACTAGAATTCGCTACCGTTGTGATGTGCATAACATTAATGTTCGATATCGTTTTAGGCTTTCCATTTCTAGATATCGTACACAACTGTTTAAACGCTCTTTTTCTTATGTATGTTATTTGCAGTGTTTATAATAGCATCCCATTGAACATTTTGCAGCGAAGTGAGGTTGGCTTTAAGACAGCTTTTAAGATGTTTAGTATGCCTCATCTTGTTGTTTACCTCTTTGGAATTTAATATTTAATTTATATATATACTTTTTGTGTTTCTTTTTTATATTAAAATTATTATTTATTAGTTGTGCGGCTATAATAAGGTGGAAAGCTTTTAAGTCTTCTAGAAACAGTATCAAATCTTCTAGAAGCAATGTCAAGTCTTTGAGAAGCACTTCAAGTATTCGAGAAGCAAATTCAAATCTTTCAAAAGCAATATCAAGTGTTTTGGAAGCATTTCAATTTTTCTATAACCAGTATCAAATTTTCTAGATGCATTTAGAGTCTTTTGGAAGAAGCCTAAGATGCAAAAATCAAAGATACTCATAATCACGCAAATTCACATGAGTGGTATAATTGATGCCCGCTCACGGTGGGTTACGCATCGTCACTCGTCGAGACTCACGTAATTTGCAAATTTCTAGTTTAAACCAAACTCAAATAACTTGATATTGTTCTATTCCCGTTTATTATCTTCCTCAAAATCCTTATTACGTAATAAATGTCTTTGAAAAGGAAATCAACCAGAAAAACTTACTTCTAAAAATCTTTCCAAATAAATTTTATCAATTGTACAAAAAAGAAAAAAAACATTTTCGAGATACTACGATAAAAATCAGCACGTCCAAAATTTATTCGGCAAGTAATGAAGCGTAGGAAACTTTTTCAGTACATCAACTCATTTTTAGTACCCGAACCTCTATCGTCCTTTTATAAAAAAAAACGGGGGGAAACTCTAAAGAAGCACGCAATTTCTCACAATCCTGAAAGTTACCTACTTCGCCTCTTGAATTCTTTCCACTTGTTTACATCATGGAAGGGAAATCTCGTAAACGACCGCTTGGAAAATGAGAAAATTTGTGCATTCACGGTTAATTAACTTATTCTATGATGATTTAGTCATAAAATATTCTTTCTTTAAACATTGAAAAGAATTACAAATAACAAGTAAATAAATATGTATTTCAAACTTTGATCTATTCTTCTTTTAATGTACCAAAAGATGATAATAATAATGATTACAATAAAGATCGCTTGTATACAAGGAACTATTCATCCACAAAAAAAATGATATTAATCTTTTTTCAGAAAGAAAATTGAGATATTATATCTTGATAGGCATCGTACACAATTCGATATTGCTACCCGTTTTCTTTCTTCTGTATATAAATGACATATCAGAAAAGATCGAAACGTTCTTAATGTGTTTCCACGCTAACAATACATCATTTGTAAATGCATTAATGTTACAAAGGAACTACTTTACTATTAGAAGTAGAATATTTACTATTTTCTTTAATCTTTTAGGTTTTAAATACCCAAATCTCTCTCGCACAAAAGACTTTACACATCGCTATCATTTTATTTTCATCAAGTAGATGATAATTAGTCGGATATCAAACGTAAATAATCAGATTTATTTAGTTAACTTTATCCAAAATTATGACTTAATAAGTATTTAACCCAACAACATAGATAATGGTTAATGGTCTTCAGGAAAGGTCCGAGTAATCTTATAACTTCGCTATATGACCTTATCGTCTGGTATAAAGCTTTAGTGTATCGTCTCATTTAGATAGACGGTTCTTACTCATTCTTATTTATCTATTAGTTATCTAGCATTACAAAAACACAAAATCTTGAACAGGAATGACTTTATAACAGCACTAAATCAGAAGTGGGCAAAAATTACTCCTCAAACTACACGAAAAGTAGTTGAATTCATGGAGACAAGGCTGAAAGCTGTGATTGACCAAAAAGGAGGTAATCCTAAGTTTTGAAATTAAAAGAAAATCTTTGGTAAAGTTAAACGTTTAAATCTAACTTATCTTACTTATCAATATTTTTAGTTTGTAAATTCTTGATGTAAAAATCACACTGGAGGAATCAATATCTCATCCGTTTATTGTCCACCAAAACATAATAATAAGAGGCACCACTATGAAGAATTCATAAAATCTATTGGTAACAGATTTATCGCCGGAGGAGATTATAATGCAAAACATTCAGAATGGGGGCCAAGATTAATAACATCGAAAGGAAGAGAATTATTGTCCGCAATAAAGAATAACAAACTGGAATGCGCTACGACAGGAGAACCAACATATTGGCCAGCTGATCGGGAAAGAACTCCGGATGTTCTAGACATCTTTATTACAAAAGGAATTAACCGCAAACTACTCAAAGTATCATCTTCCTTGGACTTATCCTCGGATCATACACCGATAATTCTGCAGTTATACACTGAAATCCCTTTTGTAGAAAAAGGGCCTAGACTAACCAATAAAAATACGAAATGGGACGTTTTTCAACAAGAGCTTCTGGATGAAATTGAACTTCAAGTATCTCTTAAAACTGGAGAGGACATAGAGAGGGAAACCATGAATCTTACTCGAGCTATACAAAAAGCAGCGTGGAACGCAACTACCCAAGGCGAGAGCAGAGCATCGTACCAGAACAGGATCCCTGTGATTATCAAGGACAAAATTGAAGAAAAGCGTCGACTACGGAAAAGGTGGCAGCGAACGAGAACGGAAAGGGATAAACAAATGTATAATAAAGCAACAAAAACGTTAAAAAACCTACTACGAACGTTAAAAAACCAGTCCTTGCAAACATACCTGGAAGGATTATCTGCAACTGGTGATACTGAATACTTGCTTTGGAGAGCGACTAATTATTTAAAAAAACCGCAACAACATATACCACCACTAAAGCTAAGCGCTGGAACATGGGCTAGAAATGACGCAGAGAAAGCACAAGCATTTGCTGATCATATAGCTATGGTATTAACACCGTATCAAATACCGGAAACAATAGAAGATAAACAAGAAATAGAAAATGGCCTGGCGGAACCGTTTCAGATGGAATTTCCAATTAAACCGTTTACCTTTAAGGAAGTTAGCATGGTCATAACAAAGGAAATCAACCCGCATAAATCATCAGGATACGATCTTATTACTCGACAGGTACTTCAAAAGCTACCGAGAAAAGCGTTAGTATCAGTACTGCAGATCTTCAATGCTGTGTTAAGACTAAAATATTTTCCATGTCAATAGAAGGTGGCACAGGTAACCATGATACCAAAGGCGGGAAAGAAATCTGAGCTGTTATCCTTTTACAGACCAATTAGCCTTTTACCAGTACTTTCAAAAGTACTGGAAAAACTACTGTTAAAAAGTCCATCAAAACATAATAATAAGAGGCATCACTATGAAGAATTCATAAAATCTATTGGTAACAGATTTATCGCCGGAGGAGATTATGATGCAAAACATTCAGAATGGGGGCCAAGATTAATAACATCGAAAGGAAGAGAATTATTGTCCGCAATAAAGAATAACAAACTGGAATGCGCTACGACAGGAGAGCCAACATATTGGCCAGCTGATCGGGAAAGAACTCCAGATGTTCTCGACATCTTTATTACAAAAGGAATTAACCGCAAACTACTCAAAGTATCATCTTCCTTGGATTTATCCTCGGATCATACACCGATAATTCTGCAGTTATACACTGAAATCCCTTTGTAGAAAAAGGGCCTAGACTAACCAATAAAAATAAGAAATGGGACGTTTTTCAACAAGAGCTTCTGGATGAAATTGAACTTCAAGTACCTCTTAAAACTGGAGAGGACATAGAGAAGGAAGCCATGAATCTTACTTGAGCTATACAAAAAGCAGCGTGGAATGCAACTACCCAAGGCGAGAGCAGAGCATCGTACCAGGACAGGATCCCTGTAATTATCAAGGACAAAATTGAAGAAAAGCGTCGACTACGGAAAAGGTGGCAGCGAACGAGAACGGAAAGGGATAAACAAATGTATAACAAAGCAACAAAAACGTTAAAAAACCAGTCCTTGCAAACATACCTGGAAGGATTATCTGCAACTGGTGATACTGCATACTCGCTTTGGAGAGCAACTAATAATTTAAAAAAACCGCAACAACATATACCACCACTAAAGCTAAGCGCTGGAACATGGGCTAGAAATGACGCAGAAAAAGCACAAGATCATCTAGCTATGGTATTAACACCGGATCAAATACCGGAAACAATACAAGATAAACAAGAAATAGAAAATGGCCTGGTGGAACCGTTTCAGATGGAATTTCCAACTAAACCGTTTACCTTTAAGGAAGTTAGCATGGTCATAACAAAGGAAATCAACCCGCACAAATCACCAGGATATGATCTTATTACTGGACAGGTACTTCAAAAGCTACCGAGAAAAGCGTTAGTATCAGTACTGCAGATCTTCAATGCTGTGTTAAGACTAAAATATTTTCCATGTCAATGGAAGGTGGCGCAGGTAACCGTGATACCAAAGGCGGGAAAGAAATCTGAGCTGTTATCCTTTTACAGACCAATTAGCCTTTTACCAGTACTTTCAAAAGTACTGGAAAAACTACTGTTAAAAAGTCCACCAAAACATAATAATAAGAGGCACCATTATGAAGAATTCATAAAATCTATTGGTAACAGATTTACCGCCGGAGGAGATTATAATGCAAAACATTCAGAATGGGGGCCAAGATTAATAACATCGAAAGGAAGAGAATTATTGTCCGCAATAAAGAATAACAAACTGGAATGCGCTACGACAGGAGAACCAACATATTGGCCAGCTGATCGAGAAAGAACTCCGGATGTTCTCGACATCTTTATTACAAAAGGAATTAACCGCAAACTACTCAAAGTATCATCTTCCTTGGACTTATCCTCGGAACATACACCGATAATTCTGCAGTTATACACTGAAATCCCTATTGTAGAAAAAGGGCTTAGACTAACCAATAAAAAAACGAAATGGGACTTTTTCTGGATGAAATTGAACTTCAAGTACCTCTTAAAACTGGAGAGGACATAGAGAGGGAAACCATGAATCTTACTCGAGCTATACAAAAAACAGCGTGGAACGCAACTACCCAAGGCGAGAGCAGAGCATCGTACCAGGACAGGATCGCAAGGTGGCAGCGAACGAGAACGGAAAGGGATAAACAAATGTATAACAAAGCAACAAAAACGTTAAAAAACCAGTCCTTGCAAACATACCTGGAAGGATTATCTGTAACTGATGATACTGAATACTCGCTTTGGAGAGCAACTAATTATTTAAAAAAACCGCAACAACATATACCACCACTAAAGCTAAGCGCTGGAACATGGGCTAGATATGACGCAGAGAAAGCACAAAATCATCTAGCTATGGTATTAACACCGTATCAAATACCGGAAACAATACAAGATAAACAAGAAATAGAAAATGGCCTGGCGGAACCGTTTCAGATGGAATTTCCAATTAAACCGTTTACCTTTAAGGAAGTTAGCATGGGCATAACAAAGGAAATCAACCCGCGTAAATCTACAGGATGTGATCTTATTACTGGACATGTACTTCAAAAGCTACCGAGAAAAGCGTTAGTATCAGTACTGCAGATCTTTAATGCTGTGTTAAGACTAAAATATTTTCCATGTCAATGGAAGGTGGCGCAGGTAACCATGATACCAAAGGCGGGAAAGAAATCTGAGCTGTTATCCTCCTACAGACCAATTAGCCTTTTATCAGTACTTTCAAAAGTACTGGAAAAACTACTGTTAAAAAGTCCACTAAAATATAATAATAAGAGACACCACTATGAAGAATTCATAAAATCTATTGGTAACAGATTTATCGCTGGAGGAGATTATAATGCAAAACATTCAGAATGGGGGCCAAGATTAATAACATCGAAAGGAAGAGAATTATTGTCCGCAATAAAGAATAACAAACTGGAATGCGCTACGACAGGAGAACCAACATATTGGCCAGCTGATCGGGAAAGAACTCCGGATGTTCTCGACATCTTTATTACAAAAGGAATTAACTGCAAACTACTCAAAGTATCATCTTCCTTGGATTTATCCTCGGATCATACACAGATAATTCTGCAGTTATATACTGAAATCCCTTTTGTAGAAAAAGGGCCTAGACTAACCAATAAAAATACGAAATAGGACGTTTTTCAACAAGAGCTTCTGGATGAAATTGAACTTCAAGTACCTCTTAAAACTGGAGAGGACATAGAGAGGGAAACCATGAATCTTATTCGAACTATACAAAAAGCAGCGTGGAACGCAACTACCCAAGGCGAGAGCAGAGCATCGTACCAGAACAGGATCCCTGTGATTATCAAGGACAAAATTGAAGAAAAGCGTCGACTACGGAAAAGGTGGCAGCGAACGAGAACGGAAAGGGATAAACAAATGTATAACAAAGCAACAAAAACGTTAAAAAACCAGTCCTTGCAAACATACCTGGAAGGATTATCTGTAACTGATGATACTGAATACTCGCTTTGGAGAGCAACTAATTATTTAAAAAAACCGCAACAACATATACCACCACTAAAGCTAAGCGCTGGAACATGGGCTAGAAATGACGCAGAGAAAGCACAAGATCATCTAGCTATGGTATTAACACCGTATCAAATACCGGAAACAATAGAAGATAAACAAGAAATAGAAATGGCCTGGCGGAACCGTTTCAGATGGAATTTCCAATTAAACCGTTTACCTTTAAGGAAGTTAGCATGGTCATAACAAAGGAAATCAACCCGCATAAATCACCAGGATACGATCTTATTACTGGACAGGTACTTCAAAAGCTACCGAGAAAAGCGTTAGTATCAGTACTGCAGATCTTCAATGCTGTGTTAAGACTAAAATATTTTCCATGTCAATGGAAGGTGGCGCAGGTAACCATGATACCAAAGGCGGGAAAGAAATCTGAGCTATTATCCTTTTACAGACCAATTAGCCTTTTACCAGTACTTTCAAAAGTACTGGAAAAATTACTGTTAAAAAGACCACGACCGGTGTTAGAAGAAAAGAACTCATACTACACCATCAATTCGGCTTCAGAAAAGAACACGGAACTATCCAGCAGGTCCATAGAGTCGTAAAGCAGATTGAAGATGACTTGGAAAATAAACGTTATGGCAATGCGGTATTCTTGGGCATCAGTGCAGCATTTGACAAGGTATGGCATACTGGAATAAAATACAAAGTGAAAAAAACACTACCATACAATTTGTACGAACTATTAAGCTCGTACATAGATGATTGTCAAGTATGGCAACGAATATACAGATCTTTTCCCCATCAAATCAGGCGTACCACAGGGTAGTGTCCTGGGACCCGTGCTCTATTCCCTCTACACTGCAGATCTACCAACTACAAGTAAAACAAAAACTGCGACCTTTGCAGATGATACAGCAATAATAGCATCTCATGCAAACCCGAAAATAGCGGTCACATATATACAGACGCATCTAAACAAAATCGACAGTTGGTTAAAAAAATGGAAATTGAAAGCGAACAATTTTTTTTTATTAAAGTAATTACAATCTGGTCAGAAAGACCAATTAGCAATTTGTTTCTAACTTAACTTAATAATTAATAAACGATTCAGTGATTTGACTCTTCAGTGACCTTCTGATTCCGATCCGTCTGCACAGTATTCTTGACATGCACCTATTTTGCCTCACATCTCACATGCTCTGCTTTATACACAATCACTCACAGAAACTACACCAGTTCGAACGGTTCTTTTCTCTGGAGTCTTCTCTTTAGTCCAGTGTTGTCAAGGAGCTGGATGTCCTCAACGTTGGCAAATTTCTTGATACTCTCTTCTACTGTTTCTATCTCTAAGTCCTTATGGAAATCTTTATTTCTTATATAACAGGGTGCATTGACAATGTTTCTTAGCACTTTGTTTTGAAATCTTTGAATTACATCTTTATTGCTTTGTTTTGTGCAGCCCCATAGCTGGATACCATAAGTCCATACTGGTTTTAATATTTGTTTGTACAGTATTAATTTATTATGTAACGCTAGGGTTGAATTTCGCCCTATTAGCCAGTACATTTTTCTATATTTTATTTCAAGTTCTTGTCTTTTTTTTTAACATGAGCTTTCCAGCGGAGCTTTGCATCAAGTGTTATACCAAGATATTTCGCAGTGTTTGAATACGGAACTGGTGTATTCTTGATATTAACAGGCATCTGTTGACAAACTTTGTTGGTAAAGTTGACATGTATAGATTTCGTTTCATTTAATCTGATTCTCCATTTGACAGTCCAACTATATATACTATTGACTGCAAGTTGCAGTTTTTCAGTCGCTTCTTTATTGCTTCTACCTACTGAAAGAATAGCAGTGTCGTCAGCAAAAGTTGCAATTGTGCTGTTTTCTGGTTGTGGTATATCGCAAGTGTAAAGAAAGTAGAGAATTGGCCCGAAGACACTTCCCTGCGGAACCCCAGCCTTAATCAATTGTAGTTCAGAATAGGCATCTTCTTGTTTAACTCTAAAATATCTTTCAGAAATATATGATTCCAAAATTTTAGAAAATTGTTTCGGTAATTACGTTCTGAGTTTATAATTTAGGCCTTCATGCCACACTCTATCAAATGCCTGCGAAACATCCAAAAATACTGCAGAGCATATCATCTTCTCTTCTAGTGTTTTCTAATGTTTATTTCTAAATCCAAATTGATGATTTGGAAACAATGCCTTGGCGTCAATTATAGGTTTTAATCTTTTTAGTAGAAGTTTTTCGAATAATTTTGCTATTACAGGCAGCAATGATATCGGTCTGTAGGATGTTATTTCGTGAAGGGGCTTTCCTGGTTTGGGTACCATTATGACTTCAGCCACTTCGAAGCGAACAGTGATAAATCTGTTAACGTCATCTTTACAACAAGAAAAGAACATTCTCCTCCAGTTGAGCTGAATGGATGCCAAATCGTTCAATCAGACTCCGTGAAATATCTAGGTATACATTTAGATAAACGTCTGCAGAAACATATATTTACTAAAAGAAAACAGCTGGGAATAAAACGGCGAGAAATGTATTGGCTGATAAGAAAAAATTCAAAACTAAGTATGGAGAATAAAAAATTGCTTTATAAAACCATTCTGAATATAACTCTATGGACGTATGGCATACAGTTATGGGGAACAGCAAGCAATTCAAATTTGGAAATACTGCAAAGATTTCAAAACAAGGTGTTACGAATAATGCACCATGGTATGTCACTAATTAGTATACTTGGAAATGATCTACAAATACCTACAGTAAAAATGGAAGCTAAAAAATATTCTGTAAGGTATGCGCGAAAAATCGATAAAATTTGAAAGATCCTGGAGGTATTATTTTTGAAAATGAAGAAATGACTTGTATATTAAATTGAAGGCTGAATCTTCCTCTTTAAAATGACCAATAACTCATTGTTTCAATTTGAAATCGATTCCACCTAAGAAATGTTAAAAGATGATGTGTTTTTGGCGTTTTAGCAAAGTCGCGAAAAATCGATAAAATTTGAAAGATCCTAAAGGTATTATTTTTGAAAATGAAGAAATGACTTGTATAGTAAATTGAAGGCTGAATCTTCCTCTTTAAAATGATGTATAACTCGTTGTTTCAATTTGAAAGCGATTCCAACTAAGAAATGTTAAAAGATGATGCGTTGTTGACGTTTCAGTAAAATCACAAAAAAATAATAAAATCTTAAAGATCGTGAGGGTCTTATTTTTGAAAATGAAGAAATGAGTTATATATCAAATTGAAGATAAAATCTTCCTCTTTAAAATGACAAATAACTCATTGTTTCAATTTGAAATCGATTCCACCTAAGAAATGTTAAAAGATGATGTGTTTTTGGCGTTTTAGTAGAGTGGCGAAAAATCGATAATATTTGAAAGATCCTGGATGTCTTATTTTTGAAAATGAAGAAATGACTTGTATATTAAATTGAAGGCTGAATCTTCCACTTTAAAATGATGTATAACTCGTTGTTTCAATTTGAAAGCGATTCCAACTAAGAAATGTTAAAAGATGATGCGTTGTTGACGTTTCAGTAAAATCACAAAAAAATAATAAAATCTTAAAGATCGTGAGGGTCTTATTTTTGAAAATGAAGAAATGAGTTATATATCAAATTGAAGATAAAATCTTCCTCTTTAAAATGACAAATAACTCATTGTTTCAATTTGAAATCGATTCCACCTAAGAAATGTTAAAAGATGATGTGTTTTTGGCGTTTTAGTAAAGTCGCGAAAAATCGATAAAATTTGAAAGATCCTAAAGGTATTATTTTTGAAAATGAAGAAATGACTTGTATAGTAAATTGAAGGCTGAATCTTCCTCTTTAAAATGATGTATAACTCGTTGTTTCAATTTGAAAGCGATTCCAACTAAGAAATGTTAAAAGATGATGCGTTGTTGACGTTTCAGTAAAATCACAAAAAATAATAAAATCTTAAAGATCGTGAGGGTCTTATTTTTGAAAATGAAGAAATGAGTTATATATCAAATTGAAGATAAAATCTTCCTCTTTAAAATGACAAATAACTCATTGTTTCAATTTGAAATCGATTCCACCTAAGAAATGTTAAAAGATGATGTGTTTTTGGCGTTTTAGTAGAGTGGCGAAAAATCGATAATATTTGAAAGATCCTGGATGTCTTATTTTTGAAAATGAAGAAATGACTTGTATATTAAATTGAAGGCTGAATCTTCCACTTTAAAATGATGTATAACTCGTTTCAATTTGAAAGCGATTCCAACTAAGAAATGTTAAAAGATGATGCGTTGTTGACGTTTCAGTAAAATCACAAAAAATAATAAAATCTTAAAGATCGTGAGGGTCTTATTTTTGAAAATGAAGAAATAAGTTATATATCAAATTGAAGATAAAATCTTCCTCTTTAAAATGACAAATAACTCATTGTTTCATTTTGAAATCGATTCCACCTAAGAAATGTTAAAAGATGATGTGTTTTTGGCGTTTTAGTAGAGTGGCGAAAAATCGATAATATTTGAAAGATCCTGGATGTCTTATTTTTGAAAATGAAGAAATGACTTGTATATTAAATTGAAGGCTGAATCTTCCACTTTAAAATGATGTATAACTCGTTTCAATTTGAAAGCGATTCCAACTAAGAAATGTTAAAAGATGATGCGTTGTTGACGTTTCAGTAAAATCACAAAAAATAATAAAATCTTAAAGATCGTGAGGGTCTTATTTTTGAAAATGAAGAAATGAGTTATATATCAAATTGAAGATAAAATCTTCCTCTTTAAAATGACAAATAACTCATTGTTTCAATTTGAAATCGATTCCACCTAAGAAATGTTAAAAGATGATGTGTTTTTGGCGTTTTAGTAGAGTGGCGAAAAATCGATAATATTTGAAAGATCCTGGATGTCTTATTTTTGAAAATGAAGAAATGACTTGTATATTAAATTGAAGGCTGAATCTTCCACTTTAAAATGATGTATAACTCGTTGTTTCAATTTGAAAGCGATTCCAACTAAGAAATGTTAAAAGATGATGCGTTATTGACGTTTCAGTAAAATCACAAAAAAATAATAAAATCTTAAAGATCGTGAGGGTCTTATTTTTGAAAATGAAGAAATGAGTTATATATCAAATTGAAGATAAAATCTTCCTCTTTAAAATGACAAATAACTCATTGTTTCAATTTGAAATCGATTCCACCTAAGAAATGTTAAAAGATGATGTGTTTTTGACGTTTTAGTAAAGTCGCGAAAAATCGATAAAATTTGAAAGATCCTAAAGGTATTATTTTTGAAAATGAAGAAATGACTTGTATAGTAAATTGAAGGCTGAATCTTCCTCTTTAAAATGATGTATAACTCGTTGTTTCAATTTGAAAGCGATTCCAACTAAGAAATGTTAAAAGATGATGCGTTGTTGACGTTTCAGTAAAATCACAAAAAAATAATAAAATCTTAAAGATCGTGAGGGTCTTATTTTTGAAAATGAAGAAATGAGTTATATATCAAATTGAAGATAAAATCTTCCTCTTTAAAATGACAAATAACTCATTGTTTCAATTTGAAATCGATTCCACCTAAGAAATGTTAAAAGATGATGTGTTTTTGGCGTTTTAGTAGAGTGGCGAAAAATCGATAATATTTGAAAGATCCTGGATGTCTTATTTTTGAAAATGAAGAAATGACTTGTATATTAAATTGAAGGCTGAATCTTCCACTTTAAAATGATGTATAACTCGTTGTTTCAATTTGAAAGCGATTCCAACTAAGAAATGTTAAAAGATGATGCGTTGTTGACGTTTCAGTAAAATCACAAAAAAATAATAAAATCTTAAAGATCGTGAGGGTCTTATTTTTGAAAATGAAGAAATGAGTTATATATCAAATTGAAGATAAAATCTTCCTCTTTAAAATGACAAATAACTCATTGTTTCAATTTGAAATCGATTCCACCTAAGAAATGTTAAAAGATGATGTGTTTTTGGCGTTTTAGTAAAGTCGCGAAAAATTGATTAAATTTGAAAGATCCTAAAGGTATTATTTTTGAAAATGAAGAAATAACTTGTATATTAAATTGAAGGCTTCCTCTTTAAAATGATGTATAACTTGTTCTTTCAATTTGAAAGCGATTCTAACTAAGAAATGTTAAAAGATGATGTGTTGTTGACGTTTCAGTAAAATCACAAAAAAATAATAAAATCTTAAAGATCGTGAGGGTCTTATTTTTGAAAATGAAGAAATAAGTTATATATCAAATTGAAGATTAAACCTTCTTCTTTAAAATGACGAATAACTCATTGTTTCAATTTGAAATCGATTCCACCTAAGAAATATTAAAAGATGATGTATTTTTGGCGTTTTAGTAGAGTCGCGAAAAATCGATAAAATTTGAAAGATCGTGGAAGTCTTATTTTTGAAAATGAAGAAATGACTTGTATATTAAATTTGAGGCTGAATCTTCCTCTTTAAAATGATGTATAACTCGTTGTTTCAATTTGAAAGCGAGTCCAACTAAGAGATGTTAAAAGATGATGCGTTATTGACGTTTCAGTAAAATCACAAAAAAATAATAAAATCTTAAAGATCGTGAGGGTCTTATTTTTGAAAATGAAGAAATGAGTTATATATCAAATTGAAGATTAAACCTTCCTCTTTAAAATGACGGATAACTCATTGTTTCAATTTGAAATCGATTCCACCTAAGAAATGTTAAAAGATGATGTGTTTTTGGCGTTTTCGTAAAGTCACGAAAAATCGATAAAATTTGAAAGATCCTGGAGGTCTTATTTTTGAAAATGAAGAAATGACTTGTATATTAAATTGAAGGCTGAATCTTCCTCTTTAAAATGATGTATAACTCGTTGTTTCAATTTGAAAGCGATTCCAACTAAGAGATGTTAAAAGATGAGGCGTTGTTGACGTTTCAGTAAAATCACAAAAAAATAATAAAATCTTAAAGATCGGGAGGGTCTTATTTTTGAAAATGAAGAAATAAGTTATATATCAAATTGAAGATTAAACCTTCTTCTTTAAAATGACGAATAACTCATTGTTTCAATTTGAAATCGATTCCACCTAAGAAATGTTAAAAGATGATGTATTTTTGACATTTTAGTGGAATCACGAAAAAAATGTTAAAATTTGAAAGATCGTCAAGGTCTTATTTTTGAAAATAAAGAAATGACTTGTATATTAAATTGAAGGCCGAATCTTCCTCTTTAAAATGATGTATAACTAGTTGTTTCAATTTGCAAGTGATTCCAACTAAGAAATGTTAAAAGATGATGCGTTGTTGACGTTTCAGTAAAATCACAAAAAAATAATAAAATCTTAAAGATCGGGAGGGTCTTATTTTTGAAAATGAAGAAATAAGTTATATATCAAATTGAAGATTAAACCTTCTTCTTTAAAATGACGAATAACTCATTGTTTCAATTTGAAATCGATTCCACCTAAGAAATGTTAAAAGATGATGTGTTTTTGGCATTTTAGTAGAGTCGCGAAAAATCAATAAAATTTGAAAGATCCAGGAGGTATTGTTTTTGAAAATAAAGAAATGACTTGTATATCAAATTGAAGGCTAAATCTTCCTCTTTAAGATGATGTATAACTAATTGTTTCAATTTGAAAGCGATTCCAACTAAGAGATGTTAAAAGATGATGCGTTGTTGACGTTTCAGTAAAATCACAAAAAAAATAATAAAATCTTAAAGATCGTAAGGGTCTTATTTTTGAAAATAAAGAAATGACTTGTATATCAAATTGAAGATTAAACCTTCCTCTTTAAAATGACGAATAACTCATTGTTTCAATTTGAAATCGATTCCACCTAAGAAATATTAAATAATGATGTGTTTTTGCGTTTTAGTAGAATAGCGAAAAAATGATAAAATTTTAATGATCGTTGAGGTCATATTTTTGAAAGTGAAAAAATTAGTTTTATATCAAATTGAAGGGTAAACCTTCCTCTTTAAAATTGTCTATAGCTCATCGTTTCAATTCGAAGTTATCTTCTTAAGACATGTTAAAGAATGATTATATGTTGGCATATAATTATTGTTAGTTTATGATAAGTTTTATTAATTTAATCTACTTCTTGCTTATGAATTTATTTCTTAATTTGTTATAACTAACTAATTTACTAATTATAATAATTAGTAAGAAAATACAATCTCGCTCTTGCTTTATTTCCAAAGAAAGCTTCGTTTTCTTAAAATCTGCAATTATGTTTTAAAATTGTATATAAGTTATGTGCAATCAGATATGAGATAAATCTAGAATAATAGGAAGGTTCCATCAAAACCCCTTACGAAGCAGGATAGATAAACAAATAGTATAAAAGCACGTAGAATTTTAATTCATTTTACTCTAAGACGTTACGCTGTCGGGTTAAACTTGTAATAATTTTCTTTAAAAATAAATAACTTAATTTTCAATTTAAAGTAGTTTTTAAAAATAAAACCTTTAAAGACGAAAACAAAAGTTATATCTCAGAGAAAAAGTGTGCTATATTTTTAAAATCCAAATTTTATACACTCCCCAAATTTGCAAAAATATACATGATGTTCCATTTAAAAATATAGTCGATTTGTTCCATCAAGTTCTACATAAAAAATTGCTGGAAATGTTTTCACAAAAACGAAGATTTTTTTAATAAAAAAAGTTATTATTCATATTGTTAAAATAAAGCTTTAAGGGCTAGTTAAATTATTCCATCGTATTCTACATAAAAAGTTGCTTTAAAGATGTGTTCATAGAAAGAAATATTTTTTGAATAAGAAACAAGTTATGACGATTTTTTGAAATTGTATTTTTTTGAAAAACTCTATATATTTAAAATCGTAAGAGATATCGATATGCAGTTTTCACCATTAAGTTTTTTATCCCTCCGTCTGTCGGGTGTGGTCTACGAGTCCACGACAAAATGATTATGTGAAATATTTTTTTAATTATTTTGCTCAAAACTTCTACGGTTACGGTACCTTTCAAGTATCTAAATATCAACTGTTTTCGCTATAAAAAACTGTTTTTCAAAATTCCAAATACTCGCTACATAATATTTTGTCCTGACAGACCCTTCTCGATCAAATGTGTAACAATACTACTTACAGATGTAATCTGTAAGAATTCTATTCCAGTTGGAGCTCTACCGAGTTATAAAACTATACCTCGGAGTGATCGCAATATAGTTCGGTACTTCCCTTATTTCGGTAGTGCCACTTTACTATTCAACCCCATTTTGAGGTGTTGTGTTATGTGTTATTTATTTTACAAATATAGAGAATAGAAAAGTGCATAAAAAATTATTTATAACTAATATCAAATGTCTAGTTAGCAATCTACAAATAGCATACTTACAAATAGGTAAGTAGTATTACACAATTTTCTGATATGATTTGATAAAATAATAAATAATTTATTATTTGATAGCATATAGAAAAGGAGAGAGAAAGGTTACAGAAACTGTATGAAGAAGTTAGCACGGCAGTGAAATAGAAGAGTCTGACGATAGTTCGATATCAGATCCAGATTTTCTAAGTATCAGTGATCATGATATAGAAGCCGAGTAGGAAAACGTAAATAAAGATGCAGATATTATGCATCAGGATGACGGCGAGGATGATGAAGATGAACAACCCGTGATTCGTGATAGATGCTCGTATTTTTTTGGTAAAGATGGAACTAAATGGAAAAAGGCTGTCCCACCTAGAAATATTAGAACTCGCAACATTCAATGCTGGATGTACATGTTTGGAAACTGCATTGATATTGTAGTTGAAAACACTAATTTGTTTATATGATAAGGTTTAACAAGATCTATTATGACCAGTTTTTAATAATCTGATTAAATATAAGAACTCTGTACCTTTACTGGTTTTATTTTTTAAACAAATTCACATCTTACATGTTTCGACACTGCAGTGTCATCATCAGAGACGCTATAAAAGATATAGTGTATTAATATTAAAAGAAAATAAAATATTTTTATATGGTTAAATGAATAATGTAACCTATCAAGCAATTAAATTAATTTTCACTTACTTTGTCAATATTTTGCGTGAAAAACATTCAATTTAATAATTAAAAACTAATAACAAAACACTTAAAATGGTAAACATTTTTTTTTTTGTAAAATGAAACACAAAAATCGAGCGTTATTATATAAATTATGAGATGGCTGACGAAACCTGTTCTTTTTGGCGAATTTTGAGAAAGAGAAGAACATATATATATATATATATAGATTCAGCCAGGTGGTGTCATCTATTCGAATAATTTGGTAAAAATATAGAAAATTATAAAAATAAAAAAATAAAAATATTAACATAAAATGCGGTAGGAAAATGGGGAAAAAGGGGAGAATAAAAAGAAAAGAAAAAGAAAACAAAACGAAATAAATATAAGGATAAAACAAAATAACAATAATAAAATAAAATAAAAGTGGAAAATTGGCCGTTGGGACCCCAAAACGTGCGATTAATGTATGGCCTTGTACATCAATCCTCGCAGATTTTGGGGAATTAGGATCAGGAGAAGTGGAAGGGTTTAGATAGATATTTATATAATGGAATCTTTGATATCTCTATCTGATCATTTAAACATTCTGTATTTAGTTTAGTTGCTTTGCATTTTTCAATTTCATAGCTTTCCAAGATATTGAGTCTAGCGTCCTTGTTGCAATTGTGTAGTAGAGTTACATTGTTATCAATATCAAAATCGTGGTTATATTTAATTAAATGTCTCCCAAAGTTTGAATTTTGATTTCTTCTGTGTTCTTTTATTCTTTGATTAATCGATCTACCAGTCTCTCCAATGTATACTGCACCACAGGTGTTACATTCCAATCTATATACTCCGTTTTTATTTCATTTTTGTATTCTGTCTTTGGCGTTCATCAATATTTTCTCACAAGTACCATTATTTTTGAATGAAATATTTATACCATATTTACGAAAGGTTTTTTGGATTGAATAACTAATATTTCCAGGGTAGTCTATTGATCTGTACGTTTTATTTGAGTTTCTAAGTTGTAAGCTTGATGATATTTGATGTTGTTGTTTTGTGTAATATTTATGAATGAGACATTGTATATCTGATTTATTATATCTATTGTTTTCTGCTATTTTGTGAATTATGTGTAGTTCTTTTTCTTTGTCCATTTCTGATAATGAAGTGTTATAGTATCTGTTTATAAATGCTTTAAAAGCAGCTGTCTTATGGGTTTTGTGATGATAAGAATTCTTTGGGATGACTGTGTCCGTCTGGGTGGGCTTTCTATAAATATTGAAAGTGATCTGATTGGCATTATTTATTAATGTAAGATCCAAAAAATTAAGTTTTCTGTCATTCTCGAGCTCTATCGTAAAGTTAATGTTCTTGTGCAATTTATTGATGGTGGAATGGAAAGAGTGATTAGATTCAATATTTTTATTGTTCCAGATAATGAGAATATCATCGACATATCTACGCCAAAGTAAAATGTTAGGATTATTGGGAGCTAATATTGCTTTTTTTTGGTTATTGAGAAAGATGTCAGATAGTAATCCGCTGAGAGGGCAAACCTTCTTCATATTTATAATATTCAGAATTAAATTGACAAAAATTTTGTTCAGTACATACCTTTAATAGGTTAAAGATGTGTTCGGTATTCTCAGTATTGAATTTATCTTTTATAATGTCTTTAGCCAGTGAAAGTGTTTCTGCAATGGATACATTTGTATAAAGATTTGTTATGTCTAATGATAATATATTAGTATAGTGTCTTGTATCAGATTTATTATTTCTTTCCTATTATTAATCGTGTATTCAGGCTTAAAATCTATGTTTTTGAATAATTGAAGTATAAACTTTTAAATTTTATAGGTACTAGAATCTGTAGATGAGATGATAGGTTTTATCAGTAGGTCTATCTTATGTAATTTAACCCTCGTATTCCGGTGCCTGGGTCTATTTGGACCCAAATAAATTTTTACGAGAAATTGTAATAAATAGATTTGTCGTTACTCAAGGAGTGCGTTAAGTTAGATCGGCGTCAAACGGACGTCCCGACGAAAAAACGACGAAAAAATATGTCTCGACCGTTTCTTTACAGCGCCAGGCGTCTGTCTGTGTAAGAGGCTATAGCGACAATTCAATTGCCATTAAATTCTTGATTTAGTTCACAGAAGGTGTATTTTAGAGCAACGATCTACATCGAAAAATAAAATGTTTGCTAATTTTGTAAATAATAATGATGATTATAACAATGAAGTGTCTTCTGATGATGAATGTGCGTCATTGACTTTTAGTGATGCAGTACCAGAAGAAGAGGATTATGAAAGTGATGAGTTTAGTGGTGAAAATAGTAATAATATGTCACACTGTAAAGACCAAAATGTTTGTGGACGAACATGGAGATATATTTCCCCCACAAACAGAGACGCAGAATTTGGTAAATATGCTGCTACACTCACAGCAAATTCTGAGGGTGTAGAAACCATGGAACAATGTTTTGATTTATTTATAAATGATGAAATCATGGACATTATAATTACTTATACAAATGAAAAAGCGGTTAAATATTATGAAATGTTTTCAAATAATATATGGAAGCCGGTAGACCGTGTTGAATTGAAGGCATTTTTTGGGATTTTACTAATTACTGGCCGTTTTCGGGAATCACGTGAAAGTAAAAAAGATCTATGGAAGAAAAAGATTGCTTATAGTCGACAAATTTATCGAGCATCTATGTCTCGTGATAGATTTACAAACATTTTACGATTTTTGCGTTTTGACGACTTTCAGACACGAGAAGAAAGAAAAATGACCGATAAGTGGGCAGCTTTGAGAACCATTACAAATATTTTAACAAGAAATTGCAGAGATAATTACCGAGCGTCTAATGTAGGCACTATTGATGAACAATTAGTAACATTTCGAGGAAGATGTCCATTCAAGGTGTATATGCCGAGCAAGCCGGGGAAATATGGGCTGAAATTATGGGCCCTATGTGACGCTACTACATATTATTGTTGTAATTTTGAAGTGTATTTAGGAAAATGCGGAAACACACCGGAGAAAGGACAAGGACAACGAGTAGTTAGAGTTCTTTCAGAATTTTGGAAGGGATCTAATCGAACTATCACAACCGACAATTTTTTTACGGATATCTCACTTGCAGAGGATTTACTCAAAGATAACATATTTATAGTGGGAACAATGCGGAAAAATAGAAAGGATTTACCAAAATCTTTGATAACAATATCCGGAAGAGCTCAATTCTCTTCCGATTTTATATTTTCTGAAAATCTAACACTTGTGTCGTATATCCCAAAACCAAGAAAATGCGTAGTTTTATTTTCGAGCGTTCATCGAGAACATGCTATTTCTGACGAAAATAATAATTACAAACCTAATATTATCAATTATTACAATTCAACACAAAGTGGAGTGGATGTTTTAGATAAAATTCTAAGAGAATACACTTGCCGGAGATGTACACGACGTTGGCCTCTGTCGCTTTTTTTACATTATATAGATATTGCAGCCTATAATGCATTTGTACTATGGCAACTCAAAAATCCGGATTGGGCAACTGGTAACATAAAATCAAGAAGAAAACAATTTATAGAAAATTTGTCTGAACAGTTAGTTGCTGCAAACATAGATTCTAGAGCTAGAGCATTTGAAACCAATGCAGTAGTATTTTCGAGACACATTGTGGACGCCATCGAAAGTACAGGCCGAAAAATAAATAAACAAATGAGTACAACATTAGAAAAACGCTCAAGACATCTTGAGCTTGTGTATTGGAAATGACAATAAATATAAATCAAAATGTGATGTTTGTCATAAATATGTATGTAATATACATTCAACATGTACAAAAAATATTTTGTGTACAAATTGTAATGATTTAGAATAAATATTTTTTATGTAATTTTTTTAAAATTTTATTTTTATGTATTATTTTATATCCCTAATAATAGTTCACCTTTAAAATAAAATAAGTCAAAATCATAATGGCAAAAGCTTCATTTTTTATATTCTACGTAAACAAAAACTGTTCGGGTCTCGGTTGACCCAGGCACCGTCCGCAACGGTTGGCGAAACGTCAGTACTGCGAGGGTTAATAAGCGAGTATAATAAGGGTGTTTTTTGGTTCATTGGGAGGAAGTTGTGTAATGATATTTCTTGTTCTTTAAGGAATTCCTGTGTTGTTTTTATTGTCCTTTTTTACTTTATTATGAACAGCATGTTGTTGGATTTTTATTTAATTTTATAAAATTATTTTGTTCAAAAAAATTTAAAGTTTTTGAGATATATAGAGTCTTTTCTAAAATGACTAAACCTGCATTTTTGTCTGCTTTTGTTACTATTAACGAATTTGAATGGATTTTTTCTTTTATTTTACCTAGGACCTTTACTTCTTCTTTTTTGATTTTATTTTGTTTTTCATTTGTTTTTTCGTGTTTTTTAATGAAAAAAATTTTAAAAATACAAAAAAGTTTTTAATTATTAAATTGAATGTTTTTCACGCAAAATATTGACAAAGTAAGTGAAAATTAATTTAATTGCTTGATAGGTTACATTATTCATTTACCATATAAAAATATGTAATTTTCTTTTAATATTAATACATTATATCTTTTATAGCGTCTCTGATGATGACACTGCAGTGTCGAAACATGTAAGATGTGAATTTGTTTAAAAAAATAAAACCAGTAAAGGTACAGAGTTCTTATATTTAATCAGATTACTAATTTATTTATTGATAAAATTTCTGTTAAATACCAAGATAAGATTGATTGTAGACCTACCGACTCTGTAGAAATCCAAGCGCTGATGGGTTTGCTTTATTTAGCTGGGCTCCATCATGGATCAAGGACACATCTTATAACTAATATCAAATATCTAGTTAGCAATCTACAAATAGCATACTTACAAATAGGTAAGTAGTATCACACAATTTTCTGATATGATTTCATAAAATAATAAATGATTTATTATTTGATAGCATTGTGATATGGATCCTTATGAAAAGGAGAAAGAAAGATTACAGAAACTGTATGAACAAGTTAGCACGGGCGGTGAAATAGAAGAGTCTGACGATAGTTCGATATCAGATCCAGATTTTGTAAGTATCAGTGATCATGATACAGAAACCGAGCAGGAAAACGTAAATGAAGATGCAGATGATATTATACATCAGGATGACGGCGAGGATGATGAAAATGAACAACCCGTGATTCGTGATAGATGCTCGTATTTTTTTAGTAAAGATGGAACTAAATGGAAAAAGGCTGTCCCACCTAGAAATATTAAAATTCGCAACGAAAACAGTGTCTCACCTGCCGGGGGTCATTGGTGAAGCACGTGACGCATTATCTCCCATTCAATGCTGGATGTACATGTTTGGAAACTGCATTGATATTGTAGTTGAAAACACTAATTTATTTATTGATAAAATTTCTGTTAAATATCAAGATAAGACTGAGTGTAGACCTACCGACTCTGTAGAAATCTAAGCGCTGATGGGTTTGCTTCTCGTAGCTCGGCTTCATCATGGATCAAGGACACATCTAGCAGAGTATTGGTCATCAGACGGTATGGGATATGAGATATTTCCTGCTACAATGGCAAAACGGAGGTTCGTCTTCTTATTGAAATGCATTCGCTTAGACTTAGATACCACAACTAGAGGACAAAGAAAAGAAATGGACAAACTAACAACGAGTATGTAACATTGGACGAAATGCTGCTGGCTTTTAGGGGTAGGTGCAGTTTCCGAATGTACATTCCAAGTAAACCAAACAAATACAGATTGAAAGTCTTCGCCGTTGTTGATGCCAAAACATTCTTCACTTCACACATAGAAATTTACGCTGGTGTTCAACCCAATGTTCCATATAAAACTGACAACTCTACCGCTGCAGTAACTGAAAGAATGTGTTCACATTTATTAAGATCAGGAAGAAATGTTACAATAGATCGTTTGTTCACAGGATATTCAATTGTAAAGAAACTGCTAAGAGAGTACCGCCTTACTGTGATTGGTACAATTAGAGCCAATAGAAGAGAACTACCTCTTGAAATAACACAAGTTAAAAACAGGAAAGTATATTCTTCGTTATTCGCATTTAGTAATGATATGACTGCAGTTTCGTATATACCCAAAAAAGGAAAAAATGTGCTTGTAGTTTCAACAATGTACCGAGACGATCATATCGATGAAGCTACCGGTGATCGGAAAAAGCCCAAAATAATTACGTTCTATAATAGCACAAAAAGTGGAGTAGATGTTGTTGATCGAATGATCACATCATACAATGTTGCAAGAAACACAAAGCGTTGACCAATGGTAATTTTCTATAACCTCCTCAATATAGCAGCAATTAACGCTTTTGTTATTTACAAAGGCAACATACCAGATGGTGAATTTGCTAAAACTCGCAGACTGTTTCAAAAAAATCTTGGTATGGTATTAGTGAAAAATAACATGCAAGGAAGCTTGAAGTTGATAAACACTTGACCAAAAGTGTGCGTACTTCTGCCTTGAGGCTCTCAGGTATTGAAAAGGAGATTATTCCAAAGCCACAACCAGGGAAAAGAGGAAACTGTAAGTATTGCAAAAGACGAAAAACTCGTTATTTTTGCAAAATTTGTAAATGTTGGTTGTGCATGGAGCACAAAACAGCGTGCAACGATTGTTTGGGAAATATGGAGACCACAGTTTGAAGCCCTCCAGTTTATGCATAGAATATTATTCTTTAGTTAAGACATTTTTTTATAACACTTTATACATTTTTAAATAAATATTATTATAGATCGATTTTCTTTTCCTTTATTTAGGCGTTGTTTCCAAATTTTGAAGAATATGTGATTAAGTTGTAAGCATTTTCTTGAAACCAAATGAACATAAAACGTGAGTTTGGAATTGGCCCTGTATTAGGCTACTATATAGTGCAAGCATCATATAAAACATATTTATGAGAAATTAGCATTGGAGGACACGTTGGCGTCCTTTAGAGTTTTTTCTATTTTGGACTCCACAGACCACACCCGATCGAAAGTGTAATAATATATATATAATATTAATATTCCCTTTAAAAGTGTCCAATTTGGCCATTCCTGTATATAGGCCTTCGTATTAAATATAATAAATTTTACCACTTACTCAAAAAATTATTTACTTACCCTTATTTTATTAACATTATACTTTAATTAATTGATTTTTTTTCTTGATTAGGTAGCCGGACCAGGAGGTAGTTTACTAGTAACGGAACGTCCCAAGTACCTCGGCCAAGTTCTAGCAGCGCTGGCCGTTTCATTGGGGCCATTCGCAGCCGGTTTAGGCAAAGGATACAGTTCACCGGCAATAGCTTCACTGCAGGACAGAGATGCTAATGAATTTCCGGTAAACGGTCAGCAAGCATCGTGGTTAGCAAGTCTATCGTTGTTGGGGGCCCTATTCGGAGCCCCTTTGGGTGGGGCGGCCGTCCGTTGGGGACGTCGCAAAACCCTAATCATAGCCAGCGGCCCATTATCTCTTTGCTGGTTAACTACGGTCTTTGCCTACAACGTCGAAACCATGTGCATGACCGCTTTTATGAGTGGCATTCTCGTTGCTGTTATTCAATTAGCCGCGCAAGTTTATATTAGTGAGATTTCAGCTCCTAATGTTAGAGGTAACCTATTATTCTTCTCTTTAAAGTATAATATTTTAATGCACATTTTTTTATAGGTGGTTTGAGTGCTTTGTTAAAAATTGCTGGTCATATGGGGGTATTAATTGCATTTGCAGCGGGGGCTTTTTTGGATTGGAGACAATTGGCCCTTTTAATGTCGATTGCCCCAGCTGGGATGTTCGTGGCGATGTGGCGAGTTCCGGAAAGTCCGGGGTGGTTAATTCTTCGCGGAAAAGACCAAGAAGCGGAACAAGCGTTGAGGTGGTTTCGCGGTTCCGGATCGGATCTTCGGTTAGAATTGAATATCCTTCAGAACCACGTGCTTCTTCGTCCCGCTCCGACCAGTATTTACTTGGTGTTTAAAACTTTGCGAACTCCGACCGCCATAGCGTGCGGCTTAATGTTCTTCCAACGATTTTCGGGAGCGAACGCTTTCCATTTTTACGTTGTAACGGTTTTCAAGCAAACTTTTGGCGGAACAAATCCTCACAGCGCCGCCGTCGCCGTAGCTGTTGTCCAACTTCTTTCCTCATTACTTTCCGGGCTATTAGTCGATCGAGCCGGACGATTACCTCTTCTCGTGGCTTCTAGTGTTTTAATGATAATGGCTTTAGCCTCGTTCGGCTCTTTCGCTTATTACGAAGATTACCATAGAAAATCTCTCCCACAATTAGACTGGATACCGCTTCTTTGCGTTTTAGTCTTCACAGTTGCTTTTTCATTGGGTATCAGCCCGATTTCGTGGCTTTTAGCTAGCGAATTGTTTCCTCTCGAGCATAGGGGTTTAGGGACTGCTGTCGCAACGGCTTTTAGTTATTTATGTGCGTTCGTCGGGGTTAAAACTTTCGTTGACTTCCAAGAATGGTTGGGTTTGTACGGGGCGTTCTGGTTGTACGCGGCGATTTCGATTTGCGGTTTATGTTTCGTTATTTGTTGCGTTCCGGAAACGCGAGGAAGAGATTTGGCTGAGATACATGCAAATTTAAGGTAAAACATGGTATTGATTGATCCCCTCCGACAATCTTTTGCTGTAATGATTTTTGGAAAGATTGAAAATGAATTTGGTTGATCAAAAACGTTTTATTTTTGTTAGAATAAAAAAGAAGAAAACTGCCTTTTGTCAGTGCCTCAGGTACGACTAATTTTAATAGAGTAGTCGATTTGGTAGGCTCTAAAAGAATCCCATTCTTATTATCTTCGTTTAGCTTAAATTTTTCAAGTTAAAATACAAGCTGGTTCAAATTCGAAAGATATCTCCAAAACTATAAGAGTTAGCCAAAAAGTATCTTACATATTATAGCCTCTTTAAAAAAATCCAATGCTGAAAACCTCAAAACACTATCACCTTTTGTTTTTTCAGGAGATGCCAAAAGTGCTAATCAAAATTGTAATCAATTTGGTATTAGAAGTACGTTCGTGTTTGCCATTGATTGCGATGTTAATTCAATTTTGCAACATATCCAAGAGAATGTCAGCAACTTGGACATACGCTCTAAAAGAAATCGCAAGAAAATTTCGGCAATTTGGAACAGAAACTTATAAAGAGTTTTGAAAATCTCAAACAAGAAATTAGTGATAAAACTGACCAAAAATTATTAGAAGCAGGAAAGAAATTTGAGTTGTTCCAGAAAAAATAGAAACGATGGCAGCACTACAAGAGGCTGCGATACAACTGACATTGCAATGAACGACTTAACACCAATAATATTGATGCAATTTGACCAAAGGTGAGTGAAGACTTATTAGAACAACTGTAACAGAAGACCATTGGAACGTTGAGAACCTGAACCTGACCAGAATTGAGTGAGGTTGCTAAATATTCACCGATTGTGAAGACATACTGGGCACAATGGAATTCTTTAGCGCTGACTGACAGAATCCTGCAGCAAAGACTTGAAAACCCAGATGGTGGCGACATGAAGAATCACATTGTCGTTCCTCATTGACACTAAGACTCTTAAGAAGCTGCCCAACCAGCAGTTTCACGTTATTTTGACGTCTATATTTAGTCATAGTTGATCATATATATATATGATGATATCATATAGTAAAAAATCAAGTCTAAAACAACAAAGTATGAAGTAAGTTTAATTCAATATAAGAGGTGATTTAATAAAGATGGTATTCCTACTTTTGAAGTAAAAATGTGCAACTATGGACCAACCCACCCAAACCCAACAGTAAATGTTGGGGTTATCTTTGAAAATTTAAAACCGCCGTCACTAGAACTTCATATCTCAGATTATTATTTGTACAAAACAAATCTTGGAATATTTCCAAAAATTAAAAATTATTCCAAATTGTCGGAATGGGCTCATATTGAAAGGTATGAAGTTGGAGATTAATCCAATCCAACCCAACCATAGAAGAAGTTTTGAATTTTATTTTTTGTGATAAGTTGAATATTAACACAAATCAGCTATAGAAGGAAAAATCAAAATATTCCGTGATTTTTGCTTCTATATTTAGATTGGATTGAGCTTGAACTTCATACTTAATAATTTGAATTTTTGAACTCAACCCAACTCAACTATAGAAGAAAAAATCATGGAATGTTTAAAAAAAACTTAAAAGATTCGTTAGATTGGCTTAACTTCAACTTGATGTCATTTAATATGAAGAATGTTATGGGTTGGGTTGGGTTGGTTAAGTTATAACCAACTAACACAATAATCCAGAGAATGTCTCTGTTTAACACAATCTAAATAAATATATCTATAGTGAAACCGGTTATAACGAATTTTAAGATATAACGATATATTATAAAACTAATTATTATTGAAGTGGTTCCTGTTTTTGAGTGAATCCCTGAGCAATATACGTTAATCGATTCTAGGTTAACAATGAAGCAAAAATGTTTAATGAAGAAATCGACATGACACTTACATGATGTCCATGATTTTTGAAGAATGTCACGGACTGGATTAGGTTAGGTTAAGCTCCAACTTCATATTGAATGGTATGATGTTGGAGCTCAACCCACCCAACCCAGTCCATAATATTCTTCAAAAATCATAGATATCATGTAAGTGTCATGTTGATTTCTTCATTAAACATTTTTGCAATACAAATTTTGGAAATTGTATTGAAGAATATCATGGACTGGGTTGGGTTAGGTTGAGCTCCAACTTCATACTATCATTCATATTGAGTGGTATGATGTTGGAGCTCAATCCAACCTAACCCAATCCATAACATTCTTCAAAAATCATGGACATCATATAAGTGTCATGTCGATTTCTTCATTAAACATTTTTGCAATACAAATTTTAGAAATTGTATTGAAGAATATTATGGACTAGGTTGGGTTAGGTTGAGCTCCAACTTCATACTATCATTCATATTGAGTGGTATGATGTTGGAGCTCAACCCACCCTAACCCAGTCCATAACATTCTTCAAAAATCATGGATATCATATAAGTGGCATGTCGATTTCTTCATTAAACATTTTTGCAATACAAATTTTAGAAATTGTATTGAAGAATTTATGGACTAGGTTGGGTTAGGTTGAGCTCCAACTTCATACTATCATTCATATTGAGTGGTATGATGTTGGAGCTCAACCCACCCTAACCCAGTCCATAACATTCTTCAAAAATCATGGATATCATATAAGTGGCATGTCGATTTCTTCATTAAACTTTTGCAATACAAATTTTAGAAATTGTATTGAAGAATATTATGGACTAGGTTGGGTTAGGTTGAGCTCCAACTTCATAGTATCATTCATATTGAGTGGTATGATGTTGGAGCTCAACCCAACCTAACCCAATCCATAACATTCTTCAAAAATCATGGACATCATATAAGTGTCATGTCGATTTCTTCATTAAACATTTTTGCAATACAACTTTTAGAAATTGTATTGAAGAATATTATGGACTAGGTTGGGTTAGGTTGAGCTCCAACTTCATAGTATCATTCATATTGAGTGGTATGATGTTGGAGCTCAACCCAACCTAACCCAATCCATAACATTCTTCAAAAATCATGGACATCATATAAGTGTCATGTCGATTTCTTCATTAAACATTTTTGCAATACAACTTTTAGAAATTGTATTGAAGAATATTATGGACTAGGTTGGGTTAGGTTGAGCTCCAACTTCATAGTATCATTCATATTGAGTGGTATGATGTTGGAGCTCAACCCAACCTAACCCAATCCATAACATTCTTCAAAAATCATGGACATCATATAAGTGTCATGTCGATTTCTTCATTAAACATTTTTGCAATACAACTTTTAGAAATTGTATTGAAGAATATTATGGACTAGGTTGGGTTAGGTTGAGCTCCAACTTCATAGTATCATTCATATTGAGTGGTATGATGTTGGAGCTCAACCCAACCTAACCCAATCCATAACATTCTTCAAAAATCATGGACATCATATAAGTGTCATGTCGATTTCTTCATTAAACATTTTTGCAATACAACTTTTAGAAATTGTATTGAAGAATATTATGGACTAGGTTGGGTTAGGTTGAGCTCCAACTTCATACTATCATTCATATTGAGTGGTATGATGTTGGAGCTCAACCCACCCTAACCCAGTCCATAACATTCTTCAAAAATCATGGATATCATATAAGTGGCATGTCGATTTCTTCATTAAACATTTTTGCAATACAAATTTTAGAAATTGTATTGAAGAATATTATGGACTAGGTTGGGTTAGGTTGAGATCCAACTTCATACTATCATTCATATTGAGTGGTATGATGTTGGAGCTCAACCCAACCTAACCCAATCCATAACATTCTTCAAAAATCATGGACATCATATAAGTGTCATGTCGATTTCTTCATTAAACATTTTTGCAATACAACTTTTAGAAATTGTATTGAAGAATATTATGGACTAGGTTGGGTTAGGTTGAGCTCCAACTTCATACTATCATTCATATTGAGTGGTATGATGTTGGAGCTCAACCCACCCTAACCCAGTCCATAACATTCTTCAAAAATCATGGATATCATATAAGTGGCATGTCGATTTCTTCATTAAACATTTTTGCAATACAAATTTTAGAAATTGTATTGAAGAATTTATGGACTAGGTTGGGTTAGGTTGAGCTCCAACTTCATACTATCATTCATATTGAGTGGTATGATGTTGGAGCTCAACCCAACCTAACCCAATCCATAACATTCTTCAAAAATCATGGACATCATATAAGTGTCATGTCGATTTCTTCATTAAACATTTTTGCAATACAACTTTTAGAAATTGTATTGAAGAATATTATGGACTAGGTTGGGTTAGGTTGAGCTCCAACTTCATACTATCATTCATATTGAGTGGTATGATGTTGGAGCTCAACCCAACCTAACCCAATCCATAACATTCTTCAAAAATCATGGACATCATATAAGTGTCATGTCGATTTCTTCATTAAACATTTTTGCAATACAACTTTTAGAAATTGTATTGAAGAATATTATGGACTAGGTTGGGTTAGGTTGAGCTCCAACTTCATACTATCATTCATATTGAGTGGTATGATGTTGGAGCTCAACCCAACCTAACCCAATCCATAACATTCTTCAAAAATCATGGACATCATATAAGTGTCATGTCGATTTCTTCATTAAACATTTTTGCAATACAACTTTTAGAAATTGTATTGAAGAATTTATGGACTAGGTTGGGTTAGGTTGAGCTCCAACTTCATACTATCATTCATATTGAGTGGTATGATGTTGGAGCTCAACCCAACCTAACCCAATCCATAACATTCTTCAAAAATCATGGACATCATATAAGTGTCATGTCGATTTCTTCATTAAACATTTTTGCAATACAACTTTTAGAAATTGTATTGAAGAATATTATGGACTAGGTTGGGTTAGGTTGAGCTCCAACTTCATACTATCATTCATATTGAGTGGTATGATGTTGGAGCTCAACCCACCCTAACCCAGTCCATAACATTCTTCAAAAATCATGGATATCATATAAGTGGCATGTCGATTTCTTCATTAAACATTTTTGCAATACAAATTTTAGAAATTGTATTGAAGAATATTATGGACTAGGTTGGGTTAGGTTGAGCTCCAACTTCATACTATCATTCATATTGAGTGGTATGATGTTGGAGCTCAACCCACCCTAACCCAGTCCATAACATTCTTCAAAAATCATGGACATCATATAAGTGTCATGTCGATTTCTTCATTAAACATTTTTGCAATACAACTTTTAGAAATTGTATTGAAGAATTTATGGACTAGGTTGGGTTAGGTTGAGATCCAACTTCATACTATCATTCATATTGAGTGGTATGATGTTGGAGCTCAACCCACCCTAACCCAGTCCATAACATTCTTCAAAAATCATGGACATCATATAAGTGTCATGTCGATTTCTTCATTAAACATTTTTGCAATACAACTTTTAGAAATTGTATTGAAGAATTTATGGACTAGGTTGGGTTAGGTTGAGATCCAACTTCATACTATCATTCATATTGAGTGGTATGATGTTGGAGCTCAACCCACCCTAACCCAGTCCATAACATTCTTCAAAAATCATGGACATCATATAAGTGTCATGTCGATTTCTTCATTAAACATTTTTGCAATACAACTTTTAGAAATTGTATTGAAGAATTTATGGACTAGGTTGGGTTAGGTTGAGCTCCAACTTCATACTATCATTCATATTGAGTGGTATGATGTTGGAGCTCAACCCACCCTAACCCAGTCCATAACATTCTTCAAAAATCATGGACATCATATAAGTGTCATGTCGATTTCTTCATTAAACATTTTTGCAATACAACTTTTAGAAATTGTATTGAAGAATTTATGGACTAGGTTGGGTTAGGTTGAGATCCAACTTCATACTATCATTCATATTGAGTGGTATGATGTTGGAGCTCAACCCACCCTAACCCAGTCCATAACATTCTTCAAAAATCATGGACATCATATAAGTGTCATGTCGATTTCTTCATTAAACATTTTTGCAATACAACTTTTAGAAATTGTATTGAAGAATTTATGGACTAGGTTGGGTTAGGTTGAGATCCAACTTCATACTATCATTCATATTGAGTGGTATGATGTTGGAGCTCAACCCACCCTAACCCAGTCCATAACATTCTTCAAAAATCATGGACATCATATAAGTGTCATGTCGATTTCTTCATTAAACATTTTTGCAATACAACTTTTAGAAATTGTATTGAAGAATTTATGG
Organism: Onthophagus sagittarius; assembly: GCA_036711965.1. NCBI lineage: Eukaryota > Metazoa > Arthropoda > Insecta > Coleoptera > Scarabaeidae > Onthophagus > Onthophagus sagittarius. The sequence goes on along the minus strand of JASERS010000002.1, from coordinate 81,786,523 downwards.
ACTAGGTTGGGTTAGGTTGAGATCCAACTTCATACTATCATTCATATTGAGTGGTATGATGTTGGAGCTCAACCCACCCTAACCCAGTCCATAACATTCTTCAAAAATCATGGACATCATATAAGTGTCATGTCGATTTCTTCATTAAACATTTTTGCAATACAACTTTTAGAAATTGTATTGAAGAATTTATGGACTAGGTTGGGTTAGGTTGAGATCCAACTTCATACTATCATTCATATTGAGTGGTATGATGTTGGAGCTCAACCCACCCTAACCCAGTCCATAACATTCTTCAAAAATCATGGACATCATATAAGTGTCATGTCGATTTCTTCATTAAACATTTTTGCAATACAACTTTTAGAAATTGTATTGAAGAATTTATGGACTAGGTTGGGTTAGGTTGAGCTCCAACTTCATACTATCATTCATATTGAGTGGTATGATGTTGGAGCTCAACCCACCCTAACCCAGTCCATAACATTCTTCAAAAATCATGGACATCATATAAGTGTCATGTCGATTTCTTCATTAAACATTTTTGCAATACAACTTTTAGAAATTGTATTGAAGAATTTATGGACTAGGTTGGGTTAGGTTGAGATCCAACTTCATACTATCATTCATATTGAGTGGTATGATGTTGGAGCTCAACCCAACCTAACCCAATCCATAACATTCTTCAAAAATCATGGACATCATATAAGTGTCATGTCGATTTCTTCATTAAACATTTTTGCAATACAACTTTTAGAAATTGTATTGAAGAATATTATGGACTAGGTTGGGTTAGGTTGAGCTCCAACTTCATACTATCATTCATATTGAGTGGTATGATGTTGGAGCTCAACCCACCCTAACCCAGTCCATAACATTCTTCAAAAATCATGGATATCATATAAGTGGCATGTCGATTTCTTCATTAAACATTTTTGCAATACAAATTTTAGAAATTGTATTGAAGAATATTATGGACTAGGTTGGGTTAGGTTGAGCTCCAACTTCATACTATCATTCATATTGAGTGGTATGATGTTGGAGCTCAACCCACCCTAACCCAGTCCATAACATTCTTCAAAAATCATGGACATCATATAAGTGTCATGTCGATTTCTTCATTAAACATTTTTGCAATACAACTTTTAGAAATTGTATTGAAGAATATTATGGACTAGGTTGGGTTAGGTTGAGCTCCAACTTCATACTATCATTCATATTGAGTGGTATGATGTTGGAGCTCAACCCAACCTAACCCAATCCATAACATTCTTCAAAAATCATGGACATCATATAAGTGTCATGTCGATTTCTTCATTAAACATTTTTGCAATACAACTTTTAGAAATTGTATTGAAGAATTTATGGACTAGGTTGGGTTAGGTTGAGCTCCAACTTCATACTATCATTCATATTGAGTGGTATGATGTTGGAGCTCAACCCAACCTAACCCAATCCATAACATTCTTCAAAAATCATGGACATCATATAAGTGTCATGTCGATTTCTTCATTAAACATTTTTGCAATACAACTTTTAGAAATTGTATTGAAGAATATTATGGACTAGGTTGGGTTAGGTTGAGCTCCAACTTCATACTATCATTCATATTGAGTGGTATGATGTTGGAGCTCAACCCAACCTAACCCAGTCCATAACATTCTTCAAAAATCATGGATATCATATAAGTGGCATGTCGATTTCTTCATTAAACATTTTTGCAATACAAATTTTAGAAATTGTATTGAAGAATATTATGGACTAGGTTGGGTTAGGTTGAGATCCAACTTCATACTATCATTCATATTGAGTGGTATGATGTTGGAGCTCAACCCAACCTAACCCAATCCATAACATTCTTCAAAAATCATGGACATCATATAAGTGTCATGTCGATTTCTTCATTAAACATTTTTGCAATACAACTTTTAGAAATTGTATTGAAGAATATTATGGACTAGGTTGGGTTAGGTTGAGCTCCAACTTCATACTATCATTCATATTGAGTGGTATGATGTTGGAGCTCAACCCACCCTAACCCAGTCCATAACATTCTTCAAAAATCATGGATATCATATAAGTGGCATGTCGATTTCTTCATTAAACATTTTTGCAATACAAATTTTAGAAATTGTATTGAAGAATTTATGGACTAGGTTGGGTTAGGTTGAGCTCCAACTTCATACTATCATTCATATTGAGTGGTATGATGTTGGAGCTCAACCCACCCTAACCCAGTCCATAACATTCTTCAAAAATCATGGATATCATATAAGTGGCATGTCGATTTCTTCATTAAACTTTTGCAATACAAATTTTAGAAATTGTATTGAAGAATATTATGGACTAGGTTGGGTTAGGTTGAGCTCCAACTTCATACTATCATTCATATTGAGTGGTATGATGTTGGAGCTCAACCCACCCTAACCCAGTCCATAACATTCTTCAAAAATCATGGATATCATATAAGTGGCATGTCGATTTCTTCATTAAACTTTTGCAATACAAATTTTAGAAATTGTATTGAAGAATATTATGGACTAGGTTGGGTTAGGTTGAGATCCAACTTCATACTATCATTCATATTGAGTGGTATGATGTTGGAGCTCAACCCAACCTAACCCAATCCATAACATTCTTCAAAAATCATGGACATCATATAAGTGTCATGTCGATTTCTTCATTAAACATTTTTGCAATACAACTTTTAGAAATTGTATTGAAGAATATTATGGACTAGGTTGGGTTAGGTTGAGCTCCAACTTCATAGTATCATTCATATTGAGTGGTATGATGTTGGAGCTCAACCCAACCTAACCCAATCCATAACATTCTTCAAAAATCATGGACATCATATAAGTGTCATGTCGATTTCTTCATTAAACATTTTTGCAAAATACAACTTTTAGAAATTGTATTGAAGAATATTATGGACGGGGCTGGGTTAGGTTGAGCTCCAACTTCATACTATCATTCATATTGAGTGGTATGATGTTGGAGCTCAACCCACCCTAACCCAGTCCATAACATTCTTCAAAAATCATGGACATCAGATAAGTGTCATGTCGATTTCTTCATTAAATATTTTTGCAATACAACTTTCAAAAATTGTATTGAAGAATATTATGGACTCGGTTGAATTAGGTTGAGCTCCAAATTCATACTATCATTCATATTGAGTGGTATGACGTTGGAGCTCAATCCAACCTAACCTAATTCATAACATTCTTCAAAAATCATGGACATCATATAAGTGTCATGTCGATTTCTTCATTAAACATTTTTGCAATACAACTTTCAGAAATTTGATTGAAGAATATTATGGACTGGGTTGGGTTAACTTGAGCTCCAACTTCATACTATCATTCATATTGAGTGGTATGATGTTGGAGCACAATCCAACCTAACCCAATCCATAATATTCTTCAAAAATCATGGACATCATATAAGTGTCATGTCGATTTCTTCATTAAATATTTTTGCAATACAACTTTCAAAAATTGTATTGAAGAATATTATGGACTCGGTTGAATTAGGTTGAGCTCCAACTTCATACTATCATTCATATTGAGTGGTATGATGTTGGAGCTCAATCCAACCTAACCCAATCCATAACATTCTTCAAAAATCATGGACATCATATAAGTGTCATGTCGATTTCTTCATTAAACATTTTTGCAATACAACTTTCAGAAATTGTATTGAAGAATATTATGGACTGGGTTGGGTTAGGTTGAGCTCCAACTTCATACTATCCTTCATATTCAATAGTATGATATTGGAGCTCAACCTAACCTAATCTAGTCCATAATATTTTTTAAAAATCATGGACATGATATAAGTGTCATGTCGATTTCTTCATTAAACATTCTTGCAATACAACTTTTAGAAATTGTATTGAAGGATATTATGGACTCGGTTGGATTAGGTTGAGCTCCAACTTCATACTATCATTCATATTGAATGGTATGATGTTGGAGCTCAATCCAACCTAACCCAATCCATAACATTCTTCAAAAATCATGGACATCATGTAAGTGTCATGTCGATTTCTTCATTAAACACTTTTGCAATACAACTTTTAGAAATTGTATTGAAGAATATTATGGACTAGGTTGGGTTAGGTTGAGCTCCAACTTCATACTATCATTCATATTGAGTGGTATGATGTTGGAGCTCAATCCAACCTAACCCAATCCATAACATTCTTCAAAAATCATGGACATCATATAAGTGTCATGTCGATTTCTTCATTAAACATTTTTGCAATACAACTTATGGAAATTATATTGAAGAATATTATTGAATGGGTTGGGTTAGGTTGAGCTCCAACTTCAAACTATGCTTCATATTGAATGGTATGATGTTGGAGCTCAATCCAACCTAACCCTATCCATAACATTCTTCAAAAATCATGGACATCATGTAAGTGTCATGTCGATTTCCTCATTAAACTTGTTTGCAACATAACTTTTGGAAATTATATTGAAGAATATTATGGACTAGGTTGGGTTAGGTTGAGCTCCAACTTCATACTATCATTCATATTGAATGGTATGATGTTGGAGCTCAATCCAACCTAACCCAATCCATAACATTCTTCAAAAATCATGGACCCCATATAAGTGTCCCGTCGATTTCTTCATTAAACATTTTTGGAATACAACTTTTGGAAATTATATTGAAGAATATTATTGAATGGGTTGGGTTAGGTTGAGCTCCAACTTCAAACTATGCTTCATATTGAATGGTATGATGTTGGAGCTCAATCCAACCTAACCCAATCCATAACATTCGTCAAAAATCATGGACATCATGTAAGTGTCATGTCGATTTCTTCATTAAACATGTTTGCAACATAACTTTTGGAAATTATATTGAAAAATATTATGGACTAGGTTGGGTTAGGTTGAGCTCCAACTTCATACTATCATTCATATTGAATGGTATGATGTTGGAGCTCAATCCAACCTAACCCAATCCATAATATTCTTCAAAAATCATGGACATCATATAAGTGTCATGTCGATTTCTTCATCAAACATTTTTGCAATACAACTTTTAGAAATGGTATGAAGAATATTATGGACTGGGTTGGGTTAGGTTGAGCTCCAACTTCATACTATCATTCATATTGAGTGGTATGATGTTGGAGCTCAATCCAACCTAACCCAATCCATAATATTCTTCAAAAATCATGGACACCATATAAGTGTCATGTCGATTTCTTCATTAAACATTTTTGCAAAATACAACTTTTAGAAATTGTATTGAAGAATATTATGGACGGGGTTGGGTTAGGTTGAGCTCCAACTTCATACTATCATTCATATTGTGTGGTATGATTTTGGAGCTCAATCCAACCTAACCCAATCCATAACATTCTTCAAAAATCATGGACATCATATAAGTGTCATGTCGATTTCTTCATTAAACATTTTTGCAATACAACTTTCAGAAATTGTATTGAAGAATATTATGGACTGGGTTGGGTTAACTTGAGCTCCAACTTCATACTATCATTCATATTGAATGGTATGATGTTGGAGCTCAATCCAACCTAACCCAATCCATAACATTCTTCAAAAATCATGGACATCATGTAAGTGTCCTGTCGATTTCTTCATTAAACATTTTTGCAATACAACTTTTGGAAATTATATTGAAGAATATTATTGAATGGGTTGGGTTAGGTTGAGCTCCAACTTCAAACTATGCTTCATATTGAATGGTATGATGTTGGAGCTCAATCCAACCTAACCCAATCCATAACATTCTTCAAAAATCATGGACATCATGTAAGTGTCATGTCGATTTCTTCATTAAACACTTTTGCAATACAACTTTTAGAAATTGTATTGAAGAATATTATGGACTAGGTTGGGTTAGGTTGAGCTCCAACTTCATACTATCATTCATATTGAGTGGTATGATGTTGGAGCTCAATCCAACCTAACCCAATCCATAACATTCTTCAAAAATCATGGACATCATGTAAGTGTCATGTCGATTTCTTCATTAAACACTTTTGCAATACAACTTTTAGAAATTGTATTGAAGAATATTATGGACTAGGTTGGGTTAGGTTGAGCTCCAACTTCATACTATCATTCATATTGAGTGGTATGATGTTGGAGCTCAATCCAACCTAACCCAATCCATAACATTCTTCAAAAATCATGGACATCATATAAGTGTCATGTCGATTTCTTCATTAAACATTTTTGCAATACAACTTATGGAAATTATATTGAAGAATATTATTGAATGGGTTGGGTTAGGTTGAGCTCCAACTTCAAACTATGCTTCATATTGAATGGTATGATGTTGGAGCTCAATCCAACCTAACCCTATCCATAACATTCTTCAAAAATCATGGACATCATGTAAGTGTCATGTCGATTTCTTCATTAAACATGTTTGCAACATAACTTTTGGAAATTATATTGAAAAATATTATGGACTAGGTTGGGTTAGGTTGAGCTCTAACTTCATACTATCCTTCATATTGAGTGGTATGATGTCGGACCTTAATCCAACCTAACCCAGTCCATAACATTCTTCAAAAATCATGGACCAATACAACTTTTGGAAATTGTATTGAAAAATATTATGGATTAGGTTGGGTAATTTTAAGATTTTTGAAAAAGCTTCTTATGTCTTTTAACATAAAATGATATCAATTAATTCTATATATATTCAGGTTGTTTGGAAATCATTTAAAAATACTAAGAAGAAGCTGTCTAGAAAACACAAAAATTTGTGAAAAAAGTTACGTGTGTAAACTTCAGTCCGAGTAAAATCAAAAATTTTCACAGAATAGAGCCATTTCAAGCCTTCAATTACTATCAGATTAATTAGTAAAATATCGCGATTTTGATTTTTAACGAAATTTTGACTGACCTAACATTTTGAATTTGAAAAATTCTCCAATAATATAAACAAAACACTGCACAAAACCGAGTACTGAAATTCAATCTTCAGATTCACTCAAAGTGATCCTGAAATCTTGAAGAAACTGATTATAAATAATAGTAAGGAGATTGATATCTTTCAAAATTATTTAAGGCGGAACTGCCTCGTGTTTCGTCGATTGAAGAGTTGGAAAGCAAATTCCTAAAGGTAAATGATGAGATGAAAATCAAAAATTTTTTCAGTACTATCGACATGATTGACTGATGCCATCGCTTGGGCAGACATACGAAGAATGGAGGAGTCTCTTATAGTTAAATTTATTTCCTATCGGTGTAGATACATTTTATGGTCAAATAAAACGGTGAGTCAAATTATCTCATCATTAGCTATATTATTGTGGTTCTTGATGGTTCTTCTTCTGCATTCTTTGGTGTATGTATACTTAAATTTGTTATGTCCTAAAGCTTCACCTAGAATATTGAACCATAGAGACTCTAAAAATTTTAATATGGATCTGCTTTTTCTTGATGTTCTTGCAGGACCGTAGCAGAATATAGTCAGTTATGATGACATTAATGATAAGATTGATCTTTTCCACTTTTTTGTACTTACTCTTTTTGATACACCGATGTGCATGGATATCAAACTGCAACTGTGACAGCAAGAAAGAATTTTCGACCTTGGGTGACCGATAGTATTAAAATTTTAATGAAGCTTAGAGATGATGCATACTGTAACTTATAAAACTTTAGAACATCAAGTAATCCCAATGATTTTAAACATTACAAGGAACTACAGAATTTTACAAACTCTCCAAGTTCCGGTTATCATTCCGGAACTTTGGAAGATGGCTCAGGTCACACTAATTCTTAAAGCTGCTAACCCTCGTGAACTCAGACTTATTAGTATATTACCCATTTTATCTCAGATTTTAGAAAAAAATATGGCTCTCCTTGATGTAACGGATGATATTCTTTCGGCCATTGATCGAAAACGTGCTACGGTTCTGATCTTGCTTGACTTCTTTAAGACCTTTGATACCATAAATCACCCCGGCTATTCTCCACTACATTGGTCTTTCCATAAATGTCATAATTTTTTTTTGAAACTACCTTCCTAATCGGACGCAAACTGTTAAGCTTAACAGGAAAGAATCATCAGCAGTTTCAGTAGTCAAGAGTACCACAAGTTAATTTTACCACAATTTTTTTACTGTTTTTTATTTCTACTTCTGTAGAACTTAGGTGGGTGAGATAACTCTTAACAAAAATATGTTGTAGGGGTATGAAGTCCGGTTTACGTTCCAGAATTAACGAGTAACCCACCATTTCATTCCAAAATAGGGCATTTATATTGGTTCTTTCACCCATTAGAATTCCTGCTGTACGCAGTCTAAGCGTGGTCACCAGTGCCACTTCTTGAATGAACAAATGAAGTGGATTTAGGTTCAACATGTTTTCTATGGTTGCGATGCGGGTAGATCACATACTTCATTTAATGCAGCAGTGAAAATAAATTTTAAAATCTTTGACCACCAAATTACTGCACCATATGTAAACATTACACCTATATAGAACCAGAGATATCCCCATGTCTTACCTATAGTCCTTCGGCATTGGCTGAATGCCACGTACGCTTTTTTTACTCCATCGTCTAGGTGAGCCTTCCATGACATTTTATTATCAAGTATAATGCTCAAATATTTGACTTATTTTGACAAAACTAATGGAGTATTAGCAAGAAATGGCAAACTGGGCTTGCCAACTATCCTCAATCGTGTGAAAAGAATCAACTCTATCTTCCGAGGATTCGGTCACAACAAGACTCAATCAACTTGAGAGCCACTTGCATCCTATCAAAAAGTACATTTATGTACTTACCTTTGACATGGATGTTTAGATCATCTGCATTAACAAATATTGTGAAGTTTGCTTTAGCGAGGCATTTCAAGAGGCTGTTCAGAGTGAGATTCCACAACAATGCGGAAAGAAGACTGAAGACTGACATCGCCAGCCCTAAGCTTAACTATCCTATATTTGAGAGCGTTCTCAATCCAACCACAAAGAGTCGGTGAAACTTTATGCTCAAGCAAAGCATCGTTAATACCAGAGAAAGTTGTTTTATCAAAAGCTCTCTCGATATCTATGAAAACACAAAGGGCGGATTCCTTTGAGTCCAGCGCCCCACCAAAAAAGCTGGCCATCGAGTGAAGAGCCATTATTGTGGACTTACCCTGAGTGTAGGGATTTACTGGTGTATTTACAAGACGAAAATCCATAATATAGCGATCACACAGTCTCTCCAAAGTTTTCAAAAGAAAGAAGGACAGGCTGATAGGTCTAAACGATTTCGTTGTGAAATAATCTAACTTACCCGGTTTTGGTATGAAGTTCACCGTAACCTCACGTCATCGATGGGTATGTAGTATAAAATTTTCCAGGTAAGCCTGAAAAATTCTCATCACGTAAGGTATGAGATCCTCCAAGCCCCATTGTAAAAGGGCTGGTATAATACCATCTGTTTCTGGTGTTTTGAACTATTAATTGCCTACCGTATTTTTTCCTCCCAGCAAATTTCTTCGGCTAAGAACCAATCATCTGCAGTAGGTTCATGGTTGGTATCCTGAAGTGAACACGTGGGACTTCTGAAACCTGAAAAATGCACCTCCATTAATAAATGGAGATTTTACAAAAAGTTTTTGGTACAAGAACCATCAGTCTTTTTTAATAAGCCAATTCATCGTTCAGGGTCAGAAGAAAGTACCCGATATAAGCGAGAGATTTCGCTGCAGGAGAAAACTTCTTTACAGGATTTCTTCCACGTTTCATTTAATTTTCTAATTTTTTTGTCCAATTTTAAGTTTTTTTCAATAAAGCTAATTGAAGGCTGTCCCTGCTTCTTGTTTGAGCTTGCCAAGTTCAAATGGTAGCACGCCCCGAAACGGTCTCAGATCGAAGGGAACAGGCCTTTTTGTAAGCTATAGTTAAGGAGTCGCAAAACGATTTTGCTCAAACTCCCAGTTAGTATAGATCTGAACGCGTCCACATCCGTCTTTCTGGGGTTACACTTTAGGTTCTTTCCAATCTTTATGGTACCAAGATGTTATCCACCCATGGTCTGACATTGAAAACTTGTCAGAAACAGTCTAATTGCGGATAGAAGACGAGATCCTCATCGAAGTGAGAAAGATGTCAATAACTGATTGACCTCTAGCTGTTATATAGGTCGGCTCAGAGACTTACCTTTTCCATTATCATCAGCACTACCTCAAGCAGAAGAATATGCATTGAAATCACATCCCATGATAAGATTCCAGCTTCCTTCTCTTGCATCCTCGGCCAGCCTTTCCAACCCTTGCGATAAAGGCTGGTCTTCAAACCGTACTCTAATCGATGTAACATCTCTTCCTGTGTGCTGGGGCAACAGGTGAGCGTTTACGTGTTTTGGTACATAAATGGCAGTTCTGACTTTGTTACCGATAGGGCAGCTAAAAATAGAACCACTTAAGTTACTGAAAACCTCAAACCTTGGATTTGAAAACCTAAGGTTCTTGGTTCAGTGCAATAGAATCCTGTTAATCATCATATCAAGTTGCTGCATCACCCTTGAGTCACCTACCTTGTGTATCACCTGTTCCGGTCATTCCGACGAGGCGAGTTCATCAGCTGTTGCTGTTTTGGGCGAAAGTGTGTCCAATATGGACTCATTCAACTTCTTGAGCAAAGCCGCGGTTTTGGGGTCGACGTCCAGGTTGACGAGGGTATTATCATCAGCAACAGAGGTTGGCACTTCAATTGCTTCCATCCTCTCGACCGTTCCTCCCTTCATGGCTGGTTCATCCCCTTGCTCCGGGTGTTTTAATCTGCCAACGTTTGCCTTTAAGGTGTTAAACAGATTGCAGATTCTACCTTCATGTAATTTAAGCCATTCGGCGACCTATAGGGTCTATTCTCACTTCGTAGCGGAAGAGGCACAAATTGAGGACATCAAGATGTTTGTTTTGGGCAACTAGAATCTAAAGTATCTGTCCTTTTGTATTAACATCCACATCATTATCCGAAATCCTTAACAATACTTAAAACTACGCCCTTTAGGGGCGGTATACGCAGTACTGTGGCCTTTAACCACGTTAAAGAGTGGTCATCAACAAAAGACGATAGTGCTTTGAGGTCTTCAGCATTGGATTTTTTCTTAAAAGAGATCATGACATGTAAGCTACTTACAGTTTTCGAGATACCCTATTCTAGCATCGAATTTAAACCACCCCGTACATACTGATACTTTTGATCAATCATATTCAAGAATTTTACAATTTTATCCATTACTTATAAATTAATTTCGATAATTTTTAGTGCCACTGAAACAATCTTAAATAATCTTAATCAAACAAGGTAGATCCTTCTAATTCTTATAGGAAGGTTAATTTAATGAAAAAAAAATGATGAAAATTACTGAAAAGCACCAAAGAAAATATACCATTAAGAAATACTTTGCTCAATTAGAAAATCGGTTTGCAAAAACGAGCAGAAAATTATCAAAAATAAACGTTAAATGTCCAAATTACACGACACATCAAATTAATATTGATTTTGTACTCGTTACTAGCTCATTTTTTAAGCTAGTTCCGTCTAATACGATAAAATAGTGTAAAAAAAATCGAGAAAGTGTACTCAAGCTTTTTACATGTATACCTCTTCGTTTTAGCGAACAAAATGTACGGCAACGTCAGGTAGCACAATCATATTAGAAAATAATGTCCGTAGTATTACAGAATAATTGTGAATCGAAGCAACATATAGTCAATCGTAGATCTAGTTCCTACAAAATATCTTATATTAAAATCGACGGTTTTATAGAGATTTTTTATTCAATTTTTACATATCTCAATAACTAAAACAATTTCGAATTCGAATCATAAAAATTTATATTCATCAAATCAAAAAAAAAACTGGACAATAAATAATACTTTTAAAAAAGAGACAATAAGTTTCTTCCGTTTAACTTAAAACACTATTTATAAGAATAAATTAGATTTTTTCGTAGTTTAAAAAAAAATAAATAAATAAAGATAATCATTCGTTGACTTAAATAAAGCAGAAATTTATCTTTACAAAGAAAATCCGCTCAAAAAGATTAGCTTATGAGGAAACTCGTGTTAACTAAATAGAAATTTTAATAATACAAAGAGACAATATTTAAGTTTAGGGCTTTAGAATGAAACGGGAACTTTTTAAAAATGTTTTTAATACGCATTAAAATAATACCTATTTCGCCTAGCTGGTCTAAGGCGTAAGTTTGTGATCGTTATTAAATTTTCAAAAAGAAATACAATAAATGAAACAAAATTATATCAAATAAATATATCCGTTATTGAATCAAATAAAAGTTTAAAAAAGATGATATAAATGAATAAATAAATAAATACAAATCTCTATTTAGACGACGCTTGGACAATAATTTTTATCCAACGCATCCTTTTTATATTAGCTTACTTTATAGAACGATTTGTTATGCAATGTATAAATAAATAAAAAAAACTTGTATACAAAAAAAGTTTAATTGATTTCGATTCCTTTCCTAATTAAAAACGAATCAATATTTTCAAAATTCGGTTTCATCACGAAAAAGTAAACTCCTTCCTCTATAAATCATAAATAATTCATTAAGACATCTTAAGAATTCGAGAGAGAGAGAAAACAAAATTTATTCAAGCCAAACAGAACAATACAACAGAAAAAAAAAAAGATAAATAAATAAAATAAATACATATAATACATAATGAATAATTGGCCTAAAAGGGCTATCGACCTTAGTCTTTCTGCCCGGGATATTCTTTCAGATGTTCAAAAGTTCGTGCTTCTTTGTTTCTACTTCTGCTGTAGTCTGCGTAAGATAGGTAGAGAGTCAGGGGGGAGTTGAATAGAGATAAACAGGTTTTTCATTTGCTTATAGGGGAAGTTGGTGGCGGTAGCATGCGCTAGAGAATCTATCCGAAGAAGGATTGGCTCTATGCCGGTGTGGCTGTACAGGAGCTGGTTGCTTGGGTTGAAGAGCGGGTTTTGCGGATGGCGAATGTGTGTGATGGACCTCAGAGCGGATCTTTCAGCAACTTCTAGATGGTGTTTTGTTCCTTTAGGCACGTCAGCTAAGATCAGGGGGGCATATTCGATCATTGGTCTACAGATGGATTTGTAGATATGTGAGGCGCATTTTGTTGATATGCCACGGCCCTGGAATGTTAAGGATCGGAAGTGCTTCGCTCGGTTCGCCGCTTTCATTTTTACCTTGATGGCGTGATCGGAAAATTTCAGTCTTCTGTCCATCCATATTCCTAGGTATTTGCAAGTTGTGATCGGTGATAAGGCCGTGGATTGAATGGTTACCGTAGGAACAGGAGCATGTATGGGAAGATGCGGGACAAAAAATTGTGTTTTACTGGGGTTGACTTGAATTCTCCATTTCATCAGCCAACGCTCAATAGATTGGACCAACGCCTGCAGCCTTTCTACTGCGGATATGATTGTTGTGCCGTGTGTTACCAAGGCGGTGTCGTCTGCGTACAGTAGAGCATAAGCATCCAAGTCGAATATATTCGGATTGGGGTGATAAATATCGCCGCAGAATAAGCTATACAGCGTTGGCGAAAGAGGTGATCCTTGGGGGAGACCTTGTTCAGGGGAGAATTTACGAGAAAAGCAGGTTTTCAGCCTGACGATAGAGGAGCGGTTGGACAGGAAATCCTTAAGAAGGTTAAGGAGGTAGGGCGGCACATCCAATTTTTTGAGCTTGAATAATAGTCCTCGATGCCATACCGAATCGAATGCTTTGCGGATATCCAGAAATATAGCCGCAGAGTGATGTTTCTGAATGCGTGTCGCTTGGAAGTTCGATATTAATACTGCCAGAGCATGTGACGTAGATCTACCAGGTTGAAAGCCAAATTGGTAATTAGGTATTTTATTGGAAGCTGCTTCTAATAGTTTGTTCTTTATGTGGCTTTCCAGGATCTTGCCAATAACGGGAAGGAGCGAAATAGGTCGATAGTTGGATGGGTCTGATAGAGTAGATTCTTTTTTGGCCACACAAATAATAATAGAGGACTTCCAAACATCAGGAAAATGTTGTTTAACTAGGCAGAAATTTAAGATTTTTATGATGTAGGCATGGATGAGAGGATGTAATTTTCTGAGGATATTTTTGGTAAGATGGTCATGCCCAGGAGCGGTGCTTGAACCCTTGCCTAAGATTGAGAAGTATTCGTCCTCTTCAATTAGGGCATCTTAAGAATTCGATTTTTCGTGATTTTTTAAAGTAAGATTATTAATTTGAAAAAATCATAAAAAATTATGTTAAATTAAATAATTTTTATCTCAAAAACGAATAAGGATTTTCTAATTTGGTTCTCAACATGACAAAATAGACGATTACCTACATAAATTTTGAATGTTTCATTAAAATATCTCAAGAATTCGATTTTTGGTGATTTTTAATTAACTGGAGATAGCCATAAATGTTCATGTTGAATTTAATTATTTATATCTCAAAAACGAATAAATATTTTCAAGATCCGCTTTCATCACGATAAAATAGACTCTTTTCTCTATAAATCATGAATAGTTCATTAAGATATCTTAAGAATTCGATTTTTTGTGATTTTTTAAAACAATAACATTATTTTAAAAAAAATCACAAAAAATTAGGTTAACTTAAATAATCTTCATCTCAAGAACGAATAAAGATTTTCTAATTTGGTTCTCACCATGACAAAATAGACACTTGCCTCTATAAATTTTGAATGTATCATTAAAATATCTCAAGAATTCAATTTTTGGTGATTTTTAATTAACTTGAAATAGCCATAAATGTTCACGTTGAATTTAATGAATTATATCTCAAAAACGAATAAATATTTTCAAGATCCGCTTTCATCACGATAAAATAGACATTTTCCTTTATAAATCGTGAATAATTCATTAAGATATTTTAAGAATTCGATTTTTCGTGATTTTTTAAAACAAGATTATTAATTTCAAAAATCATTTTAAATTAGGTTAACTTAAATAATCTTTATCTCAAAATCGAATAAAGATTTTCTAATTTGGTTCTCACCATGATAAAATAGATAATTACCTATATAAATTTTGAATGTTTCATTAAAATATCTTAAGAATTCAATTTTTGGTGATTTTTATTAACTTGAGATAGTCGTAAATGTTAACGTTGAATTTAATGATTTATATCTCAAATACGAATAAATATTTTCAAGATTCGCTTTCATCACGAGATAATAGACACTTTTCTCTATAAATTATGAATAGTTCATTAAGATATCTTAAGAATTCGATTTTTTGTGATTTTTTAAAACAAGACTATTAATTTCAAATAATCATAAAAAATTATGTTATCTTAAATAGTTTTATCTCAAAAACGAATAAAGATTTTCTAATTTGGTTCTCACCATGACAAAATATACACCTTCCTCTATAAATTTTGAATGTATCATTAAAATATCTCAAGAATTCGATTTTTGGTGATGTTTATTAATTTGAGATAGTCATAAATGTTAACGTTGAATTCAATGATTTATATCTCAAAAACGAATAAATATTTTCAAGATCCGCTTTCATCGCGATAAAATAGACATATTCCTTTATAAATCGTGAATAATTCATTAAAATATTTTAAGAATTCGATTTTTCGTGATTTTTTAAAACAAGATTATTAATTTCAAAAATCATTTTAAATTAGGTTAACTTAAATAATCTTTATCTCAAAAACGAATAAAGATTTTCTAATTTGGTTCTCACCATGACAAAATAGACACTTGCCTCTATAAATTTTGAATGTATCATTAAAATATCTCAAGAATTCGATTTTTGGTAATTTTTAATCAACTTGAGATAGCCATAAATGGTCACGTTCAATTTAATGATTTATATCTCAAATACGAATAAATATTTTCAAGATCCGCTTTCATAACGAGAAAATAGACTCTTTTCTCTATAAATCATGAATAGTTCATTAAGATATCTTAAGAATTCGATTTTTCGTGATTTTTTAAAGCAAAATTATTAATTTCAAAAAATCATAAAAAAATAGGTTAATTAAAATAATCTTTATCTCAAAGAGGAGTAAAGATTTTCTAGTTTGGTTCTCATCATGACAAAATAGACACTTACCTATATAGATTTTGAATATTTCATTAAAATATCTTAAGAATTCGATTTTTTGGTGATCTTTAATTATCTTGAGATAGCCACAAATGTTCAAGTTGAATTCAATGATTTATATCTCAAAAACGAATAAATATTTTCAAGATCCGCTTTCATCACGAGAAAGTAGGCACCTTCCTCTATAAATCATGAATAATTCATTAAGATATCTTAAGAATTCGATTTTTTATGATTTTTTAAAACAACATCATTAATTTCAAAAAATTAGCTTAACGTAAATAATCTTTATCTCAAAAACGATAAAAGATTTTTTAATTTGGTTCTCACCATGACAAAATAGACACTTACCTCTATAAATTTTGAATGTTTAATTAAAATATCTCAAAAATTCGATTTTTGGTGATTTTTTTTAACTTGAGATAGCTATAAATGTTCACGTTGAATTTAATGATTTATATCTCAAAAACGAATAAATATTTTCAAGATCCGCTTTCATCACGAGAAAATAGACACTTTTCTCTATAAATCATGAATAGTTCATTAAGATATCTTAAGAATTCGATTTTACGTGATTTTTTAAAACAAGATTATTAATTTGAAAAAATCATAAAAATTTAGGATAACTTAAATAATCTTTATCTCAAAAACGAATAAAGATTTTCTAATTTGGTTCTCACCATAACAAAATAGGCACCTTCCTCTATAAATTTTGAATGTATCATTAAAATATCTCAAGAATTCGATTTTTGGTGATTTTTATTAACTTGAGATAGCCATAAATGGTCACGTTCAATTTAATGATTTATATCTCAAAAACGAATAAATATTTTCAAGATCCGGTTTCGTCACGAGGAAATAGACACTTTCCTCTATAAATCATAAATAATTTATTAAGATATCTTAAGAATTCGATTTTTCGTGATATTTTAAAACAAGAACATTAATTTAAAAAAATCACAAAAAATTAGGTGAACTTAAATACTCTTTATCTCAAAAACGAATAAAGATTTTCTAATTTGCTTCTCACCATGACAAAATAGACACTTTCCTTTATAAATTTTGAATGTATCATTAAAATATCTCAAGAATTCGATTTTTGGTGATTTGTAATTAACTTGAAATAGCCATAAATGTTCACGTTGAATTTAATGATTTATATCTCAAAAACGAATAAATATTTTCATGATCCGGTTTCATCACGAGAAAATAGACGTTTTTCTCTATAAATCATGAATAATTCATTAAGATATCTTAAGAATTCGATTTTTCGTGATTTTTTAAAACAAGATTATTAATTTCAAAAAATCATAAAAAATTAGGTTAACTTGAATAATCTTTATCTCAAAAACGAATAAAGATTTTTTAATTTGGTTCTCATCATGACAAAATAGACAATTACCTATATAAATTTTGAATGTATCATTAAAATATCTCAAGAATTCGATTTTTGGTGATTTTTAATCAACTTGAGGTAGCCATAAACGTTCACGTTGAATTTAATGGTTTATATCTCAAAAACGAATAAATATTTTCAAGATTCGCTTTCATCACGAGAAAATAGACTCTTTTCTCTATAAATCATGAATAGTTCATTAAGATATCTTAAGAATTCGATTTTTCGTGATTTTTTAAAACAAGATTATTAATTTGAAAAAATCATAAAAAATTAGGTTAACTTAAATAATCTTTATCCCAAAAACGAATAAAGATTTTCTAATTTAGTTCTCACCATGACAAAATAGGCACATTCATATATAAATTTTGAATGTATCATTAAAATATCTCAAGAATTCAATTTTTGGTGATTTTTAATTAACTTGAGATAGCCATAAATGTTCACGTTGAATTTAATGGATTATATCTCAAAAACGAATAAATATTTTCAAGATCCGCTTTCATTACGAGAAAATAGACACTTTTCTCTATAAATCATGAACAATTTATTAAAATATCTTAAGAATTCGATTTTTGGTGATTTTTAATTAACTTAATATAGCCATAAATATTCATGTTGAGTTTAATGGTTTATATCTCAAAAACGAATAAATATCTTCAAGATTCGGTTTCATCACGAGAAAATAGACACTTTCTTCTATAAATCATGAATAGTTCATTAAGATATCTTAAGAATTCGATTTTTCGTGATTTTTTAAAGCAAGATTATTAATTTGAAAAAACTATAAAAAATTAGGTTAACTTACATAATTTTTATCTCAAAAACGAATAAAGATTTTCTAATTTGGTTCTCATCTTGACAAAATAGACACTTATCTATATAAATTTTGAATGTTTCATTAAAATATCTCAAGAATTCGATTTTTGGTGATTTTTAATCAACTTGAGGTAGCCATAAACGTTCACGTTGAATTTAATGGTTTATATCTCAAAAACGAATAAATATTTTCAAGATTCGCTTTCATCACGAGAAAATAGACTCTTTTCTCTATAAATCATGAATAGTTCATTAAGATATCTTAAGAATTCGATTTTTCGTGATTTTTTAAAACAAGATTATTAATTTGAAAAAATCATAAAAAATTAGGTTAACTTAAATAATCTTTATCCCAAAAACGAATAAAGATTTTCTAATTTAGTTCTCACCATGACAAAATAGGCACATTCATATATAAATTTTGAATGTATCATTAAAATATCTCAAGAATTCAATTTTTGGTGATTTTTAATTAACTTGAGATAGCCATAAATGTTCACGTTGAATTTAATGGATTATATCTCAAAAACGAATAAATATTTTCAAGATCCGCTTTCATTACGAGAAAATAGACACTTTTCTCTATAAATCATGAACAATTTATTAAAATATCTTAAGAATTCGATTTTTGGTGATTTTTAATTAACTTAATATAGCCATAAATGTTCATGTTGAGTTTAATGGTTTATATCTCAAAAACGAATAAATATCTTCAAGATTCGGTTTCATCACGAGAAAATAGACACTTTCTTCTATAAATCATGAATAGTTCATTAAGATATCTTAAGAATTCGATTTTTCGTGATTTTTTAAAGCAAGATTATTAATTTGAAAAAACTATAAAAAATTAGGTTAACTTACATAATTTTTATCTCAAAAACGAATAAAGATTTTCTAATTTGGTTCTCATCTTGACAAAATAGACACTTATCTATATAAATTTTGAATGTTTCATTAAAATATCTCAAGAATTCGATTTTTGGTGATCTTTATTAACTTGAGATTGCCATACATGCTCGCGTTGAATTTAATGATTTATATCTCAAAAACGAACAAATATTTTCAAGATCCGCTTTCATCACGAGAAAATAGACACATTCCTCTATAAATAGTGAATAGTTCATTAAGATATCTTAAGAACTCGATTTTTTGTAATTTTTTAAAACAAGATTATTACTTTCAAATAATCATAAAAAATTATGTTATTTTAAATAGTTTTATCTCAAAAACGAATAAAGATTTTCTAATTTGGTTCTCACCATGACAAAATAGGCACCTTCCTCTATAAATTTTGAATGTATCATTAAAATATCTCAAGAATTCGATTTTTGGTGATTTTTATTAACGTGAGATAGCTGTAAATGTTCACGTTAAATTTAATGATTTATATCTCAAAAACGAATAATTATTTTCAAGATCCCGTTTCATCACGAGAAAGTACACACTTTCCTCTATAAGTCATGAATAGTTCATTAAGATATCTTAAAAATTCGATTTTTAGTGATTTTTTAAAGCAAGATTATTAATTTCAAAAAATCATAAAAATTCAATATTATCAAGATCGGCTTTCATCACCATAAAGTAAGTTTGTGATCGTTATAAATTTTCAAAAAAAAATCCATTATTGAATCAAATTAAATTTAAAAAAATGATGATATAAATAAATAAATAAATACAAATCTGTTTTTAGACGGTGCTTGCACAATAATTTTTATCCAACGCATCTTTTTTATATTAGCTTACTTTAAAGAGCGATTTGTTATGCAATGTATAAATAAATTAAAAAAAAACTGGTATACAAAAAAAAATTAATTAATTTCATTTCCTTTCCCAATTCGGATAATCACGTCATATAAGATAAATTTGGAGAAAGTTATTACTAAGTGTGAGTGAAAGTAAAATCTCAACCGTAACTTAACAGTTTAGATGTACGTCAGATTCTTTTTGTTTGTTTTGAATTGAAGTTTAAAAAACATTGTCTTTCAATCGTCTGGTCATCTGTCAGTTGAAAATTATCAGTGCCGCAGGTGAAATTATTCCATTTAGTTTTTATTTTGTTTTAAAACTTGCGACACCAGAGAAAGTGTTCGTTTTGATAATAATAATGGGTTGTTTGCAAAAGTTAATTGATATTGAAAAGACTTTTTTTTAAATTGGTGTTTGAAGAAAAAAAAAGTTTTGGAATTATTTGTTTTAAAGGTAAGTACACGTTTTATTAATATTTGTATTTAAGCACCAATATTCTAAAAAATTTAACGTTATAACGAAGTCTGTTAGTTTGGAGTAAAATTCTTCTTCATCAAGTTTTATTTTAAGATATCAATCATGAAAATAACTTTATTTTGGTCAAAAGATATCAAAGAGAAAAAAGTTGGTATTCATTGTAAAAAATGGACCTTGTATTAAGAAGCAGATTTGAGAGATTCTAGGAATTTGATAAATACGCGCAATATCGGCTTTAAGTTGATATAAATTGGGGATTCTTTTGAGATATTAATCAACAAAACATCGTTATTTATTCAAAAGTTATGGAATATAAAAAATTCAAGTCGATTTTGATATTTGTTATTATATTTCTTAAAATAATTACAATAGTATCTGGCTACAAACTTCTTCATTTCCTTATTTCCTTCCTTCACAAGATATTTTGGAAGCCACGGAGTTAAAGCCCAGTATTAAGTCTGTTCCCTCTCTTATTGGCGTTGTTCTCTCCGTCTCTATCCCTTTCACTCACACCCCCTACAATTAATATAACAACCTAACCCTACCCAACTCAGTCCAATTCTTCGACTTTTCTAAAAAAAAGTTCAAGTCCTTTAAGTCTTCTGGAAACAATATCAAGTCTTCTGAAGTAACATAAATTTTTCGAAAAGAAGCATTGAAAGTTTTTTGGAAACAGTATCAAGTCTTCTGGAGGCATTTTAAGTCGTCCAGAAGCAGTATTAAGTCGTTTGGACTAACTACTAAGTCTTTGAAGAGCAGTATGAAATTTTCTGAAAGCATTTCTAGTCTTTCAAAGGCAATACATATTTTCTAGAATCATTTCAAGTTTTCTGAAGCATTACATGTATTCTGGACACATTTCAAATCTTTAGGAAGCAGTATCAGGTCCTCTACAAACAGTATTAAGTTTTCTATGAATAGTATCAAGTTTTTTGGAAGCATTTCAAGCCTTTTGAGAGATGGTAAACGTAGACTGTGTGGCTTCTAGATAATTCATATCGCCATACCCCTTTGCACTATCTAATTGTCCCCAATTAATATTTGCTCCTCAAAATCGATGTTTTAAGATATTGGCCATGTAATGATCGGGAGTTAACGCCATTTTTAAATGGACTAAAGCGTTTAAAACAATAAAGAAACATGTATTTTGTTTAAAAGAAAACATGTTTTGATTTTCATGGATTCAAACCCAGATCAAATTGATTCAAAAATAATGGTATACCTATATCTTTATGATAAAGGACACAAAGATCATAAAAATAAATTAATCTTTATTATTTTTTATAATGATATTATTAAATATTACGATATCTTGTCAAATTGAATTGTTACAATAATGAGATGTAACAACTGAGATAAAGTATAAACTCTTGTTATTGAGGTTAAATTGAATAATCTAATTTACATCATCATACCTCAAAGACGAATTGAGATATCGCCATGAAATAAAAATCATTTTGAAGCAAATTTAATCTAGTTTTAACACACCAATTACAATTATTTTGATTCCATAAATTAAAAAGATACCGTTTTTTTAAATTGCTTCTCTTTTTTTGAGGTTAAATTGAATAATCTAATTTACATCATCATATCTCAAAGACGAATTGAGATATCGTTATGAAATAAAAATCATTTTGAAGCAAATTTAATCTAGTTTTAACACACCAATTATAATTTCTTCGATTCCATAAATTAAAAAGATGCAATTTTTTAAAATCACCTCTCTTGTTTTTGAGGCTAAATTGAATAATCTAATTTACATCATCATATCTCAAAAACGAATTGAGATATCGCCATGAAATAAAAATCATTTTGAAGCAAATTTAATCTAGTTTTAACACACCAATTATAATTATTTCGATTCCATAAATTAAAAAGATGCAATTTTTTAAAATCACCTCTCTTGTTTTTGAGGCTAAATTGAATAATCTAATTTACATCATCATATCTCAAAGACGAATTGAGATATCGCCATGAAATAAAAATCGTTTTGAAGCAAATTTAATCTAGTTTTAACACACCAATTATAATTATTTCGATTCCATAAATTAAAAAGATGCAATTTTTTAAAATCACCTCTCTTGTTTTTGAGGCTAAATTGAATAATCTAATTTACATCATCATATCTCAAAGACGAATTAAGATATCGCCATGAAATAAAAATCGTTTTGAAGCAAATTTAATCTAGTTTTAACACACCATTTATAATTATTTCGATTCCATACATTAAAAAGATGCAATTTTTTAAAATCACCTCTCTTGTTTTTGAGGCTAAATTGAATAATCTAATTTACATCATCATATCTCAAAGACGAATTGAGATATCGCCATGAAATAAAAATCGTTTTGAAGCAAATTTAATCTAGTTTTAACACACCATTTATAATTATTTCGATTCCATACATTAAAAAGATGCAATTTTTTAAAATCACCTCTCTTGTTTTTGAGGCTAAATTGAATAATCTAATTTACATCATCATATCTCAAAGACGAATTGAGATATCGCCATGAAATAAAAATCGTTTTGAAGCAAATTTAATCTAGTTCTAACGCACCAATTATAATTATTTAGATTCCATAAATTAAAAAGATGCAATTTTTTAAAATCATCTCTCTTGTTTTTGAGGCTAAATTGAATTATCTAATTTACATCATCATATCTCAAAGACGAATTGAGATATTATTATGAAATAAAAATCATTTTGAAGCAAATTTTATCTAGTTTTAACAAATTAAAGGTAAATATTTTATAATATTATTTATTGTGTCTTTTAGAAATAATCCTTCAAAGTCTTATGATTTTAAACAGGTTTAAAACAAATTTAGTTGAAAACATGTTAGGTTTTATATGTTAGTGTTTTAAACATATTTAAAATAAATAGTTTTTAACAAATTGTTTAAAACTAACAACCCTGCAATGAACAAACATTAATTTATATCATTATTTATTAATCCAAAATTAAAAAAGTGATATCTTAGTAACAAAATAAGATATCAAGATGAAATAATAATCATTTGAAAGCAAATTAATAAGTAATTATAGGTCTTTTATAATGATTTCATTATAGAAATGCAAAAATCTAATGTTCGAAGTTAATTTTTGACCAATCGTAGTTAATTAATAGAGAGTATTAAATAATAGCTATTAATTAACAGAACTACGTTGATTTTTCCTGGTCGAGTGAGCTTAAAAAAAATTTAAGGTATACTTTATAACCCTCCAGTTGACGCGCATTTTTTTTTGACGTGAGTGCTCGCACCGGACTGAGAGTCCGGGTTTCTTTGCCAAATAAAAGATTTGTATTAAACTCCCTAGATTAGTAAAGAACCGCGGTTCATGATATCTATGTATTCAAACGATTCGAGCCAAAATGGTGATTTGACAGCATGTCAGTGACCAGGTGTACGAATACGGAGTTTATGTGCGAGAAAAACGTTTTGCTCCGCCCCCGATTCGAGAACATTATTAAAGTTCACCTTTCGTTTCTTCGGTGGCTGATACTGTTTAAAACAAACTTGATAAGCTACCAGGAGCCTTGAACTGCTTTCAAAAATGTTGATACTACCTCTGGAAGACTTGATAATGCTAACATAGCTTTCAGAAGGCTTTAACTGCTTCCACAAGATTTTATACTGCAGCTGAAAGGCTTGTTACTATTTCTAGAAGATTTTAAACGATTCCAAAAGACTTGATACCGTTTGTAAAACTACTGGCAAAAAAATGTTTGAAAATGCAAAGTCTTAAAGAAGACACTTTTATTGCAAAAGGCACGAAATTGTTAATACAATTTGATTTTGCTTCCAAAATACCAAATACTGCTAGGATACAAAATGTTCATTTCAAAAGTTCAAAAAATTTCAATTATAGACCAAATATTGTTTGTGAAGGTGTAAGCACTGTTGATATAAGGCATTTCTATTGCAAATTAACCATAGGCGCCAGATACATGGACGTTTTTCATATCACTTTTGCTTTGAGAACAGTCATTCGTCGTTTGAATCTTTTCCCAATTCAGTTTTTTCACTATCCAGCACCCATACTTATTTTCAAAAACCGGCGCTTATGAAGCTACGAAGATTGTGTTAGATGTACCACTGACGATCTAAAGATAAATCAGTTAGCTGCAGAATTCTTCGATTCCTCTATTTGGGCATCGTAAATCTTACACAAATTGCTGGTTCTTGTCCTAAAAACGCTTTAGCACTAGCTCATCTGCCGTTTCATTGGCAGCACTTCCAGAGTGACCTCAGTGTAGTTAAAACGACGAACCGTTTGAGCTATCTGTATTTCCACATAAATTTTGATAATCCTCTACTTGATTTCGAGCTTTGTGGAGATGAGTTACTCAGCTTGTGTTCTCATTTAATCCCAAGATTATTCCTCACTTGCGCAATCAGTAATAAAATGTCCAATATAATTATATTTACAAACTCACTTCTACAGTATTATATATTTAGAAATCTGCAACTAGCAACTAACGCCATTAACAACGACAACATTCTGATCTGAAATAATACTTTGACGTCCTTCAACATCGGCAAATACAGAAAAAGGGATTAACTAACTAGAAACTGACGAAATGACCTATTTACCTTTATTAGCTGTTTCCACCAAAACTTATTTTCGAAAGTAAGTCCTTTTTTCGTAGACAAGAACGGATATATTAAAAAAAAATGTTAACTTGAATGGTTGCGGTCCGCCGAACCAGCGGTTGTAAATTGCTAAAAGACTCTGTAAGTCGATAGTTAAACTTGCAGGAAAAGATTTTATTAATCATAAAATCGTGGCTAAGAGAAAATACAGGAAATTATTTTCAGGATTCTAAGATGACCGCTAGGAGGTGCAAATACCATCTTTAATGCCTTGAAATCTTAACAATTAAACAATTAGTCATCTTAGGAATGGTATCTCAATTTTAAGATACTTGTACATTTCAGTTTCAGTATAGTCCCAGTATATTCCGGGTTCATGCCGGGATTTCATGAAAGAAGATTTATCGTTTAGAAGTTTGGGAGCATTAAGAAAGATTTGCCATGAAAATACGATTGGCACCAAATAAATTAATTTGCTGGAAGCATTTCAAGCCTTATAGACGCAATGTTAAGTATTCTGACGGCAATATCAAATCTTTTGTTAGCATTCCAAATGTTTTGGAAGCAATTTAGATCTTCTAGAAGCAATATTAAGCCTACCTGAGCCAATATCGAGACTTTTGTAACCATTTTAAATCTTCTAGAAGTAGTATCAAGTCTTCTGGAATCTTCTCGAGTCTTCTGAAAGCATTTCAAATCTTCCAGAAACAGTATAAAGTCTTACAAGGGCTATATCTAATCTTTTGGAAGCATTTTAAAATATCTAGAAGCAGTATCATGTCTTAATTATTAAAATCTTCTAGAAGCAGTATCAAGTCTTTTGGAAACTTCTCAAGTCTTCTGAAAGCATTTGAAATCTTCTGGAAGCAGTATAAAGTCTTATAGGGGCAGTATCAAAGCTTTAGGAGGAATTTTAAAACATCTAGAAGCAGTATCAAGTCTTCTGGAATCTTCTCGAGTCTTCTGAAAGCATTTCAAATCTTCCAGAAATAGTATAAAGTCTTACAGGAGCTATATCTAATCTTTTGAAAGCATTTTAAAATATCTAGAAGCAGTATCGATTCTTAATTATTAAAATTTTCTAGAGGCAGTATCAAGTCTTTTGGAAACTTCTCAAATCTTCTGAAAGCATTTGAAATCGTCTAGAAGCAGTATAAAGTCTTATAGGGGCAGTATCAAAGCTTTAGGAGGAATTTTAAAACATCTAGAAGCAGTATCAAGTCTTCTGGAATCTTCTCGAGTCTTCTGAAAGCATTTCAAATCTTCCAGAAATAGTATAAAGTCTTACAGGAGCTATATCTAATCTTTTGAAAGCATTTTAAAATATCTAGAAGCAGTATCGATTCTTAATTATTAAAATTTTCTAGAGGCAGTATCAAGTCTTTTGGAAACTTCTCAAATCTTCTGAAAGCATTTGAAATCGTCTAGAAGCAGTATAAAGTCTTATAGGGGCAGTATCAAAGCTTTAGGAGGAATTTTAAAACATCTAGAAGCAGTATCAAGTCTTCTGGAAGTAGTATCCGGTCTTTTGGAAGCACTTCAAGTAATTTTGAAGTATTTCAAGTCTTCTAAAAGTAAGTATAAGGTTTTCTGGAAACATTGTAAGTCGTCTGGAAGTAGTATTCTGGAAATCATATCAAGTTTCTTAGATACAATATCAAGACTTCTGGAAGCATCTTCAGTCTTCTAACAGCGACATAAAGTACTTTGGAAGCATTGTAGGTCGTCTGGACACACTTCAAGTCCTCTAGATGCAATATCAAGGCTTCTAAAAGCGTTGTAAGTCATCTGTAAGCATTGTAAGTCGTCTGGATGCATTGTAAGACATCTGTAAATTCATCATTTTAAGTCTTCTAGAAATATCAGTCTAGAAATTCAAGTCTTCTGAAAGCAATATAAAGTTTTCTTAAAACAGTATCAAATCATCTAGAGGTAACAATATCAACTCTTCTGGAAACATTTTAAGTTTTCTAGATGCTATATCAAGTTATCTGAAAGCATTGTAAGTCATCTGGAAGTATTTTAAATCCTCTAGAAGCAGTAACAGTCTTCTGGAAACCGCGGTACTTTATAAATCTAGGGACTTTAATTTGTATTCTTTTTAAGACAATAATTAAAAAAAATTTTTTATTATCATAAAATTTGCGATAGGCAAATAAATGCCCGCGTTGAATGCGCTGCACATTTTTCGGGGCATTTATGTTCTACAGCTTTCATTATCTTCTTCGTTTCTTCTAATCAGATAAGAAGCCATTTTGAACGGAAAAAAACATCTTACCGTCTACAAAATTTTTTGAAAAGCTTCAGTCTTCACATTCAAAGAGTATTTTTCTTCGCTATCGTATTCATATTCGTATTTTACTGTGTTGTACACTAAGAAATTTTTGACACTAAAATGACATAATTATGTCGGTAAAAAAGTTGACTTTTCTGTTAAACAATAGAGGGTGCAGAACCCGGAGTGAGAGTCCGGTGCATGTATCGAAAGGTTAAACGTTTATAAAATTTTTTATTTATTTGCGCAATAAAACCGCATTATCAATAAGTAGGTTATTACATTATAAACAATAATATTAGCACATTTTAAAAACAAACAAAAATTTGTATAAATAAATAAATAATTCGAAAAATACTTTTGATACGAACTGTATACAACATTACAGTGTCTCCATCTCTTATTAAAAAACTTACACTAACTAAAAGCAGTTATCTTATTTCCACATTTATTTCTTAATATTACATCTAATTAAAACCCAATATCTAATGAGCTCAATCTTATTGATATTATCTTCATTATTAATTAACAATAAACAATTAAAGATATCTTTTTTCCAGTTACCTTGTGGATAAAATAATAGTGACAAGTTGAAGTGGAGTCACGTGATTCGGAGCGGACCAATCGCGTACAGACAAATACTAAAGTCCGTAAATTGTGACAGTGCCTACTACAGATAAATAGAGTTGAATAGAATAGAATAATTGCGTTCGAAGTGACAGTATTCTTGGGACACCTACTACCTTAATAACAACAACAATTTAAGCAACAAAACCCCGAAAAGTTTAGCGATTTTTTTTTTATTTGATTGGCCCTCGCCCTCGTCTCTCCTCTTACGTGTTAAAGTAAAAGAGGTTGGTTTTGTTGTGATACGTAGCCGTAGTTGTAGCCGTAGCCGAAAGTGGAGGAGCTGGAGAACATGGACTCGCTTCCCGTCACGCTCATAGTGAAAGCACCGAATCAACAAATAGAGGATCAAACGGTCAAATGCGAATTATCTTGGACTATTAATAAGTTGAAACAACATTTATCCGAGGTTTATCCAAGTAAACCGGTAAGTTTGAAAAAGTTTGCTTAATTACCTTTAAATGCCTCATACTTTATATCTATAATATATTACTTTTAGGAATTACATCATTTCTTTGTGTACTAATTATTGGGTTTAAGATAATTGTTACAACATAATAAATAAATATTAGTATCAATGGGAGTACACCAAGAAATTAATGAAACAATTTATTATGTGTTGCATCATTTTTTGTACGAATTTAAATTTTACTCCTTTATCTATTTCTTATTTACTTTACATAGAATGCCAACGCTTCATATTTCCTTATCTGCAATGTTTTTGTAGATTGCGAGAATAAGCAAATTATATTTTTAAATGTTTTTAAACTCTGATAAGTACTTGTTATAGGTAAAATAATGTTGGGTTACCAACCAGTAATATTCCAGCCTTATAATTATTATTGTTTTATTAAAAACTCATTTTAATTTTTTTTACACTGATTAAATCAAATAATTTTTTTTTTAATTTTAATCAACGATTTAAATCAAAACAGAATTAAAAATAATAAAACCTTTATTAACAAAGGGAATCTTTTTTTACAGAAACAATTAAACAAAAACTAAAAATCATTGTAATATTTATACAAAAACAGTCAGAGTCCCTTCTTTTCAACACCTAATTTATTTCTTATAGATAATGTACAAGTTCAAATATAAAAAAAATTCACAGTGCACACAGAAATTGCTTTAAAATCAATAGAAGCTTCTCAACTTTATGAATATTTTTGGTGACATTCTCTGACATTACTTAGAATTTCTTCTGAAAACATTATTGCTGAAAATGGTTCAATTTTTGCTTCTAGCTTTACAATAAGTGGAAATATACTCGTATACTGATACATTGTCTTCAATATATTTAAAGTTTCTTCTTTTTCGGAATCTGTTAACTTACATTTAGTTTTAGTAACATCTAAAAGGTACCCTATGAAAGCTATGAACACTATGGTACCCTCGAAAAATTTTAATTGGGATAGTGATAAATGTTCTACTAATAATGTGCCTAGTTCTTTCCAGGCCTTCACTGCATCAGAGAAAAAAGTATCTTTTTTTTCCAATTTGTCCAGTGTTATAGCTATTGGTTCTAAGATATTTAAGTAATCTTCTGCTGATCGTTTAATTGCAATATTTGGAACTTTCTGATAAATTATATTAAATTAATATTTCTCTGGAAGATTTCATACTGCTTCTAGCAGACTTGATACTGCTCCTGGAAGACCTGACAAATCTTGATATTACTTCTAGGAGATTAAACTAAAATTAGAACTGACACTAGCACTAACACTAGAACTATCACTAGAACTATCACTAGGACTAACACTAGATCTAAAACTAGAAACTTTCGAGTTACGCTGTGCGTTTTTTGAAAAAATGTTTGACGTTTCGGATGCCATGTTGCAACCTTCTTCAGAAACTGGTTCTAACTGACAAAATCGGGGATCGTAAAACAATATATAGGTCGAAAACCTAATTAATAATTAATTTATATTAATTATAAGCTAATTACTAACTAATTACTGCATCGCGTCCGGTTTGGGAGTATTGTTCGTCTTCACCACCATCTTCCATGTTCTGCTGAGTTCCCAGCCATCTTCTCTGTTGACGTTGTTTTTATGGCGGTGAATTTCTATGGCTTCTCTTGTCAGCCGTTGATGATATTTATTATTCCTAGCCAGAACCTTTGTTTTGTCGAAGTTTATTTGGTGTCCCTCCGAATGACAATGTTCTGTAATTGAATCTTCCTCAGCCTCACATCCCTCTCGTGTTCCTTGATACGGCATTCGAATTGATAACGTAAAACTTCCCACAACTGCATGACAGCCGATAGACACCCGCTCCTTTTAATAGATGTAGCTTGTCCTTGGCTACCGGGAGTGTATTCCGAATTTTGGTGACCGCTCCGTATCGCACCACGAAGTCGTTTTTCTTGAGGTGTCTTACAATTCGTTCCGTTACACCGGAAACGTAAGGAAGACAGATGCAACCAGCTGGTTCTGTACTTGCTGCAGCTTCTTCTCCCTGCTTTCGCTGCTTGGTGGCTTGGCTGATGTCCTTTAAACTATATCCATTTTTCTATAGTACGTTCCGTAGATACCGTTCTTCCTTCTTTAGGTTATCTCCTTTAAATATTCTTGCTGCTCTCTGAAACAAAGTGTGAATTACGGATCTCTTCTGTTGGGGATGATGGTGCGATGTTGCCTCTAAGTTCCTATTGGTGTGAGTTTTCTTTCGATACACCCCCAGTTCCATATCACCATTTGTCGTTGTAGTGACCAATACATCTAAGAAGGGCAACTGCTTGGCGGATTCTGTTTCCATGGTAAATTTGATCATGGGATGTTGAGCGTTTAGATGATCTATGTAGAAATTCAAAAAGGCGTTCCCTACCATGTTGCCATACCACAAACGTGTCGTCCACATATCGGAGCCATAGCTTTGGTTTCTATTGGCTCTTCTTCACAGCATTTTCTTCGAACAATTCCATGCAAAAGTTAGCTATTACCGGCGACAAAGGAGATCACATGGCTGCCCCCTCAAACTGTTGGTAAAACTCTCCTTTCCAACTGAAATACATCGACGATAAACAAAATTCCACAAAATCTGGCAAACCCTCCGGAATGAGTTTTTGGAGAAGACCCCCTACCGCATCTTTAATTGGTACCCTAGTAAAAAGAGATTCTACATCGAAACTAACCAAAATATCCTCAGCATCTAACTTTACATTTTTCACTGATTCCACGAAATATGTCGAGTCCCTAACATGATTCCGTGTTGCCTATAAAAGGAGAGAGAATTTTAGCGAGATGTTTGGCTAGGGACGTCTGGTTTATGGATCTTCGGTAGTCCATAAATTCTTGGTGGTACCGGAGCCTGCACAAACAAACCTTTCTGATGTTCTGGTGGAATAGCTGTGGATTTTACAAGGCTCTTCATATTCCTTACGATCTTGTCTGTAGGGTTTTTCTTGATCTTCCTGTGGGTGGCCTCCATCATTTTGGCGTCATATTCTTCCTTGTCCATCACAACGGTGGCATTCCCTTTGTCTGCTGGTAACACGACGATTTCTGACTTATCTTTAATAGATCGAAGTGCCTTCTT
Organism: Onthophagus sagittarius; assembly: GCA_036711965.1. Lineage (NCBI taxonomy): Eukaryota > Metazoa > Arthropoda > Insecta > Coleoptera > Scarabaeidae > Onthophagus > Onthophagus sagittarius. The sequence goes on along the minus strand of JASERS010000002.1, from coordinate 81,754,968 downwards.
CTCACTAACTGTCAAGTTGGATTTTGGTGGTTTTGCTGATTTCAATGCCCTGGCAACTTCTTGTCGGATCTCTTCGGCTTTCAGTGTGGGCATCCCTCGAACTCTGCTTCCAATTCGCAGATTATTTCTTCCTTCGGGTCCTTCTTTGGGGCGATTGCGTAATTTAGTCCTTTGGTTTCTTCCTTCGTTAGTGGGATACTCGATCTGTTGATGACGATTGTTTCTACTGGTAGACTGTTGTTGTTTTTCTTCTGCTGCATCCGGCGTTCCAATGTTTCAAATTTCTTGATATGTGTGTCGCGGGTCTTCTTGAATTCACGATCAGCTTTCTCCATTGTTAGTCTGTCCACTTGATCCCAGTCTTCGCTGGACATACTATTGGAAAGTGAGAGGTGGAGTCGTAATAACCTCTCACTTACCTTCTGTAAATCACTGTAGGTCTTATATATCTTTTCTCGTAGTAATGCCTGTTCTGTTCTAATCAAGATTCTACGAGCTGCAGCGGAGTCGATGTGGTGTTTCACCTTCAAGAACGTTAGAGTAACTTTCTTCTCTCTGCATCTTCGTAAAAAAGCTAAACTGCTTAACAGATTGCGTTGTCTAATCCGCCGGACGCCAGGCAGTAATTAGTTAATAATTAGCTTGTTATTAATATAAATTAATTATTAATTAGTTTTTCGATCTATATATTGTTTTACGATCCCCGATTTTGTCAGTTAGAACCAGTTTCTGAAGAAGGTTGAAGAGAAACATTTTTTCAAAAAACGCACGGCGAAACCCGAAAGTTTCTAGTTTTAGATCTAGTGTTAGTCCTGGTGTTAGTTCTAATTTTAATTCAATCTGATAAGTACTTGTTATAGGTAAAATAATGTTGGGTTCCCAACCAGTAATATTCCAGCCTTATAATGATTATCGTTTTATTAAAAACTGTCATGCTAATTTTTTTTTAATTTGTTTGTAAAAATTAAGTGCTATTCCATGTACAGGCTGGGCAAACTTACAGATCGTCTCTAAACATATACGAAACATGAAAAAAGTAAATTATTATTTACACTTATGGTGTAATTGTAGAAAATAAGTTTTACTCTTTAATAAACATAAATATTAAAATCTATTAAAAATTCCAATCATTTTTAAAATAACTGAATTGTATTAAACCATGATTTTCTCCATGACTATGGAATTTCATTAAAATAAGATATCCGCCTTATTAAGAACATATCAGGTTCACAGATTTTCTTCAATCATATACTTTTTTTTTGTTAAAATTAGTTATTACATGAGTGGAAAAAAAAATTAGAATCAACCCTCATTATAAATTAAATTTCACATTAAAAGAAGTCTTAAAAGTCTTCATTTTTTCTATAATCGTATCGTCATTTGACTTCAAATTATTAAAGTATCGCAGTATTATACTATGTATATGGGCTAATGTCATACAAATTCCATGATTTAATTGCATGACTTTGGTGTAAAATTACCTAAAGGAAACTCTCATATAACACAGTATCCTTATAAAACGATTTCACTCTAACATAAATCGAAAATTATAAAAAAATTTCATATAATCAAAGAAATTTATTTATAGTTTATAGTTCATTTCTAAAAATGCAAAAAACTGCATCAGGTTTTAAGGTAGCAAAAGATAGATTAACACTACTTATGTGCAGTAAGACTTCAAGTGAAAAAACTTAATAAAAACGCTTTGCCAGCAAATAAAAAAACTTGGGTTACCATTGATTTATTTAAGAAGTGATTTTTAAACTGTTTTTTACCAAGCGTGGAGAACTACTTAAAGCAAAAAGAAATAGATTTTAAAATTTATTATGTTAACATTAATCTCTTTGTACACTTGGTTTAGTAACTAAATTTAATACTCCTTTTTAATTAAGTTAGTTAATTAAATTATTTAAAAAAATAATTAACTTGATAACTTGACCATAACTTTGTTGAAAGTGGAAAATGCAGACATAAATGTAGACAAATGATTTGACACTTTTATAAGTGTTTGTTGATTCCCCTTTAAAAACACTTGTTAATAATCGTCCCAACATCCTCTCTTCTATTTTTTACGCGTAATGTTTTGTAATCTATCATGAACCCATTCCGATTGTGTATTTTCTTCTTCTAAATGATGTAGAAGCATGTCACAATGAGTGAAATGATGTCCCATTCAAGTAATGTTGTCACATAAATATTTGAAACATGGCTGTTTCCATATCTTCATCTATTTTTATTTTATTGATCTTAGACTTGATTCTGAATTATCCTGTTTCTATTTTACTGTGTACCATATGTTCATAATAAAGTCTTTTCTCCTTATTATTCCGTTGTTTAAGCGGTAGTGATTGAAATTAATTTTAATTGCGCAAATTGGTTCTTCTTGTTCTTTGTTGATAATGGTATCAAGCTGTTTTCAAGATACTTCCTCCAGACTTCTTTACTATGACTAACATTACTATCATCTGATGGATGGACTTCTGTTATTCATGTTCATAATTAACAATTAGAATCGTTGATATTTTCTTTGATTGGCTTAAAATTTTGTTGTGGTATTTTTAATTAGTACCTTTGTTGTAGCCCACTGAGGTAATCAATGGATTATATTTCTTTCTGCATTTTTCCAGGAGAATTGTAGGTGAGATCAGCTAGGATTTTATTGATTGTGTTAACTTGGATATAATTAGGAAAGTGATAATGAACTTAAACTTAGTTGGAAAATGAGGTTGAACGTTTAAATCTACTTTCTATTTAAATTATTTTGGTGAATTCTAATCCAGATATTTTTGCGTATATTTTTTGCCTTAGGCCCGTTACTACCACTCATAGTTAAAGTTGTAGTTAGCGCTATCTAAAAGATAACGTAAAAATCGATTACTACCACTGCATTTATCTCACAGTTAACGTTACCTGAAAGATAACTTTTGTGTTAACCATAACCAGTGAATTCGGTTCGGGTTAAGTCGGTATCTCATAGATAAAAGAAGAAACCTAACCTCACAAATCGCCCGATACCCGTGGTTTTTCAGTGAAATATTACAAAATTACAAAAATGGATAATTTTATGGATGCTGGCGATGAAGAAAATATTTTCGAGGACATAAATGAATTATTTCTAGGGGTGGGTTAAAGTATCGATGTATAATAATAATAACACATTTATTGCCTCAAAAAAAAGAAATCACAAAAAGAAAAGTATACATTAGCAACATATAAACATCAAGACAAAAGGATCAATTTATCGCTGTAAGCGATATCTTCCAAGAGACCCAACTACTACTGTGTATAAAATTAAACTCAAAAATTATGGCTAGCTGCGGTAATATGATATCCTTTGCAGGATTAGATATGGAGCAAACATCAATTATCATCATACAAGATAGACAACAAACACAAAGAAGTCAAGAAGACAGTTGGAGCGTAAGAAGATGGCATTTCAATAAATTTTTAAAAGACACAAAACTTGTTGCATTGCGAATAGCGACAGGATCGATTGTACTGTAAAAGGTCTGTGAAAAATCTCAGTAGCATGAACCGGAAACATTAAGGTGGTATCAGAACTGGATCGGGTGGACAAACCATGCGACGACAAAAACTTAAATGAGTCAGATAAATATGCAGGAGTGCAGCTCTGCAGAACCTTGTACAAAGTAGAGAGTATCCGAAAAGACCTGCGATTCTGCAGAGTAAGCATCTGCAAATAATTACGATACGGCGTTATGTGCTGAAACCTCCCCAGATCAAAGATGTAACGAATACAATTATTCTGAAGTCTCTCCAATTTATTCTGGAGAGTTAAAGAAAGATTAGGATATACTACATCACCATAATCAATATGAGGCAAGATAAGAGAGTAACAAAGGTTGCGACGAACAACAGGCGGGAGGAAACACCGCAGTTTTCTCAAAGTGTGGAAGCAGTAGTAAATTCTTTTACAAACACTCTGTACCTGAGGTCTCCAGGACAGTGTCGAATCCATAATCAAACCAAGATTCTTAACAGTGTCCGAAAACTGAATAACATTGCCATCAAGCATCACTTGAGGGGAAGATTGAAAGTTCATCTTTTATAGTAGAGGACGAGTGCCAAAAGCAATGGCTTGCGTTTTCGACGGATTTAATTTAAGCCCATAACGATTAGACCATTCAAGAATACTGGCAAGGTCATTATTAAGACGAAGAACAGCATCTTCAAGGTTATCAATAGGTGTTGAAGTGTAAATTTGAAAGTCATCAGCATACAAATGATAATTACATGAAATATTATCTGTAATACCATTTATAAAAATCGAAAAGAGTAAGGGTCCTAAAACACTGCCCTGGGGAGCCCCACATTTAATTCCTTAACTGGAAGAGAGCTCAGAACCAACACGCACATAGCAGTGTCGCAGATCTAATGTCATCGGTAATTTTAATAAGAGCTGTAGTTGTGCTATGTCCTTTACGGAATCCAGATTGCTGCATCTTATTGATTAATTTAAATTGCTCTAGATATCTGGTAATTTGTAAATAAGCTAAACGTTCATTTGCCTTTGACAATGTAGATAAAATGGAAATGGGACGATAGTCACTAATATGAGAGGGATATCTAGTTTTAGGGATAGGAATCACATTAGCAATCCTCCAGTTTGAGGGAAATATAGACCGTTCAAAAGAAAAATTGAAAATATGGGTTAATGGTGTAATAATAACATCTAATATTATTTTAAGGTCAATTCCATCCGCTCCCACACTAACAGATTTAGTGTATAACAAGGCGTCACATACTTTAGAAGCTGTGATTAAGTTAAAAGAAAACGAACAGGAGTTGGATGATGCAGGAATATCAGCAATACTGCTAACTCTTGCTGTATTATCAATAACCAAGGGAGGCTCAGCAAAACTTTTAGCCAACGTTTCACAATCAAAAATAGTCTTATCTGCAGGAGGTTCGATCACTCCAAGAGATCGCTTTTTTTTCCAAAAAGTTTTAGGGGTGGCACAAGATAATATATCGATGTGTATCGAGACAGCATTGCATGTGAAATGGCCGATACGCACATCACTGTAATATCTGTATATTGCCACATTAGTACATTGATACAAAGAAAATATCGATATATCGATACAAAAACAATTATGCAATTTAGACTTAAATTCAACTAAAGTATAAATAATTTTTTTAACTTTTATGTTCTTCATAGTTTTTTTTATTAACTGTCGATCTAAATATCGATACGAGATCGATATGAGTATCGATACAATATCGATGTATGTATATTTCCGATATATCGATACAATGTGTGTATAGAAAATCGATGCGCTTCATGCTGTATCGCACACCCCTAATTATTTCCTACACGAAGTGAAACAATAATACGAAAACGATTAAATCATCTAAATAAACATTCAGATGGGGAATTGATGAAAAGATTTCGTATTTTCAATGAGACTTTTCATTTTCTTCTCCATGAAATAGAGGAAGCTATTAAACCGCCATCCATGACGCGTCAATTCTTTTATTTTCTATAACATTTTTTTATTTTTATTATTAAATCGACCAATATTTCCATTTCCTGTTTGGAATAATTCGCAGTTCTTTTTTCTTATCGTTTTCCGTTTTCTATGTTCGAACGGTACACAAAATAAGAAGAATGACAGAAATTATAAACGCTCGATTTACGATGATCGAGGTTAGAATATTAGGCCTTTTGACTGTATGCTCACCAACTTAAAAAATCGCCCCAAATAAAATCACTAGATTCTTTAGATATCTTAAGGATATCCTACCTATGAGATAACTTGAAGTGGTAGTACGGCCGAGTCCGTAAACTATAAGTTTAGTGGTATCTTATAGTCAGCTTATCTAATAGATGTCAACGATTTGGTAGGAACGAGACTTAGACGGACAAATAAATTCGCTGCTTCTTCCATGATGAAAAAAGCTTGTGATCCTGTATCGATAAGAATTCGCAAATTTTTTCCGAAAACTATTTTGATTTTTACCAAGGCTGTTGTTGCCAAAAGAATTACACTTTCTAGCTCACTTTATGCAATTTGTTTCTGTTCTTCATATTTAGTAGAAATTAAGGAATTGCTTATCTCATCACTATGAAGATTCTCTATGACATCTTATTTCTGAATTACACTTATTGCTTTGGTTGTGATACAAACAATTTTTAAGCTTTAATGAATTCTGTCGTTTCTGGAACTGAGAGTTTTTTGAATTTCATACAGTAATGTATTTTATGATTCTCTTAATAATATCTGCAACTATCTTATGTTTACTTTCTTTTACTTCCATTGGATTATTTTACTATTAAATTTGTTATTATAACCGTACTAACTTATAAAATTTATAGTTTCTGAGATGTTAAATTGTTCCTCCAAATCTTTTTTGGTATTATCAAATTTAGTGGTAATCATAATATGATAAAATATATTGGATCTTCCATTAAAGAAATTGATATACTTTCCGTTACGCCTACATAGAACATCCTGTATAAGTGAAAATAATTTTAGATAGTTGAATATGGTGAGTTAAATAACTTTTGAATAAAACTTTTTTTTTTGTCAAACAGTTTAGTAACTCGTTCGCCGGGATTAGTATCCTCACCCTGTATATTCTAGCATCTTTTGGATCTTCAAATCTTTTATCATATTCATGTGTAACTTTTCTTCCTCATGACTTTAACCAATTTCATTTTGGTTTAATGCCTCCATCATGAAGAAGATGGTAGGGTTTTAGTAGGTTCTCATAATCAGTCTTTTATTTGGCCTGGATCGTAACAATGGAAATTTCACTACTAAAAGCGGCCTCATTCTCTTAATTATGGCTTGGTTAATAATACATTTTACAGTTAAGGTTAAAAATTACTTTTGAAAACAGCGTTACTTCCAAATTTTTAGGCTTTGGCCAATGCGATTGGTAAAGAATGAAGAAATTAAAGCGTGTTTTAATTTTGGTTGTTGAGTTCAAAATGTTGATGGACCATGTTCAAACTCCGGTACTTGCATGAGATTTATAAAGTGTGTAACTTCAAATTTTGCTGGTCTTATGGTAACTTGGGAATATGCACAAGCAACCACAACAAAATAAAATTTATATTAATATTTACATAAAATCGTCCATTTCGGGAGTTTGGATATTTACTAAAATATACAAGGAATGATTTTGACTCAAATCAACCAAAATTACAATGAGCTACCAGTAAATCAGTTAACACAATTATAAGGTGACCGTTTTTTTATAATTATAAAGAAGACAAAGAAGGAAAAACAGTGCAAAATAATTAAAGAAATATTCTATTAATTCAAATAAATATACAATAATAAATTATGGTCTAGATTTCTTTGAAATATTTAAACAATCTTAAACGGAGTGTTTTTCCATTGAGTGAACATTTTTTGTCAATCATTTTCTAATAATATGTTAGAAATTTCGGAGCAAGATATGCTTCATATAAAATTTTACAGTAAGTGCTGCAGCTAGATTATGAAAACTCAAGAAGAATAACTAAATTTTCATTAATTGTGTTAAACATTTTTGAAATGATTAAATATTTATGTGTCATATGCTGATAAGCTGTAACGAATATTTTGAATACGCGAAAAGCGATACTTTAGTATTCAGTTATCAGTAAGAGTTTGAGTTCCCATGGAAAATGAAAATATTTTAGTTTCAGTTTTGGAAATGGCGAAAATTAGATTTTTTTACTATAAATTAAAAACAGAAAAAAGAAGTTTATTTCTTTTAAAAAAGATTTACGAGATTGGATTTGCTTCGGGATAAGAATCAAATCGTTTCGAAGAAAATTTGCCTGTTTAAGAAACAAATCTGTGATAACAAAAAGATTTACTGTTTATCATTACATAATTACTGTTTTTTAACCTTGAAATGAATCAATGCTTTTTAATGTTTAAGCATTAGGTTGAGCTCACGTTTTGGAGTAACGTTAACAAATAAATAATTATGTATTACGTGCTTATGCGATTTTCTCAGCTGAATTATTACATAAAGAAGATAAAGTAATGAAAGGTCATTATCAAATTTGTATGGTTGAGTAGCTTTTTGTCATTTTTATCTGTACTCAAAAAAACTTCTTCAATTTTGAAGTCTTTGTTCTTTATTTCTATTAATTTTATTCCTTTTCACAACTTTAAAAGCTGGTGAATATTGATGTTTAATGTTAATGCTCGACTTGTAAATCTTTCTCATGTTTCAACATATTTAAACGTTTATCCAATTCAGATTAAAAATAAAAGTCATCTATTATATCAATTAGAGAGGAGCAGTTAATATCCACTATTTAAAACTTTTATAAAACATTTTTGTTACTCCCTGTATAAAAATAATTTCGCGAAACAATAATTCAATTTTTAAAAAGAATAAAAAACTGCACATGATAATTATTCACCAAGTTTATAGCGTTTAAATTTATCACAATATCATAAACATTTAGCAACGTTTGAATTCTATTTGAAATCATTTTTAATTTCCCGTTTCAGTGATAATTTTGATTGCACGCTTCATAAAACAAACAAATAATTTTTTTTCAATACAACACGTATTGAAACCGAGTCTGGAGATAACATTTCGCCGACCGTTATAAGCAGAACCGTTTATTTAAACAAACACAATAAAACGTAATTATCGCCGATTTATTTTGGGTAATAATTTTTAAAGGTAATAAAAATCTGTTTTGTTTCTAATTCAAGTAATTTGAATTTCTTTTACGAAAAAATAGAAAAATATTGCAGCGTTTTGATGAACTAAATACAAATTTAAAATGTTAATTAGGTTAATTAGAACAATTAGTAATCAGTTAGAATTGTTAGTTGAAATATAACTGTATGTTTGATTAAAGATTATGACTTTTTGAATTAAACCAAGTTAGAATCTACTGACATTTGGTAAAATGAGTCAGTATCGATGTTTACTTTTCAAATTTACAATGTTACAATATCTATCTAGATGTTGACTGTACATACTTGTACGTGGATTAATATCCAGATTTAAAATCAACTTACAACTTTCAATGTTTTTATGGTTACCAATTTAATTTGAACTAATCACTATGGAGAATATTGTGAGAGAATATTATGTTGCAATATCAAAATAATACATTTTATTGAAAATCGATTGTTGATATTCTTGCTTATTCTAAAATTTAAATACATTTTTCCTGAATTTTGCTATATTAGGAATTAACGCTGCAACGATCAGGAGTTATCATTTTTATCATTAAGTATATAGGATTTGAATTGATGTACGTAATACAGATGTGCACGTGACTGATTTTTTATGCGCGCTCACGATTTAGACGATTTATGGCTACCTCAAATTAATTAAAAATCACCAAAAATCGAATTCTTGAGATATTTTAATGATAAATTCAAAATTTATAGAGGCAAGTGTCTATTTTGTCATGGTGAGAACCAAATTAGAAAATCTATTGTATTCGATCAGTTCCTACCAGAACACCAATAGACGATATCGACTCGATAAAAGATATTGATCCAATAACTGTCGCTCCGATATATACTTAATACTATAACGTACGGGAAACCGGGCATAAATATTTACAATATTTATTGCATTAAACTGAAATGTAGCAACTATTTTCGGACAGAGGTAGTAAATTAAAATATACATAAAAAAATTTAATCTTTAAATTGATTTTATCGAATTTATCCGTTGCTTTTGAAACATACTCTATTAAATTATATTTAAATAATTAAACAAATAGAACTAGAAATGCAATATCTTACAAAAGAAAATTAACAAAAGTTCTAAAATGACTTATTAACACAAATGATTGAACTAAAATTAGAACTAATACTAGAACTATCACTAGAACTAACACTAGGACTAACACTAGATCTAAAACTAGAAACTTTCGGGTTTCGCCGTGCGTTCTTATTAATAATTAATTTATATTAATTACAAGCTAATTACTAACTAATTACTGCGTCGCGTCCGGTTTGGGAGTCGTGTTCGTCTTCACCACCATCTTCCATGTTCTACTGAGTTCCCAGCCATCTTCTCTGTTTTATTTAAATTTTATGTCGGTGGATTTCTATGGCTTCTCTTGTCAGCCGTTGATGATATTTATTATTCCTTGCCAAAACCTTTGTTTTGTCGAAGTTTATTCGGTGTCCCTCCGAATGGCAATGTTCCGCAACCGCCGACTGTTGAATCTTCCTCAGCCTCACATCCCTCTCGTGTTCCTTGATACGGCATTCGATGTTTCGTCCGGTTTGACCAACGTAAAACTTTTCTACAACTGCATGACAGCCGATAGACACCCCCTCCTTTTAATAGAGGTAGCTTGTCCTTGGCTACCGGGAGTGTATTCCGAATTTTGGTGACCGTTCCGTATCGCACCACGATGTCGTTTTTCTTGCGGTGTCTTGCAATTCGTTCCGTTACACCGGTTGGTGGCTCGGTTGATGTCCTTTAAACTATATCCATTTTTCTGTAGTACGTTCCGTAGAAACCGTTCTACCTTCTTTAGGTTATCTCCTTTACATATTCTTGCTGCTCTCTGAAACAATGTGCGAATTACGGACCTCTTCTGTTGGGGATGATGGTGCGATGTTGCCTCTAAGTACCTATTAGTGTGGGTTTTCTTTCGATACATCCCCAGATCCATATCACCATTTGTCGTTCTAGTGACCAATACATCTAAGAAGGGCAACTGCTTGGCGGATTCTGTTTCCATGGTAAATTTGATCATGGGATGTTGAGCGTTTAGCTGACCTAGAAATTCAAAGAGGCGTTCCCTACCATGTTGCCATACCACAAACGTGTCGTCCACATATCGGAGCCATAGTTTTGGTTTCCATTGGCTCTTCTTCAGAGCATTTTCTTCGAACAATTCCATGTAATAGTTAGCTATCACCGGCGACAAAGGAGATCCCATGGCTGCCCTCTCAAACTGTTCGTATAACTCTCCTTTCCAACTGAAATACGTCGACGATATACAAAATTCCACTAAATCTCGCACGTACTCTGGCAAATGACTCCACCTCTCATTTTCCAATAGTATGTCCGGAGAAGACTGGGATAAAGTGGACAGACTAACAATGGAGAAAGCCGATCGTGAATTCAAGAAGACCCGCGACACACACATATCAAGAAATTTGAAACATTGGAACGCCGGGTGCAGCAGAAGAAAAACAACAACAGTTTATCAGTAGAAACAATCGTCATCAACAGATCAAGTATCCCACTAACGAAGGAAGAAACCATGGTATTGGCAAAAGGACTAAATTACGCAATCGCCCCAAAGAAGGTCCCGAAGGAAGAAATAATCTGCGAAGTGGAAGCAGCAGTTCGAGGGATGCCCACACTGAAAGCGGAAGAGATCCGACAAGAAGTTGCCAGGGTGCCTTCTTCTCACCAACTTGACAGTTAGTGAGAAAAAGGCACTCCGATCTATTAAAGAAAAGTCAGAAATCGTCGTGTTACCAGCAGACAAAGGGAATGCCATCGTTGTGATGGACAAGGAAGAATATGACGCCAAAATGATGGAGGCCACCTACAGGAAGATCAAGAAGGACCCTACAGACAAGATCGTAAGGAATATGAAGAGCATTGTAAAATCCACAGCTATTCCACCAGAACATCAGAAAGGTTTGTTTGTGCAGGCTCCGGTACCACCAAGAATTTATGGACTACCGAAGATCCATAAACCAGACGTCCCCCTTCGTCCTATCGTCAGTGCCATCAATTCCCAACGTACCTACTAGCCAAACATCTCGCTAAAATTCTCTCTCCTTTTATAGGCAACACGGAATCATATGTTATTGACTCGACATATTTCGTGGAATCAGTGAAAAATGTAAAGTTAGATGCTGAGGATATTTTGGTTAGTTTCGATGTAGAATCTTTTTTTACTAGGATACCAATTAAGGATGCGGTAGAGAGTCTTCGCCAAAAATTCATTCCGGAGGGTTTGTCAGAGTACGTGCCAGATTTAGTGGAATTTTGTTTATCGCCGACGTATTTCAGTTGGAAAGGAGAGTTTTACGAACAGTTTGAGGGGGCAGCCATGGAATGTTCTTTGTAGCCGGTGATAGCTAACTCTTACATGGAATTGTTCGAAGAAAATGCTCTGAAGAAGAACCAATGGAAACCAAAGCTATGGCTCCGATATGTGGACGACACGTTTGTGGTATGGCAACATGGTAAGGAATATATAAAAAGAAAAAGCTTTGGTATGGCTTAAAACGATGTATTTAAATTATTCAATCAAATCTTCAGTGCGACACGTGTTTCGCCAGTAACGGCATCGACAGGCACGACTACGTTTATAAAAGAGAGAAAATCATGTTAAAATATAAAATCGTTAAATGATTGATAATTATTACCGTCAATGGACACGTTGTTGTGTTGAGTACATGAACAGCGGAGAGGACATTTTAGAAATATACATTGGAAAAGCTTGATCTTATAAATTTGAGCCTGAAAACTACATTCAAATAGGTCAAGTGTAAAAAGTAATGAAAAAGAAAATTGAAATTACCTTATTTTTAAAACCACCACGCTAATTTTTATCTTATGAAATATTTAAAAAATTAAGCCAAAAATTTAATAAATTGAAGTCAAAAGTTACGCCAAAACAATATTTGTTACAAATTTTGAATTTTAAAAAACTGATGTTTGAAGATAATAAAATTAAATTAAACTTGAGTCACTCTTATTCAATGACATGTTTAAACGGACTGAGTATGCGTTTGCGATTTGTATTAGGTTATGTTAAATTTATAAGATGGCGGGAGATTCGAATTTGAATTATTAAAAATTATTACATCTTTAAGAAGAACCTGTGTTTATTGTTGATAATCAATTGGCTGGTCTTAACACCAGACAAGAAGGCCGGAGTGATGTTGTATTTGGTGATATTATTTGTAAATTTGTTAAGGTTATGGTTATAAGTAAGTGTTAAAAAATGTTTTTTAAATTGAAAGTTAGGATAGACTAATTTTTTAATGTTATTTTTATGAATATTATTAATAATATTTTGAAGAAATTTGATACTATAACCGTTATTAATGCCTATTTTTATGATGTTGTTAACTTCAACACTGAAACAGTCTTTACTGAGAGGTACATTATAAAGTCTATTAAATAAAAAATTGAAAGCAGCTTTTTTGTGAGCTGTACAGTTGTAGGAGTTAAAAGGGATGACACAATCAGTAGTAGTAGACTTTCTATAGATGTCGAAGTTGATAGAACCCCCCTGTATATTTTTGATTATAGTAAGATCCAAAAAATTGATGCCGTTATTCTCTTCTTTTTCTAAGGTGAATTCAAGATTGCTGATGGTGTTGAGAATATTAAAGAAGGCTTTAAGTTTGGCTCGATTACCTGAGTATATGATGAAAATATCATCGACATATCTGCCATAAAATTTAACATCCTTAGTGATGTGAAGGTATTTATTAGAAAAAAGTTTATTTTCAAGGTTGTTGACGAAAATGTTGGCCCGAAACTGACCCGAAATTGGGGATCCCATGGGAAGCCCATCTGACATAGAGAAAAATTTGTTATTAAAAATAAAGTAGTTTTGTTTACAGATAAATTTAATGATTGAGCAAAGTTCTTCTATGTTTTCATTCTCAACACCCTCAAACTCATCTAAATGGTTCATTATATGTTTTTTAATCATCTTTAAAGATTTCTCTATAGGAATATTAGTATATAAGTTTTTTATATCGAAAGAAACAAAGGTGGTGTTTCTATCAACCTCGACATCTTTAATCCTGTTAATGAGTTCAGTTGAATTTCTCAGTTCTTGTATATTTCAAGTAGGGTTGAAAACGATTATGTAAGAACTTCTGAATTACTTTAGCGATTCTTTCTGTTGTAGTATTGACGTTACTTATAATAGGCCGTATTGAGTGATCTTTTTTATGAAGTTTAATTAAACATTCGAGTGTTGGAGGTAAAGGATTCATTACTGTTTTGTTAAATGTGTCTATATTAAATAGTTCAAGGCTTTTCTTACACTCTTTTAAAAGTTTTTTAAATTGAGTATTGAAATTAAGCGTGGGGTCCTTTTTTACTTCGTTTATGTTGTTTTGTTTAAAAAATTCATAAGTTTTATCTAAGTAAGTTTTTTGGTCTAATACAACTAGTCCGACGTTCTTGTCTCCCAATGTTACAGTAAGATTATTAGATGGTTTTAAAAATAAGGTAATTTCAATTTTCTTTTTCATTACTTTTTACACTTGACCTATTTGAATGTAGTCTTCAGGCTCAAATTTATAAGATCAAGCTTTTCCAATGTATATTTCTAAAATATTCTCTCCGCTGTTCATGTACTCAACACAACAACGTGTCCATTGACGGTAATAATTATCAATCATTTAACGATTTTATATTTTAACATGATTTTCTCTCTTTTATAAACGTAGTCGTGCCTGTCGATGCCGTTACTGACGAAACACGTGTCGCACTGAAGATTTGATTGAATAATTTAAATACATCGCTTTAAGCCATACCAAAGCTTTTTCTTTTTATATATTTCCTACGATGTTGTTGGAAGAAACTTTATCAATTATGGTAGGGAACGCCTCTTTGAATTTCTAGGTCATCTAAACGCTCAACATCCCATGATCAAATTTACCATGGTAACAGAATCCGCCAAGCAGTTGCCTTTCTTAGATGTATTGGTCACTAGAACGACAAATGGTGATATGGAACTGGGGGTGTATCGAAAGAAAACCCACACCAATAGGTACTTAGAGGCAACATTGCACCATCATCCCCAACAGAAGAGGTCCGTAATTCGCACTTAGTTTCAGAGAGCAACAAGAATATGTAAAGAAGATAACCTAAAGAAGGAAGAACGGTTTCTACGGAACGTACTACAGAAAAATGGATATAGTTTAAAGGACATCAACCGAGCCACCAAGCAGCGGAAACAGGGAGAAGAAGCTGCAGCAAGTACAGAACCAGCTGGTTTCATCTGTCTTCCTTACGTTTCCGGTGTAACGGAACGAATTGCAAGACACCTCAAGAAAAACGACATCGTGGTGCCATACGGAATGGTCACCAAAATTCGGAATACACTCCCGGTAGCCAAGGACAAGCTACCTTTATTAAAAGGAGCGGGTGTCTATCGGCTGTCATGCAGTTGTGGGAAGTTTTACGTTGGCCAAACCGGACGAAACATCGAATGCCGTATCGAGGAACACGAGAGGGATGTGAGGCTGAGGAAGATTCAACAGTCGGCGGTTGCGGAACATTGCCATTCGGAGGGACACCGAATAAACTTCGACAAAACAAAGGTTCTGGCTAGGAATAATAAATATCATCAACGGCTGACAAGAGAAGCCATAGAAATCCACCGCCATAAAAACAACGTCAACAGAGAAGATGGCTGGGAACTCAGCAGAACATGGAAGATGGTGGTGAAGACGAACACGACTCCCAAACCGGACGCGACGCAGTAATTAGTTAGTAATTAGCTTGTAATTAATATAAATTAATTATTAATTAGTTTTTCGATCTATATATTGTTTTACGATCCCCGATTTTGTCAGTTAGAACCAGTTTCTGAAGAAGGTTGCAACATGGCATCCGAAACGTCAAACATTTTTTCAAAAAACGCACGAAACCCGAAAGTTTCTAGTTTTAGATCTATTGTTAGTCTTAGTGATAGTTCTAGTGTTAGTGCTAGTGTAAGTTCTAATTTTAGTTCAATTAACACCGGTCGTGAAAGCCTTCATACTTATAACACAAATGATGCCTTAAACCTCCAGTACACGCGCATTTTTTTTTTTTGACGTGAGTGCTCGCACCGGACTGAGAGACCGGGTTTCTTTGCCAAATAAGAGATTTGTATTAAACTCCCTAGATTAGTAAAGTACCGCGGTTCATGATATCTATGTATTCAAACGATTCGAGCCAAAATGGTGATTTGACAGCATGTCAGTGACCAGGTGTACGAATAGGGAGTTTATGTGTGAGAAAAACGTTTTGCTCCGCCCCCGATTCGAGACCATTATTAAACTTCACCTTTCGTTTCTTCGGTGGCTGATACTGCTTAAAACAAACTTGATAACCTACCAGGAGCCTTGAACTGCTTTCAAAAATGTTGATACTACCTCTGGAAGACTTGATAATGCTTCTAGAAGCCTTAACATAGCTTTCAGAAGGCTTTAACTGCTTCCACAAGATTTTATGCTGCAGCTGAAAGACTTGATACTATTTCTAGAAGATTTTAAATAATTCCAAAAGGCTTGATACCGTTTGTAAAACTACTGGCAAAAAAATGTTTGAAAATGCAAAGTCTTAAAGAAGACATTTTTATTGCAAAAAGCACGAAATTGTTAATACAATTTGATTTTGTTTCCAAAATTCCAAATACTGCTAGGATACAAAATGTTCATTTCAAAAGTTGAAAAAATTTCAATTATAGACCAAATATTGCTTGTGAAGGTGTCAGCACTGTTGATATAAGGCATTTCCATTGCAAATTAACCATAGGCGCCAGATACATGGACGTTTTTCATGTCACTTTTGTTTTGAGAACAGTCATTCGTCGTTTGAATCTTTTCCCAATTCAGTTTTTTTCACTATCCAGCACCCATACTTATTTTCAAAAACCGGCGCTTATGAAGCTATGAAGATTGTGTTAGATGTACCACTGACGATCTAAAGATAAATCAGTTAGCTGCAGAATTCTTCGAATCCTCTATTTGGGCATCGTAAATCTTACACAAATTGCTGGTTGTGGTCCTAAAAACGCTTTAGCACTAGCTCATCTGCCGTTTCATTGGCAGCACTTCCAGAGTGACTTCAGTGTAGTTAAAACGACGAACCGTTTGAGCTATCTGTATTTGCACATAAATTTTGATAATCTTCTACTTGATTTCGAGCTTTGTGGAGATGAGTTACTCAGCTTGTGTTCTCATTTAATCCCAAGATTATTCCTCACTTGCGCAATCAGTAATAAAATGTCCAATATAATTATATTTACAAACTCACTTCTACAGTATTATATATTTAGAAATCTGAAACTAGCAACTAACGCCATTAACAACGACAACATTCTGATGTGAAATAATACTTTGACGTCCTTCAACATCGGCAAATACGGAAAAAGGAGATTAACTAACTAGAAACTGACGAAATGACCTATTTACCTTTATTAGCTGTTTCCATCAAAACTTATTTTCGAAAGTAAGTCCTTTTTTCGTAGACAAAAACGGATATATTAAAAAAAAATGTTAACTTGAATGGTTGCAGTCCGCCGAACCAGCGGTTGCAAATTGCTAAAAGACTCTGTAAGTCGATAGTTAAACTTGCAGGAAAAGATTTTATTAATCATAAAATCGTGGCTAAGAGAAAATACTGGAAATTATTTGACAGCAGACTTGCAGAAAAAAACTTTATGACTAAAGCGGCTAAGAGAAAATACAGGAAATTATTTTCAGGATTCTGAGATGACCGCTAGGAGGTGCAAATACCATCTTTAATGCCTTGAAATTTTAACAATTAAACAATTAGTCATCTTAGGAATGGTATCTCAATTTTAAGATACTTGTACGTTTCAGTCCAGTCCCAGTATATTCCGGGTTCATGCCGGGATTTCATGAAAGAAGATTTATCGTTTAGAAGTTTGGAAGCATTAAAAAAGATTTGCAATGAAAATACGATTGGCACCAAATAAATTAATTTTCTGGAAGCATTTCAAGCCTTATAGACGCAATGTTAAGTATTCTGACAGCAATATCAAATCTTTTGTTAGCATTCCAAATGTTTTGGAAGCAATTCAGATCTTCTAGAAGCAATATTAAGCCTACCTGAGCCAATATCGAGACTTTTGTAACCATTTTAAATCTTCTAGAAGTAGTATCAAGTCTTCTGGAATCTTCTCGAGTCTTCTGAAAGCATTTCAAATCTTCCAGAAACAGTATAAAGTCTTACAAGGGCTATATCTAATCTTTTGGAAGCATTTTAAAATATCTAGAAGCAGTATCATGTCTTAATTATTAAAATCTTCTAGAAGCAGTATCAAGTTTTTTGGAAACTTCTCAAGTCTTCTGAAAGCATTTGAAATCTTCTGGAAGCAGTATAAAGTCTTACAGGGACAGTATCAAGCCTTTAGGAAGCATTTTAAAACATCTAGAAGCAGTATCAAGTCTTCTGGAATCTTCTCGAGTCTTCTGAAAGCATTTCAAATCTTCCAGAAATAGTATAAAGTCTTACAGGGGCTATATCTAATCTTTTGAAAGCATTTTAAAATATCTAGAAGCAGTATCGATTCTTAATTATTAAAATTTTCTAGAAGCAGTATCAAGTCTTTTGGAAATTTCTCAAGTCTTCTGAAAGCATTTGAAATCGTCTAGAAGCAGTATAAAGTCTTATAGGGGCAGTATCAAAGCTTTAGGAGGCATTTTAAAACATCTAGAAGCAGTATCTAGTCTTCTGGAAGTAGTATCCAGTCTTTTGGAAGCACTTCAAGTAATTTTGAAGTATTTCAAGTCTTCTAAAAGTAAGTATAAGGTCTTCTGGAAACTTTGTAAGTCATCTGGAAGTAGTATTCTGGAAACCATATCAAGTTTCTTAGATACAATATCAAGTCTTCTGGAAGCATCTTCAGTCTTCTAACAGCGACATAAAGTACTTTGGAAGCATTGTAGGTCGTCTGGACACACTTCAAGTCCTCTAGATGCAATATCAAGGCTTCTAAAAGCGTTGTAAGTCATCTGTAAGCATTGTAAGTCGTCTGGATGCAATGTAAGACATCTGTAAATTCATCATTTTAAGTCTTCTAGAAATATCAGTCTAGAAATTCAAGTCTTCTGAAAGCAATATAAAGTTTTCTTAAAACAGTATCAAATCATCTAGAGGTAACAACATCAAGTCTTCTGGAAACATTTTAAGTTTTCTAGATGCTATATCAAGTTATCTGAAAGCATTGTAAGTCGTCTGGAAGTATTTTAAATCCTCTAGAAGCAGTAACAGTCTTCTGGAAACCGCGGTACTTTATAAATCTAGGGACTTTAATTTGTATTCTTTTTAAGACAATAATTAAAAAAATTTTTTTATTATCATAAAATTTGCGATAGGCAAATAAATGCCCGCGTTGAATACGCTGCACATTTTTCGGGGCATTTATATTCTATAGCTTTCATTATCTTCTTCGTTTCTTCTAATCAGATAAGAAGCCATTTTGAACGGAAAAGAACATCTTACCGTATGCAAAATTTTTTGAAAAGCTTCAGTCTTCACCTTCAAAGAGTATTTTTCTTCGCTATCGTATTCATATTCGTATTTTACTGTGTTGTACACTAAGAAATTTTTGACACTAAAATGACATAATTATGTCGGTGTAGAACCCGGAGTGAGAGTCCGGTGCGTGTATCGAAAGGTTAAAAATGACTAAAATTTAGTCACTTTTAATTTTTATTAATCATTTTGCTGCAATAAAATTAAAATTATGTTATAAATTTGTAATATCACACAACTTTGAATTAATTGTATTAATTTTTTTTAGCCGTCACACGAACAAAAATTAATCTATTCAGGGCAACTTCTAAACGATACAGTGGTGTTGGGCGACATTTTACGTCAATATGACGGCCAAGATACCCATACAGTTCATTTGGTGTGTTCACCAAATTCAAGTACAAGCACCGTCACAGCGAATACCACCAATAACGTGCCGCCTCAACTCAGACAGAGACAATCAACAACATCATCGGGGCCTTCATCAACGATGCCCAACATAACCATCCCAGCGAACGTTTCCGCAACCAGCGTGAACGTAAACGCCAATCCAAATCTACCACACGATATGTGCGCACAATACATCCTAATGCAACAAGCTTATTTACAGTACATGAGTCATTATATGAATCTGTAAGTTTCAATTAAAAATTGTTATCATCAACTACTTGAGAGATAATGTGTTTATTTTTAATAAATTTTTTGATTTATTTTTTAGATATGCAAGCGCCGCGAATCAAAACGTTGACGCGGCTAATTTAACCCCACCAACGCAACCGGTTATAAACCAACAACCCGTAAATGCGGATTTGGCAAATGCAAATAACGTACAGCCCCAACAAAACGCATTGGCCGCGCAGAATGCGCCCCCCGCAAACGGAGAACCCGAAGAAGAACGAGATCTTCTCGACGTGATTTACACCGTATTGAGAATAATTTTCTTCTCGGCGATTTTATTTTATTATTCAACACCGCTTCGGTATTTGTTCGTTTTGTTCCTTGTCGTCTGCCTTTATATTTTCCGGATGGGCTTTTTCCGAATAGTTAACGTTAATAATAACAACATAGTACAAGGTGAACCGGCCGTGGAAGAGGCGCCAACGCGGTTAATGGTGGCCTGGACGTTTTTCACGACGTTTTTTGCTTCTTTAATACCGGAAATTCCGAACGTCGTCTAGTTATTTGAAAAATTTAGAGTTGAGTATTGGGTTTGGCGATTCGAAAGAGACGTATTGAAAGACAATATTCAATTTATTATCAATAATTATGGAATTAAATTTATTATTTTTACCACCATATTTAGTGTTGGCTGTTATTATTAATATTATTATTATTGTTGTTTTTACTTATTTTTGTTTGTTGTACCCCCAATTTTCTATTGTATTTATATAGGCGAACCACTAAAACTAAAACTGAAACTGAAAATGAATATTGAATTTTGAATTCCTCTTGCCTCTAGTTATTTTGAATGTTTTTATTCGGATTTTGCTCTGGGCTAATTCCGGGATAAAATCTTTGATGATTTGAGGTATTTTGAAAAAGTAAACACTTTTCAACGTGTGAATACTTAACTGCTGTATCAGCTGTATATTTGTATAGCATTAATAAATTTAATATTATTACTGATTATATTGTGAAAAAAATGTTTCAGTATGTACATAAAAACTCATAGCTTTAGATTTGTGATTTAAATATAAGTGTCTTACTAGTAATTTTTTGATTTTTTTTATTCTGTTACAACCTTTACTTTGATTGTTATTAATCTTTGTTAAATTTTGTATCAATTGATACATAAACATGTTGGTAATGAAACGAAATGAGTTTGAAGAGCTATAATTTGGTGTTAATGATATATCTTTCAGAATAATACTGAACCATTGAAGAGATAAAAATAATCGATTTTTAAATCTTTTAAAGGAATTTGTTTCAAAGGATATGCAAAATACTGCTTATGAATCTGACTTATTAAATCTAAAATTTTTAGAGAAAAGACTTAATTAATAATAAATCATGATAATAATATAACAATTTAAATATTTATAATCAATTAATTCTGTATACAGGTTTTCAAAAATGTATCTTAACAGGATTTTATATAAAAGTTTTATTAGTAATAATAAATGCAGTAATTGAAAGTAATTTGTCAACAGTTTTCCAAAAAAACCGATTTTTCGCGAATTTTTAAATTTATTTAAAATATTGAAAAATCCCAATTAAGAGCAACAATACTTATATTTCAAAAACTAAGTACGATATCTCAAAATTGACTTCATTTTTGAAAAGTAGATGCCCCAATTATTAAATAAAAGCAATTTTATAACAATTTTCCAAAAAAAAAATAGATTTTCTAAGAATTTTTAAATTTATTCAAAATATTCTTTATATCTCAAGAACTAAGTGAGATATCTTAAAACTGACTTCATTATTAGAAAGTGGATGTTCTAATTAATAATTAAGAGCAATTTTGTAACAGTTTTTCAAAAAGATCGATTTTTTAAGAATTTGTAAATTTGTGCAAGATATTAAAAAATCCTAATTAAGTTCAACAGTTTTTATCGGAAGAACTAAGTGAGATATGTCAAAACCTACTTCATTTTTGGAAAGCAAATGCTTCAGTTAGTAATTGAAAGTAATTTCGTCACAATTTTCCAAAAAGATCGATTTTCCAAGAATTTTTAAATTCATTCAAAATATTCGAAAAAATCTAATTAAGTGCAGCAGCTTATATCTCAAGAACTAAGTGAGATATCGCAAAACTGACTTCATTTTTGAAAAGTAAAAGCTCCAATTGGTAATTGAGGGTAATTTTATAACAATTTTCCAAAAAAATCGATTTTTAAAGGATTTTTAAATTTATTTAAAATATTGAAAAATCTCAATTAGTTTGACACCTTATATTTCAAGAACTAAGTGAGATATCTCAAAATTGACTTAATTTTTGAAAAGTAGATACTCCAATTGGTAATTAAAAGTAACTTTGTAACAATTGTCCAAGAAAAGATTGACAAACCTAAAAAAGTTTATTCAAAATATTGAAAAAACTGTAGATAAGTTCAGTAGTTTATATCTCAAAAACTAAGTGAGATATCTCAAAATTGACTTCATTTTTGGAAAGTAGATGCTTTAATTAATAATTAAGAGCAATTTTGTAACAATTTTCCAAAATAAATCGATTATTGAAGAATTTTTAAATTTATTCAAAATACTGGAAAATCCCAATTAAGTTCAGCAGCTTATATCTCAAGAACTAAGAGAGATATCTCAAAATTGACAACATTTTTGAAAAGTAGATGCTCCAATTGATAATTGAAAGTAATTTTGTAACAATTTTCCAAAAAAATTGATTTTTCATACAATTTATAAGTGAAATTTATTCAAAATATTGAAAATTTGCTGTTAAGTTCAACAGTTTATATCTCAAGAACCAAGTGAAATATCTTAAATTTGAATTTATTTTTGGAAAGTAGCTGCTCCAATTGGTAAATGAAAGCAATTTCATAACAATTTTCCAAAAAAAAAGATTTTTAAAGGATTTTTAAATACATTCAAAATATTGAAAAATCCTAATTAAGTTTGATAGATTATATCTCAAGAACTAAGTGAGATATCTCAAAATTGACTTCATTTTTGAAAAGTAGATACTCCAATTGGTAATTAAAAGTAATGCTGTAGCAGTTTTCCAAAAACAGATTGATAAACTTAAAAAAGTTTGTTCAAAACATGGAAAAATTCTAATTAAGTTCAATAGTTTATATCTCAAAAATTAAGTGGGATATCTCAAAATTGACTTCATTTTTGAAAAGTAGATACTCCAATTATTAATTAAGGGCAATTTTATAACAATTTTCCAAAATAAATCGATTTTTGAAGAATTTTTAAATTAATTCAAATTATTGAAAAATCCTGATTAAGTCCAGCAGCTTATATCTCAAGAACTAAGAGAGATATCTCAAAATTGACTTCATTTTTGGAAAGTAGATGCTCCAATTCGTAATTAAGAGCAATTTTGTAACAATTTTCCAACAAAAAATGATTTTTTAAGAATTTTTAAATTTACTCAAAATTTTCGAAAAATTCCAATTAAGTTCAATAGTTTATATCTCAAAAACTAAATGAGATATCTCAAAATTGACTTCATTTTTGAAAAGTAGATACTCCAATTATTAATTAAGGGCAATTTTATAACAATTTTCCAAAATAAATCGATTTTTGAAGAATTTTTAAATTAATTCAAATTATTGAAAAATCCTGATTAAGTCCAGCAGCTTATATCTCAAGAACTAAGAGAGATATCTCAAAATTGACTTCATTTTTGGAAAGTAGATGCTCCAATTCGTAATTAAGAGCAATTTTGTAACAATTTTCCAACAAAAAATGATTTTTTAAGAATTTTTAAATTTACTCAAAATTTTCGAAAAATTCCAATTAAGTTCAATAGTTTATATCTCAAAAACTAAATGAGATATCTCAAAATTGACTTCATTTTTGAAAAGTAGATACTCCAATTATTAATTAAGGGCAATTTTATAACAATTTTCCAAAATAAATCGATTTTTGAAGAATTTTTAAATTAATTCAAATTATTGAAAAATCCTGATTAAGTCCAGCAGCTTATATCTCAAGAACTAAGAGAGATATCTCAAAATTGACTTCATTTTTGGAAAGTAGATGCTCCAATTAGTAATTAAGAGCAATTTTGTAACAATTTTCCAACAAAAAATGATTTTTCAAGAATTTTTAAATTTACTCAAAATTTTCGAAAAATTCCAATTAAGTTCAACAGTTTATATCTCAAAAACTAAATGAAATATCTCAAAATTGACTTCATTTTTAAAAAGTAGATACTCCAATTATTAATTAAGAGCAATTTTATAACAATTTTCCAAAATAAATCGATTTTTTAAGAATTTTTAAATTTATTCAAAATATTGAAAAAATTCTAATTAAGTTCAGCGGCTTATATCTCAAGAACCAAGTGAGATATCTTAAAATTGACTTCATTTTTGGAAAGTAGATGCTCCATTGGTAATTGAAGGTAATTCATTCCAAGAAAAATCGATTTTTCAAGAAGTTTTAAATTAATTCGAAATATTCGAAAAATCTTAATTAAGTTTCACAGCTTATATCTCAAGAATTAAGTTTTACAAGTATTGTAACCGATTTATTCAACTGTAGGTGTTTCTTATTGAACACTTAAAACCAATAGTCCATAAAACCAATTAAAATTGTATGTTCGTAACAATAACTAATTATAATTTAATTATACAAAATGTGTATACCTACCTCCTATCTACATATTTTTACACTGTTTATTGGGCTTGCGTTTTAGCAAATCTGATATAGTCGCGCGGATGTCATAATTTCATTGTTATTCTGAATATTTCAATACTTTCTACCATATATATTAAACCTTGTAAATTTATTTACGTTTCCCATGCGATGTGGAATTTGTCAATAGTAATCATCATTTTACAGCAATACCTTTAAAATTGTCCATTTTCCTTTAATTCCTGCTTTTCTAAAATTCCTGTAATCTATCCTTACTTTTTCTCTTCATTTTAAGAGGGTGCTGCGAATTATTTCGTTACGCAGATATAATTTTTGTTATATTTCAAAATTTTATACAAGATTTTTCAAAATTTCCTCTCCCTCTTTCTTATTTAAAAACCCCTTATTTAGAATATAATTTAATAATTAATTTATAATGTTTATTATCATTATAATCTTATAAAGCAAAGAATTGAAATATATCTTAAAAACGAGACATCCTTCTTTTGTACACATTTTATTTATAATAAAAGAAACAAAAATTAATAATATTAAATATTAATTAAACTAAAATTATATTCATAAACTATGAATAATTGAATGATTCTTAATTTTTTTAAAATCAATTATAGAATTCAAAATGAAATGAAAAGATCACCGTGTCTTTTTAAAACCACATATGGCAACCAAAATTGAGACAATAAACATTAATCTATATACATTTATGGCTTTTTAATCTAATTTCGAATTACTCCAGATTGTACCTTTGCTTTGATTGTTATCAATCTTTGTTAAATTTTGTATCAATTGATACATAAACATGTTGGTAATGAAACTAAATGAGTTTGAAGAGCTATAATTTGGTGTCAATGATATATCTTTCAGAATAATACTGAACCATTGAAGAGATAAAAATAATATCGATTTTTATGAAAGGAAACCTACTGCGTTAAATCTTTTAACCCTTAATTAGGCGCGCTGGTGTATTTTGTACACCATTTACAAAATATGTCCAATAAAAATAGTTATATGGCGTTTCTCCCTCTGCGCCGCTAGGTACCTTACTATCTCAGTGTTGTGTTTAGCGGTGTATCACGTCGGCTTGTTAAAACGTGCTAGAAAGTGGTTATTTTGAGTTTTAGAAAAGTTGGTATTTAAAGCATACCGCGCGAACAATTATGTAAGTACATTTTTATTTTTTTTACAGTTATTTTTATTGTATACATCTTTATACATTTTTATTTTATTACGGATTTGGTATTTTATAATTTTTTCTCTTTTCGTTTTATTTATTTCTATTTATTATAGATAAGATGGAAACCAGAAGTTCAAAAAAGAAAGAAATAAATCAAGAGCTGGGGCTCCTTATAGACGTTGATAAAGACGAAACATTTGTAGAAATAGATGACGAAGAGGACGATGATCTGGATGACGAAGAAGTGTCGTTTAGTGAGCATGGCAGCAATTCTGAAATTTCAACCGATGATAGTGAAGAAGAAAATTTAGATACTGAAATTTTCAGTGATAAATTTTATTTTGGCAAAGATAAGACGACGAAATGGTCTAAAGTAAGTTTAGTTCGTAAGGCAGTAAGAACAAAGGCACGTAATTTAGTCAAAATTGGATGCGATGCTCGCGATATAGAAAACGAGATAGACGGTTTTTTGAAAATATTTTCAATAGAAATGATACACGAAATTATTATGTACTCAAATAAATATATAGATAGTATAAAACAGAAATTTCAAAGGGAAAGGGACTGCAAATATATATCTAAAAATGAAATGTTAGCATTTATTGGGTTACTTTTCTTATCTGGCATGAAACGAGCCAATCATACAACTTTTTTGGAGTTATGGGCAACTGATGGTACAGGTATTGAGATATTTCGAGCCTGCATGAACGGTGAACTTGACGGGCCTCTTGAGGTTCCTAGAATTTCTTCTTTAACCCTCTTCATCGGATCTAAAACAGACGGAAAATATATTAATTAATGTTCACTGATTTAGTGATATCGGAAGTAGGTGTTGAAAGGATTGTCGGGTCCTGGATTGTTAGACTAGAAGCAACTTTAGCCGTTTGTAGCGAAGATGTTCTGTGTCATAATCCATTAATCCCGCCAGGAGGGGATTGGGGTGGTTTTCGTCAACTCGGTACTGGCCTTGTCCCGAATGAATTCCTCGATGGTCGCCATCTGGGAATCATTGTGCAGTGTCGCATTACTGACAAACAAAGGTGCATCAAATGTCATCCTTAGGACCTTATTCTGAACCACTTGGAGTTTTTGCACGTGCGAGTGCGCGGCGTAACCCCAGACTGAAGAGGCGTAAGTCATCGTAGGCCTGATAACCGCTTTGTAGAGTCGAATCTGCCGATGAGGATCCTACTTACTTCGACGATTAATCAGAGCGTACAGATTGACCAGAGCTGCCTTCGCCCGGTTCGCCATCGCGTCGATGTGACTTTTCCAAGTAAGTTTAGAGTCCAGAATGACACCCAAATACCTGGCTTTGAGACTCCAGGGGACCTCGTCCCCTTGCAGTACCAACGCATCGGGGGGTGTCTGTCTACGCCGAGTAAAAAGTACTGCGGTACTTTTATCAGCGTTGATTTTGACCCGCCACTTTGCGAAGTAGTCGAGCAACTCGTCCGATGCTGCCTGCAGTCTACGAGCGGCGACCTCGGGGAACCAAGATCTGCTGTAGATGCACACATCGTCGGCGTACATCGCTAACTGCGTGCCCTCGTAACGGGGTAAGTCGCTTACAAAGATACAAAAAAGTATCGGTGAAAGCAACGACCCCTGAGGGATGCGCTCTCTCGAACGCGTACCTTCCAGTTTGATGCGCGCTTTCCTGCCGTCAAGGTAGGAGGCGATCAATTGGACTAATCCCAGGGGCACGCCCGCTTCTAGCATTTTGAACAAAAGTCCTTCATGCCATACTTTGTCGAACGCTTTGGCAATATCGAAAAACACAGCACAAGTGCTTTGCTTTCGATTGAAGCCTTCGGTTATATGTTCGACAAGTCGCAGTACCTGGTGTACGGTCGAATGTTTGGGTCGGAAACCAAACTGTTCGTCCTGGATGAGCTTAAGATCTCTAACGGATCTTTGTAGCCTCGTCTGGACGACCCTCTCGCATACCTTGCCGAGACAAGAAAGCAAACTGATGGGCCTGTAGTTTTGCGGGAACGTCAGGTTCGCTCTGGGTTTCGGTAACACGACGACGTCAGCGCGACGAAATGGTCTAAAGTAAGTTTAGTTCGTAAGGCAGTAAGAACAAAGGCACGTAATTTAGTCAAAATATTGCCAGGGCCAAAATTGGATGCGATGCTCCCGATATAGAAAACGAGATAGACAGTTTTTTGAAAATATTTTCAATAGAAATGTTACACGAAATTATTATGTACTCAAATAAATATATAGATAGTATAAAACAGAAATTTCAAAGGGAAAGGGACTGCAAATATATATCTAAAAATGAAATGTTAGCATTTATTGGGATACTTTTCTTATCTGGCATGAAACGAGCCAATCATACAACTTTTTTGGAGTTATGGGCAACTGATGGTACAGGTATTGAGATATTTCGAGCCTGCATGAACTATAAGAGATTTCTTTTTATATTACGAGTTCCGAGATTTGATGACATAACGACACGGGAACAAAGACGTAAACTGGATAAGCTAGCACCAATTAGATCGATATTGGATGCTCTAATCGAAAACTGTAAAAAGACATATTGCATAAGCGAGTACATGACAATTGATGAAATGTTAGTTCCATTTCGAGGGCGTTGCAATTTTATACAATATATACCAAGCAAACTGGCAAAATACGGTATCAAAATGTTTGCACTTTGCGATGCTAAAAGTTTCTTCACTAGTAAAATAGAAATTTAATGCGGAAAGCAGCCAGATGGGCCAAAGAACAGGAATCTAACATGCGATAATTGGTATAGCAGTTATCAGTTAGCAAAGTCATTACTTGCTAATAAAATCACATACCTAGGGACGTTGCGAAAAAATAAGAGAGAAATCCTTCCTGAGTTTTTGCCTAATAAAAAGAGAGAAATTGGGTCCTCTTTATTTGGTTTCCAGCAATAAATCACAATTACTTCCTATGTACCCAAGAAAAATAAATCTGTTGTTTCAATTTCAACCATGCATAATGACAACTCCCTAAATGAGGACACAAAGAAACCAGAAGTAATTCACGACTATAACATGACGAAAGGCGGTGTAGATACCGTTGATCAACTTTGTTCAAACTACTCAGTATCAAGAAGAACAAAGAGGTGGCCTTTGTGTACATTTTTTCACTTGCTAAATATTTCCGGAATAAACGCTCAAATATTGTATAATAACATTTCCAATAAAGCAGTCACAAGAAGACTGTTTCTAAAAACACTTGCTATTAGCCTTATGAAGCCTTATTTCCGTGATCGTCTCCGTAATAAAAGTTTACCTTTAGATATAAAACTAATATTGAAGAAACACGTCGAGGAGGAAAAAATTAGAAGCAGATGCCATATTTGCGGCAGAAGGAAGAATAGAATAACAACTATGCGGTGTGATCTTTGCCATTTATTTGTGTGTAAGAAGCACAACAAAAAATGCTTACGTTGTAAACAATGCTCAGAGGAGACTATCCAAGAAGATGAAAATTGATAGAGTATTTCATATTCTGGAATATTTTTTAGGAATCAAAGTATAAATTTATATTTATTATTTAGAGTTATGTTTATTTTCTTTTAATTATTTTTGTAAACGTCCATTTCTGTTTTAGTCACAATAAAGTCTATGTTATTTTGGTAGTTTATTTCCTATAAACGATATTTTATTATATCTTAAATAAATAAAAACCAAAAATATAAAAGTATTTCATTGAAACACTTGATAATTTCACTACATTATTGGTGGTGCTTTAAATACACCGCGCGACCAATTATGTTATTTTTTTGACGAGCCTAATTAAGAGTTAAGGAAATTTGTTTCAAAGGATATGCAAAATACTGGGTGAGGCATTCAAATTGAGACGAATCTTATTAAATCTAAATTTTTTAGAGAAAAGACTTAATTAATAATAAATCATGATGATAATATCACAATTTAAATATTTATAATCAATTAATTCTGTATACAGGTTTTCAAAAATGTATCTTAACAGAATTTTATATAAAAGTTTTATTAGTAATAATAAATGCAGTAATTGAAAGTAATTTGTCAACAGTTTTCCAAAAAAACCGATTTTTCACGAATTTTTAAATTTATTCAAAATATTAAAAAAATCCTAATTAAGTTCTGCAACTGATATCTCAACTAAATGAGATATCTCAAAATGACTTTATTTCTGGATGCTCCAATTGGTAAATGAAAGTAATTTCGTAACAATTTTCCAAAAAAAATAGATTTTTTAAAAATGTTTAAACTTATTCAAAATATTCAAAAAATCACAATTGAACTTAGCAGGTTATATCTCAAAAACTAAGTGAAACATCTCAAAATTGACTTCATTTTTGGAAAGTAAAGGCTCCAGTTAGTAATTAAGAACAATTTTATAACAATTTTCCAAAGAAAATCGATTTTTTAAAGAATTTTTAAATTTATTCAAAACATTCAAAAAATTCTAATTAAGTTCAGCAGCTTATATCTCAAGAATTAAGTGAGATATCTCAAATTTGACGTCATTTTGGGAAGTAGATGCTTCAATTAGCAATTAAGAGCAATTTTGTAACAATTTTCCAAAAAAAATCGATTTTTCAAGAATTTTTAAATTAATTCAAAATATTCGAAAAATTCTAATTAAGTGCAGCAGCTTATATCTCAAAAACTAAGTAAAATATCTCAAAACTGATTTCATTTTTAGAAAGTAGATGTTGGAATTGATAATTAAGAGTAATTTTGTAACAATTTTTCAAAAGAAAAAGGATTTCAAGAATTTTTAAATTTATTCAAAATATTGGAAAACTCCTAATTAAGTTCAGCAGCTTATATCTTAAGAACTAAGTGAGATATCTCAAAACTGACTTCATTTTTGGAAAGTAGATGCTCCAATTAGTAATTGGAAGTAATTTTGTAATAATTCTCCAAAAAGGAAAGATTTTTCAAAAATTTTTAAATTTATTTAAAATATTGGAAAAATCCCAATTAAGTGCAGCAGCTTATATCTCAAGAACTTAGTGACATATTAAAATTGATTTCATTTTTAGAAAGTAGATGCTCCAATTAGTATTTGAAAGTAATTTCATAACAATTTTCCAAGAAAATCGACTTTTCAACAATTTTTAAATTTATTCAAAATATTGAAAAATCCCAATTATGTTCAGCAACTTATATCTCGAGAACTAAGTGAGATATCTCAAAATTAAGTGCATTTTTGAAAGTAAATGCTCCAATTGGTAGTTGAAAGTAATTTAGTAACAATTTTCAAAAATAAATCGATTTTTCAAGAATTTATAAATTTATTTAGAATATTAGAAAATCCCCATTAAGTTCGGCAGCTTTTATCTCAAGAATTAAGTGAGATATCTCAAAATTGACTCCATTTTTTGGAAAGTAGTTGCTCCAATTGATAATTGAAAGTAATTTCATAACAATTTTCCAAAAAAAAATCGATTTTTCAACAATTCTTAAACTAATTCAAAATATTGGAAAAATCGTAATTAAGCTCAGCAATTTATGTCGCAAAAACTAATTGAGATATCTCAAAATTGATTTAATTTTTGGAAAGTAGATACTTCAATCAGTAATTAGAAAAATTTTCTAACAATTTTCCAAAAAAAATCAATATTTCAAGAATTTTTAAATTCATTCAAAATATCCAAAAAATTCGAATTAAATTAAGCAGTTTATATCTCAAAAACTAAGTGAGTAATCTCAAAATTGACTTCATTTTTGGAAAGTAGATGCTCCAATTAATAATTAAGAGCAATTTTGTAATAATTTTCCAACAAAAAATGATTTTTCAAGATTTTGAAATTTTCGAAAAATTCCAATTAAATTTAACGGTTTATATCTCAAAAACTAACTGAAAGATCTCAAAATTGACTTCATTTTTGGAAAATAGATACTCCAATTAGTAATTAAAAGTAACTTTGTAACAATTGTTTAAGAAAAGATTGACAAACCTAAAAAAGTTTATTCAAAATATTGAAAAAACTGTAGATAAGTTCAGTAGTTTATATCTCAAAAACTAAGTAAGATATCTCAAAATTGACTTCATTTTTGGAAAATAGATGCTTTAGTTAATAATTAAGAGCAATTTTATAACAATTTTCCAAAATAAATCGATTTTTGAAGAATTTTTAAATTTATTCAAATTATTGAAAATTTCTTGTTAAGTTCAACAGTTTATATTTCAAGGACCATGTGAGATAGCTTAAAATTGTCTTCATTCTTGAAAAGTAATTGCTCTATTTAGTAATTAAGAGCAATTCTGTAACAATTTTCCAAAATATATCGATTTTTGAAGAATTTTGAAATTTATTTAAAATATTCGAAAAATCCCAATTAAGTTCAACAGTTTATATCTCAAAAACTAAGCGAGATATTTTAAAATTTATTTTAATTTTGGAAAGTGGATGCTTCAGTTAGTAATTGAAAGTAATTTTATAACAATTTTCCAAAAAAAAACGTTTTTCAAGAATTTTAAAATTAATTCAAATTATTGAAAAATCCTGATTAAATCTAGCAGCTTATATCTCAAGAACTAAGAGAGATATCTCAAAATTGACTTCATTTTTGGAAAATAGATACTTCAATTAATAATTGAAAGTAATTTTGTAACAATTAAAAAAAAAAATCATTTTTTCAACAATTTTTAAATTGATTCAAAATATTGAAAAATCCTAATTAAATGCAGCAGTTTATATCTCAAAAACTAAGTGAGATATCTCAAAATTGACTTCATTTTTGGAAAGTAGATGCTCCAATTCGTAATTAAGAGCAATTTTGTAACAATTTTCCAACAAAAAATGATTTTTCAAGAATTTTTAAATTTACTCAAAATTTTCGAAAAATTCCAATTAAATTCAACAGTTTATATCTCAAAAACTAAATGAGATATCTCAAAATTGACTTAATTTTTGAAAACTAGATTATTATTAATTAAAGGCAATTTTATAACAATTTTCCAAAATAAATCGATTTTTGAAGAATTTTTAAATTTATTTAAATTATTGAAAATTTGTTAAGTTCAACAGTTTATATCTCAAGAACCATTTAAGATTGCTTAAAATTGACTTCATTCTTGGAAAGTAATTGCTTTATTTAGTAATTAACAGCAATTCTGTAACAATTTTCCAAAATAAATCGATTTTTCAAGAATTTTTAAATTTATTTAAAATATTCGAAAAATCCCAATTAAGTTCAACAGTTTATATCTCAAAAACTAAGTGAGATATCTTAAAATTGACTTAATTTTTGGAAAGTAGATGCTCCAATTAGTAATTAAGAGCAATTTTGTAACAATTTTCCAACAAAAAATGATTTTTCAAGAATTTTTAAATTTACTCAAAATTTTCAAAAAATTCCAATTAAATTCAACAGTTTATATCTCAAAAACTGAATGAGATATCTCAAAATTGACTTCATTTTTAAAAAGTAGATACTCCAATTATTAATTAAGAGCAATTTTATAACAATTTTCCAAAATAAATCGATTTTTTAAGAATTTTTAAATTTATTCAAAATATTGAAAAAATTCTAATTAAGTTCAGCAGCTTATATCTCAAGAACCAAGTGAGATATCTTAAAATTGACTTCATTTTTGGAAAGTAGATGCTCCAATTAGTAATTAGGACGAGCGTGGTCGTGTTGTCGTACGGTTCTTGATTTTTCACTTATGGGACAATTTATTGAACTTCATTTATTTATAATTCAAACACTAAGTGATTGTTTAAGTGGTTTACAAGTATATGTGACGTAATAAACTTATGTGCAAGTATCGTATAACAAAAATTTGGATTTTATTGTGAATTTTTCTCGTGTTATTATTGTCATCGTTAATGTGGATGCGGTAAAACCAGTTTTCTGTGTAGTCCCGGGTCCCTTCGTACAATTTTATTTTTGTTTCGATATTTAACTTTTTACTCTCTTCAAGATTAAACTAATGGCTCACACACGAATTTCGGATATGAAAATTAATGACTTAAGAAGTAAATTGAAAGAACAAGGACTACCATATAGGGGTCGTAAAGCTGAACTTGTCGATTCACTTAAATTAGCTTTGAATTCAAGCGTATTAATTGATGATCTGAATATTAGTACATCATCATCTTCCAGCGACGAAACGGTAATATTAAAACAAGTAAATGGAGGGAAGAATAAAGGGATGTCAGTGACATTTCGCATACTAAATAAACTTAAAAAACTTGAAGATGATATTAAATATTTAAAAGTTATCAACACAAAACTTAGAAAGGATCTACTCAAATCTAAATCTGAGATTGTTAAGATGCATACCTTTATTAATGAAACTAATTCAAAACATCATAGAAAAGACTCAAATGTTAAAACAGATAAGGTTGCAAATGAGGCTACAATTGAAGTACAAAAGAAAGGATTTAATCAGAGGCAAAATAAAGTTGGTAATACTTCTCTGGATCACATTACTTCATCAAATGGATTGGGGTTAGTGAAGGGTGCAGACGTGAGTAATTCAAAGGTGCATGTCGAAATTAAAACCTGTAGCGAAAAACCGAATATTCTTGTTCTTGGTGATAGCCATGGTAGAAATATTTCTCAGTTACTTCGAGATTCGAATATCGGCTCTGAATACTCTATCACATCTATTTTTAAACCGAATGCATTATTAGAACAAGTGATCGTCGATGCTGATAAATTGACATCTACTTTTGATTTTTCGGACTATTTGGTTGTTTTTGGAGGATCAAATGATGTGTTACGTAATAATACCGTAAATTTCAAGAAACTAAAGATTCTCCAATCATGTGCTTGCCGCACAAATGTCATTTTAGTATCAGTTCCATATTGGCACAAGCAAAATGTATTATATAAGAAATCTATCGATGAGCTCAACTTTAAAATCAAGAATGGGATTGTTGAGGATTCTGGTATTCAACTAATAGATACAACTAGATTTCTTAGACCGCCATTTTTTACCATGTGTATGCCATGTAAGCATGGCATACACTTAAATTTTAAAGGTAAACAACTGCTCGTTGAACATTTGATTCGGAAAATTAATCCAATGCTGGTTCAAAATCCTCATATTAATCTGCGAAATCTAGTTACGGTTAAGCCATTGGTATCGGTGATTTCCTCACGACATCCAGCTACCACACTTAACGGATCTTCAACTATATCATCTGTTGCATTGTCTTCAGTGGAACTGCAGTGTGATATGAGGGATCAGAATGCAGACGTACACCACTCTACTGGCGCAGTAACCAATTGTGTGACCGGAATAAAAGTGTCTACGGCTAGTGATGTTGACGTTGTAACGTCTGATATCGTGGATATTCCTGGTGAGGTTTCTTTTTTATAACACATGCAGATACTCCAGCTAAATCAGTTAATGTTCAATCAATTTTTAACAAATTCAATAAACTTGAAATCTTAGTAAAAGAACATGCTCCTGATTCATTATGTATTACGGAGCATTGGGCTACTCTTAATGCCTCTTGCGCTCTCAATTTGCCTGGATATAAGTTGGCATCCGTGTATTTTCGACCGACAAGAAAGCATGGAGGTGTCCTAATCTTTGCAAAAAATAATTTGATGGTATCGGCTTTTGATATTAGTAATTTTGTGACGGAAATGGAGTTGGAGGCCTGCTGTGTTACTTTGAATTGTAAAAAGCTAAGTATAGTGTGTGTTTGCGTTTATCGGCCCCAATTTGGTTCTAGTGACTCTTTTATCGATAAACTGTCCATGCTACTGTCTTATGTCTCAATTAATTTTCAAAATCTTGTATTGTGCGGAGATTTGAACATGGATGTTAATAGAGATTGTTCAATGTCAAAAATGTTGCGGGATGTATTTGATTCTTTTCAACTTAATGGAAAAAGTACTGAGCCTACCCGTATAGTGTTTGGTGAGACGAGCACGAACGAGTCAACTTTAGATTATATGGTAACCAATTTACCGATTGGAATGTGTATTTTTAATGTTTTTAACGCGAATATTGCTGATCACTTTGCTGGCTCGTTGGTGTTTAATTATACTGACAGTTTTATTACTCGGACGCGTGTCGAGACGCACGGAGAATTGGCTGGTAGAAGAATGAGTGATTCATGTTTACACGAACTGTATCGCTCACTTATATCCCAGGATTGGTCTAGCTTTACTTCTTATGTGATGTTGGATGTAAACGTTGACGATATTTTTAACCGTTTTTTTAATATTTTTACTTATTGTTTTGAGTTATGCTGTCCAGTTGTACATCAAGTTTCAGTAGGCGTTAGGCGTAGTAGTTGGGTCACTCCTGAGATAGTTAAAGCTGGGGATAGTCTAAGGAACATGCATTGGTTAATTAGAAATGGGTTCCGTGATCAACGTGCAAAATACAACGATATGAAATCTTCTTATAAATCACTGATTGATAATGCTAAACGATTTTTTATAGCTAATCAAATTTCTAATTCTTCCAACAAAACACGTAGTTTATGGCGATATATAAACACACAGTTGGGAAGGAGTAATGATGAGAGAGATATAATGTTAAATATTGACGGAGTTTCAATTTCTGACCCAAAACGATTATCCAACGCATTTTGTGAATATTTTTCGACGGTAGCGGCTGATAAAGTGCGATATGCTTTTGGTTCTCTTGTTGTGGATTCATGTACGTTGGGTATAACTGTTTCTTCCAGTATATATTTATGGCCGGTGTCTCCTGAGGAGATAATTGAGTCTATCAGTGCTTTAAAGAATGTGAGCAGTGTGGGTACTGACGGAATTGGTGTGAGAGTTGTCAAATACGTTGCCAGCGTTATTGCTGAACCTCTTGCGCTCATTTTAAATCGGTCGATAACAGCGGGCGTTTTCCCATCATCCCTTAAAGTTGCTAAAGTGATACCGATTCTAAAAAAAGGTAATACGACCTGTATTACCTTTTAACTATAGACCGATAGCAATTTGTAGTATATTTTCTAAAGTATTCGAAAAAATAATTAGTAACAGGATTCTAGATTTTCTTGACAAGCAGGGTACAATTAG
The DNA here is from genome assembly GCA_036711965.1 of Onthophagus sagittarius. Classification (NCBI taxonomy): domain Eukaryota; kingdom Metazoa; phylum Arthropoda; class Insecta; order Coleoptera; family Scarabaeidae; genus Onthophagus; species Onthophagus sagittarius. The sequence continues at coordinate 81,718,290 of JASERS010000002.1, read as the reverse complement.
TAGCTGCCAGCACGGTTTCAGACGTAAACTATCTACTGAGACTGCCTCAATTGAGTTCGTCCAGTATATTTATGACAATATTGATCAGGGAAATTACGTGGTTGGATTGTTTTTTGACCTTAGTAGGGCGTTTGATTCCCTCAATCCAAATTTCCTTTGTAGGAAGTTATACTGTATGGGTATCCGCGGTCCTATTTTGAACTGGTTTCTTTCTTTCTTAACCGACCGTTCTCTCAGAGTTGTGTTGTCGAATGTTAGCTCGGATGAGTCATCTGTTGACTTGGGGATTCCACAGGGTTCAATTTTAGGACCTTTGCTTTTCATACTTTTCATTAATGACTTACCTGACTTTCTTGAGGATACTCATCTGGTTATGTACGCTGATGACTCATCTGTTGCGGTTGCAGATGCGGATCCGGATACGTTAAATTTAAAAATTACATCAACTATTAAAACGTTTTCTGTATGGTGTGAGCGTAATAGGATTATGTTAAACGTGGATAAAACAGTTTGCGTTAGTTTTTACAAGCGTCGCTCATTGCCGGCCAGTTTTGAAAATAAATTTTTATTTGCCCATAGTACGCGATTTCTTGGTTTGGTGTTGGATGATAGACTCTCATTTGTTAATCACATAGAAACTGTGTGCAAAAAATTGAACTCAGCCTATTATGCAATTTTGAAATTGAAAAAAAGTTTAAATATAAATTCGCTATTAAGTATGTATTACGCACTGTGCTACTCTGCTATTTCCTACAATATACTGGTGTGGGGTGCTGCAACTGACATTGAGTTTAAACGCGTGTTTGTGGCACAGAAGCGCATCATTAGATTAATGTTCGATTTAAATGGCAGGGAATCATGTAGGGAAGTTTTCAGGGAACAGTCGATACTCACCTTGCCATCCATTTACTTATTGAAGTCTTTGTTATATGTGAAGACTAATATGAGCCGTTTTGAAATGTATACTCATGAATACAATACCCGTGGTAGAGATAATTTGGTTCTCTCTCAACATGTCACCACCACATTTGAAAAAAGTCCCTTTTATGACTTACCCAAAATATATAATAAATTACCCCGTTCAATCAGATCTCAAGAGTGTCCAAAGAAATATAAACAAGATGTAAAACGATATCTCTTGGATTCTGTGTTTTACTCTAAACGAGAATTTTTAGATATGTAGTGACTTATGTTAGTTTTAACAGATTGTATAATTTGCTGTTGTATTTTGATGTTCTATAAAATATTATTATTAAAATATTAATTAAGAGCAATTTTGTAAGAATTTTTCAACAAAAAATGATTTTTCAAGAATTTTTAAATTTACTCAAAATTTTCGAAAAATTCCAATTAAATTCAACAGTTTATATCTCAAAAACTGAATAAGATATCTCAAAATTGACTTCATTTTTGAAAAGTGGATACTCCAATTATTAATTAAGAGCAATTTTATAACAATTTTCCAAAATAAATCGATTTTTTAAGAATTTTTAAATTTATTCGAAATATTGAAAAAATTCTAATTAAGTTCAGCAGCTTATATCTCAAGAACCAAGTGAGATATCTTAAAATTGACTTCATTTTTGGAAAGTAGATGCTCTAATTGGTAATTGGAGGTAATTTCATTCCAAAAAAAATTGATTTTTCAAGAAGTTTTAAATTAATTCGAAATATTTACAAGTATTGTAGCCGATTTATTCAACTGTAGGCGTTTCTTATGAACACTTACAGATGGCATTGTCTATAAAACCAATTAAAATTGTATGTTCGTAACAATAACTAATTATAATTTAATTATACAAAATGTGTATACCTACCTCCTATCTACATATCTTTACACAGTTTATTGGGCTTGCGTTTTAGCAAATCTGATATAGTCGCGCGGATGTCATAATTTCATTGTTATTCTGAATATTTCAATACTTTCTACCATATATATTAAACCTTGTAAATTTATTTACGTTTTCCCATGCGATGCGGAATTTGTCAATAGTAATCATCATTTTACAGCAATACCTTTAAAATTGTCCATTTTCTTTTAATTCCTACTTTCGAAAATTCCTGTAATCTATCCTTACTTCTTCTCTTCATTTTAAGAGGGTGCTGCTAATTATTTCGTTACGCAGATATAATTTTTGTTATATTTCAAAATTTCCTCTCCCTTTTTCTTATTTAAAAACCCCTTATTTAGAATATAATTTAATAATTAATTTATAATGTTTATTATCATTATAATCTTATAAAGCAAAGAATTGAAATATATCTTAAAAAACGAGACATCCTTCTTTTGTACACATTTTATTTATAATAAAAGAAACAAAAATTAATAATATTAAATATTAATTAAACTAAAATTATATTCATAAACTACTTTTGTCCCTAAACAATAAAAGTGCAGTAATCTCTCCATTTACTAGAATTCATTATTATACTTTTAATGATTCTTAATTTTTTTAAAATCAATTATAGAATTCAAAATGAAATGAAAAGATCACCGTGTCTTTTTAAAACCACATATGGCAACCAAAATTGAGACAATAAATATTAATCTATATACATTTATGGCTTTTTAATCTAATTTCGAATTACTCCTCAGATTGTATAATTTTTTTTACAAAACTTAATGGTACATCGATCACCGCTTATTCACCAATTAAGACCATTTCTAAACCACTATTAGTTCGAGAAAAAATCACATCATAACATATTAACATTACAATAATGACTAAATATTTTCTATCTCTTAAATTAACTCATTTTAAATTATATTATTATTAAGAAATTACATCTAAATATTAACATCAACATCGTTATAATCACTACAATTCGAGTTATTATTATTGATTAGCCTTCCAAGAGGTTGATGAACGTCTATGGTGGTGATGTGGATTTGTTTCGGTTTCTTATTTGGTTTTTTCAACAATTCTTCTATGGAATAAGGGTTCTTTCGTTTCCCATCCGGTTTTTCATCACTTGTTGTTCGAATGTTTTCTTCTTCGGATGTTACATCAATATCCCCATCCGTTGAATTTGGATATCTCGACGGCGTTGAGGGTTTGTACGGAATAACTAAGTTAGACCAATTTGTACCCGGCGCCTCCACCATTCCCGGTGATGATGTTGTTATGTGCAATTGATGTTGAAGGGCTGCTAAACGTCCTGAAGCGTATCCTTCTTGCAATGTTGGAAAATATTGGATTGTATTTGAATGTTGGATGTTGGATTTTCCGTAGATTTCCCCGCGTAAAACTTGATCTAAACAAAAATTGATTTATTTTTTTTTAAGTTTTAAATTTTAATGTTTACCGGAATGTGAGGTTCTGTGATGTAAAATTTCTGGAGCATCAGGCCAAGCTCCGCTGTTTCTTAAAATTCGATTCACCGAACTAACGGAAGGGATGTTGTGGGGCTCGCAAATTCTTTGAGATATTAGTTGTTCCCTGATTTCCCATGCGAACATTCCCGGGTTATCTTGCTTGAATTTGAGGATCTTTTTTACTACGGTTGGAGTTGCTACTTGCTGAAAATAAAAGAAATTGATAATTAAGACATTGCAAAATTAAATTTATTTACTGGTGCAAATGAAAAAAGATAATAACTGAAGAGAATTTAGAACAGAATTGAAATAAAACACAAAAGAAGAAAAATTTTGCAAAAAAGGAGAATTTTGAGGTTTCTAAATGATTGTAAAATTGACAACGGTTTGAATGAGAATGAAGAATAAGAAGATGTTGGTAATTTAAATAATGATGAAGATGATGTAAGATGGAAAGAAGTTAAACGAAGAAATAATATACAAATTAATGATGAAGATATTGAAGGTGAAGGAGATTTTGAAAGGGAAGATGATGAACGAAAAAGCTTTGAGAGAAGGTGAGAAATTGAACCTTTCAATGTTTAAAGATGTTGAAGATAGCATTAAATGATATGATGGAAAAAATGAATATTCAATTTAAAAAATTGATTGATGATTTTGAAGAAATCTCTGATATAACAGCTTGGAATGATTTACAGAAGTTAATATATGCAAAAAAAAATGTTTATATATATACAGAATTAATTGAAGAATTAAAGTACAAGTGAACAGCGCTCAAGTACATAAACTTTTAATGAAGAAAAAGAAGAAAAGCGAGGAAACTTTATTATCATATTATATGTAACGAAAATTTCTTCTGAATTTAAAAACAAAGTGAAATTAAAAATGAACAGATAAAAATTGAAGAAAATTTAGAAAAGAATTGAAATAAAACACAAAAGAAGAAAAATTTTGCAAAAAAGGAGAATTTTGGGGTTTCTAAATGATTGTAAAATTGACAAAGGTTGGAATAAGAATGAAGAACAAGAAGATGTTGATAATCTAAATAATGACGAAGATGATGTAAGATGGAAAGAAGTTAAACGAAGAAATAAAATACAAATTAATGATGAAGGTATTGAAGGTGAAGAAGATTTTGAAAGGGAAGATGATGAAAGAAAAAGCTTTGAGAGAAGATGAAGAAGTGAACCTTTCAATGTTTAAAGATGTTGAAGATAGCATTAAATGATATGGTGGAAAAAATGAATATTCAATTGAAAAATGGATTGATAATTTTGAAGAAATCTCTGATATAACAGCTTGTAATGATTTACAGAAGTTAATATATGCAAAAAAATGTTTATATATATACAAAATTAATTGAAGAATTGAAGTACAAGTGAACAGCGCTCAAGTACATAAACTTTTAATGAAGAAAAAGAAGAAATCCGAGGAAACTTTATTATCATATTATATTTAACGAAAATTTCTTCTGAATTTGAAAACAAAGTGAAATTGAAAACGAAGAGATAAAAACTGAAGAAAATTTAGAACAGAATTGAAATAAAACACAAAAGAAGAAAAATTTGGCAAAAAAGAAGAATTTTGGGGTTTCTAAATGATTTTAAAATTGACAACGGTTTGAATGAGAATGAAGAACAAGAAGATGTTGGTAATCTAAATAATGACGAAGATGATGTAAGATGGAAAGAAGTTAAACGAAGAAATAAAATACAAATTAATGATGAAGATATTGAAGGTGAAGAAGATTTTGAAAGGGAAGATGATGAAAGAAAAAGTTTTGAGAGAAGATGAAGAAGTAAATCTTTCAATGTTTAAAGATGTTAAAGATAGCATTAAATGATATGATGGAAAAAGTGAATATTCAATTTAAAAATGGATTCATGATTTTGAAGAAATCTCTGATATAACAGCTTGAAATGATTTACAGAAGTTAATATATGCAAAAAAATGTTTATATATATACAAAACTAATTGAAGAATTGAAGTACAAGTGAACAGCGAGCAAATACATAAATTTTTAATGAAGAAAAAGAAGAAAAGCGAGGAAACTTTATTATCATATTATATTTAACGAAAATTTCTTCTGAATTTAAAAACAAAGTGAAATTGAAAATGAAGAGATAAAAACTGAAGAAAATTTAAAACAGAATTGAAATAAAACACAAAAGAAGAAAAATTTTGCAAAAGAGGAGAATTTTGGGATTTCTAAATGATTTTAAAATTGACAACGGTTTGAATGAGAATGAAGAACAAGAAGATGTTGGTAATCTAAATAATGACGAAGATGATGTAAGATGGAAAGAAGTTAAACGAAGAAATAATATACAAATTAATGATGAAGATATTGAAGGTGAAGAAGATTTTGAAAGGGAAGATGATGAACGAAAAAGCTTTTAGGGAAGATGAAGAAGTGAACCTTTCAATGTTTAAAGATGTTGAAGATAACATTAAATGATGTGATGGAAAAAGTGAATATTCAATTTAAAAATGGATTGATAATTTTGAAGAAATCTCTGATATAACAGCTTGGAATGATTTACAGAAGTTAATATATGTAAAAAAATGTTTATATATATACAAAACTAATGGAAGAATTGAAGTACAATTGAACAGCGCTCAAGCACATAACTTTTAATGAAGAAAAAGAAGAAAAACGAGGAAACTTTATTATCATATTATATGCAACGAAAATTTCTTTTGAAATTAAAAACAAAGTGAAATTGAAAATGAAGAGATAAAAACTGAAGAAAATTTAGAACTGAATTGAAATAAAACACAAAAGAAGAAAAATTTTGCAAAAAAGGAGAATTTTGGGGTGTCTAAATGATTGTAAAATTGACAAAGGTTTGAATGAGAATGAAGAACAAAAATATGTTGGTAATCTAAATAATGACGAAGATGATGTAAGATGGAAAGAAGTTATACGAAGAAATAATATACAAATTAATGATGAAGATATTGGAGATGAAGAAGATTCTGAAAGGGAAGATGATGAACGAAAAAGCTTTGAGGGAAGATGAAGAAGTGAACCTTCCAATGTTTAAAGATGTTGAAGATAGCATTAAATGATGTGATGGAAAAAGTGAATATTCAATTTAAAAATGGATTGATGATTTTGAAGAAATCTCTGATATAACAGCTTGGAATGATTTGCAAAAGTTAATATATGTAAAAAAATGTTTATATATATAAAATTAATTGAAGAATTGAAGTACAAGTGAATAGCGCTCAAGTACATAAACTTTTAATGAAGAAAAAGAAGAAAAGCGAGGAAACTTTATTATCATATTATATTTAACGAAAATTTCTTCTGAATTTAAAAACAAAGTGAAATTGAAAATGAAGAGATAAAAACTGAAGAAAATTTAGAACTGAATTGAAATAAAACACAAAAGAAGAAAAATTTTGCAATAAAGGAGAATTTTGGGATTTCTAAATGATTGTAAAATTGACAACGGTTTGAATGAGAATGAAGAACAAGAAGATGTTGGTAATCTAAATAATGACGAAGATGATGTAAGATGGAAAGAAGTTAAACGAAGAAATAATATCCAAATTAATGATGAAGATATTGAAAACAAGTATCGTAGATGACTATTTCATTGGAATATTTTTCTTATTAGGACAGTTTAATGAATAACCTTAAAGAACTTTTCTTCAAAATGATTTGCCTTTACTTTTTAAAGATGTTCCTCTTTAGTTATGGCAACAACATTGATTAGCTCATGAGTACTTGAATAGAGTTTACCAAAATTGTTAGATAGATCATGGAGGGCCACAATTCTGGTCACCTAGAACGTCTGACTTGAACACCTTAGACTTTTATTTGTGGGAGCAACTGAAATCATTAGTTTATGTTACGCCCATCTAGATACTAGAACAACTAAGGAATAGAATGTTTGATGGATGTGGAACCATATATAGCAATTCTAAACTTTTCGTAAGAGTTCGTAGTAGCTCGATGACAAGAAAAGTTGAAGCTTGCATAGAAGCAGAAGGTGGTCATTTCCAACATTTTTTCTAAATATTCTGTTATTGGAATACGTTTTTGGAATTACGACCTATCATTAAGTAACACCATGTATACTTCAAAGAAGTGGTACTGTACCAAACCATTTCAAGTGTACAAATGAAGAATAAGGAAGATATTCAAATATAAGACTTAATAGATCAATGTTTGTTGTAAAATTTGATGAAAAGAAAGAAGAATGATGGTTAAAAATCAAGACGCAAATATTGCGAGTTCAGGAGGAAAATATGAAACAATATGATTTATGGCAAAGAAAAGCTAAAAAGTGTTGAAAAGGAGATTTGGTCAAAACTTTCCATTGCCAAATCAAATTGTTATATTTTACAATGTAGAACCTCCATTAAAAAATTATGAATGATTCAAAAACATGTCTAAACCCAACTTTGTATATTTGAACCAGAATCGTCCGAAATGTGTGCAGTCCTTTGATAAAAAATTCAATGTAAAAAAAGGTCCTCATTTCAGAGAGGACACTGGGTACATGTAAGATAGGGACGCATGCATTTCATTGCAAAAATAAGTCCTCCAAAGTGTTGGAGTCCTAGGGCTGCAACCCTATTAGGTTTGTGTCAGCACTGTGGGTAATTACTATTGTAATAATAACAGAGAAAAAAAAAGTAGCGTTGGATAATCAACCCGTAGGTAAATTGAACAAACTAGGTTCTTATTAGAGTTGGAAAATCGGCATCTCGTGTCGACATCAATAAACACTGTGTCGTATCGTATCGATAGGTCCCGATAGGAATACACAGGTGTATCCTGTGTAAACATCCGAGGGTAAAAAACGAAAATCGAAAAAAGTGGCGATCCATCTACCGATGTCGGTAGATGGTGGTCTTCGATAAGGTCCCCGTGCGTAAACATACGGTGTGGAATCGCGAGGGACCACATCGACGACGACGACGACGACGACGAGTCATTAGGTCGCAGTTGTTGGCAACGCCGTTTGCTGTCATTTCGACCGTGCCGATGATCGCCACGATCAACGGTAGACGCCGGTTGCCGCCTCGTATCAAAAACTCATTAGCCGTCCCATCGCGTCCCATTAAATAATTATCGTGAAATTGAGGTTAAAGCGGTGGACGCACGGACTTTTCTGAACTTCACGGCCACAGGGCTAAAAGAATTCTTCTGAATTTTTGTCTTCGTTTATGTTTGTGACGTTCAATATTAAAGAATATTTATCTTATTGAAAAATATGTTCACAGAATTATAAAAATCCGTACCGAGGTGATACAATTTTTACAACATTTAGTTCTCGTTTGGTATTCCTCCGTGGCAATAAATGCATGAATGAAATGGTAAAAACTTGGTCGGAAATGTGATTCTCAACGATTTCTTATGATACACCAACGGCACTGTTTGCCAAATTTAATTTATATATCTATTTCGTTCTATATTTGAATCTTTGATGCTATTGCAATTATAGAAATGAAAATGAACTTTTCTGGGTTGATTAATTTTCCTTCACTATTGCCTTTTTTTACAAAAACTTGAATACATAAATAGATTAAATGAGAAATAAGAGACTTTGAGATAGTAAATATCTGTAACATTAAAGCAGCAGGAAAAGAACTAACAATAATCCAAAACAAGAGAAGTGAGCTAATTATGAAGTAAGATATAACTTGCTATAATGAAGAAGGGCGAGAAACTAGAAAGAAAGAATGTAAAGAAGGAGATTTTTAAGAATCAAAGAAGGAAAAAAAGAAAATCTCTTACTAAAACTAGAATGTAAGAAGTGATTGATTTAAGTTTCAAACTGTTATCTTTAGAAAATTCATTTATGCCTTTGATTGGAACCTTCAAATTTACCAACCACTTGATCAATCAACTTCCACCAATGCAAACTTGGTTGTTTGCTTTCACCATCTATTCTTCGTTGTAATCTCTATTACTAATTTCTTTCGATTTTGTATTCACGGGAAGGTAGGCTTTATTACCACCCACAGCACTTTGATTTCAGCAGAACCTCGTACTTACTGACCAAAGAGGGATCAGCTCTAAGTTTTTCCAACCATTTTACTCTAGAGGCAAAGGCTAGAATTTGTCTTTCTTGAAGGGCCACACAATAGCATAATACGTATTTCGCCGATTCTTCTTCCTCATCACATCCTCTGCAGATGTCGGTATCACTTATTCTTATACTCCGTAGGTGCCTATGTAAATGTTAGTGTCCACTGATTAGACCTATGATCAAACGTAGATTCTTCCTGGACAGCTTCATAAATAAATTAAGTCGTTTGGGGACAGAGTACATCAGCGTTTGTTTAAATTGGCGAAATCCTGGTGTCCTGTCTCAATAATTTAATAACATCTTACGTGTTTTCGCTTTTCGAAACACTAATTTAATGTTTGGACGATGAATGGTTTTAGTGATCACATCGGATCACCTGCAGCTATACTCACTAATTTGTCTGCCATGTCATGAAATTTATATTCAGAATGATCCCTTTACCAGCAAATCGTGATTTCATTACGACTGGCTGATAAAACCTTAAACTTGATATCATTCGTCTTTAAACCGTCTTTTGGTTAACTTTTTTAAATCCTTAGTTAGTTAAAAATCTGTCTCAAATCTGTTTTTCATCTATCTGCAGAAAGACTTGTTTCTTTCGATTTTGTATTCACGAGAAGGCAAGCTTTATTACCACCACAGCACTTTGACTTCAGCAGAACCTCGTACTTACTGACCAAAGAGGGATCAGCTCTAGGTCTTTCCAGACATTTTACCCTGGAGGCAAAGGCTAGAATTTGTCTTACTTGAAGGGCCACGTAATCGCATAATATGTGTTCCGCCGATTCTTCCTCCTCACCACATCCTGTGCAAATGTCGGTATCACTTATTCCTATACTCGTTAGGTACCTATGTAAATGTTAGTGTCCACTGATTAGACCTATGATCAAATATAGGTTCTTCCTAGACAGCTTCGTAAACGAATTAAGTCGTTTGGGGTCAAAGTACATTAGCGTTTGTTTAATTTGGCGAAATCCTGGTGTCCTGTCTCAATAATTTAGTAACATCTTACGTATTTTCGCTTTTTGAAGCACCACTTTAATGTTTGGACGATGAATGGTTCTAATGATCACATCGGATCACCTGCAGCTTTCCTCGCTAATTTGTCTGCTATGTCATGAAATTTATATTCAGAATGACCCCTTTACCAGCAGATCGTGATTTCATCTATCTGCAGAAAGACTTGTTTCCTGTTTCAACTCCCTACGCAAACTTGGTTATTTCCTTCCACAATCCATTGTTGGTTGTAATTTCTATTACTAATTTCTTTCGATTTTGTATTCGCGAGAAGGCAAGCTTTATTACCACCCACAGCACTTTGACTACAGCAGAACCTCGTACTTACTGACCAAAGAGGGATCAGCTCTACGTCCTTCCAGCCATTTTACTCTAGAGGCAAAGGCTACAATTTGTCTTACTTGAAGGGCCACGCAATCGCATAATACGTATTCCCTCGATTCTTCCTCCTCATCACATCCTCTGCAGATGTCGGTATCACTTATTCCTATACTCGGTAGGTGCCTATGTAAATGTTAGTGTCCACTGATTAGACCTATGATCAAATGTAGGTTCTTCCTGGACAGCTTCATAAATGAATTAAGTCGTTTGGGGTCAAAGTACATTAGCGTTTGTTTAAATTGGCGAAATCCTGGTGTCCTGTCTCAATAATTTAGTAACATCTTACGTGTTTTCGCTTTTTGAAGCACCACTTTAATGTTTGGACGATGAATGGTTCTAATGATCACATCGGATCACCTGCAGTTTTCCTCGCTAATTTGTCTGCCATGTCATGAAATTTATATTCAGAATGACCCCTTTACCAGCAGATCGTGATTTTATCTATCTGCAGAAAGACTTGTTTCCTGTTTCAATTCCCTACGCAAACTTGGTTGTTTCCTTCCACAATCCATTGTTGGTTGTAATTTCTATTACTAATTTCTTTCGATTTTGTATTCGCGGGAAGGCAAGCTTTATTACCACCAGAGCACTTTGACTTCAGCAGAACCTCGTACTTACTGACCAAAGAGGGATCAGCTCTAGGTCTTTCCAGCCATTTTACCCCGGAAGCAAAGGCTAGAATTTGTCTTACTTGAAGGGCCACGCAATCGCATAATACGTGTTCCGCCGATTCTTCCTCTTCACCACATCCTCTGCAGATGTCGGTATCACTTATTCCTATACTCCGTAGGTGCCTATGTAGATGTTAGTGTCCACTGATTAGACCTATGATCAAACGTAGGTTCTTCCTGGACAGCTTCATAAACAAATTAAGTCGTTTGGGGTCAGGGTACATCAGCGTTTGTTTAAATTGGCGAAATGCTGGTGTCCTGTCTCAAAAATTTAGTAACATCTTACATGTTTTCGCTTTTTGAAGCACTATTTTACTGTTTGGACGATGAATGGTTCTAATGATCACATCGGATCACCTACAGCTTTCCTCGCTAATTTGTCTGCCATGTCATGAAATTTATATTCAGAATGACCCCTTTACCAGCAGATTGTGATTTCATTACGACCGGCTGATAAAACTTTCAACTTAATATCATTCGTTTTTCAGTCGTCCTTTGGTTAACATTTTTTAATCCTTAGTCAGTTAAAAATCTGTCTCAAATCTGTCTTTAATCTATCTGCAGAAAGACTTATTTAATGTTTCAACTCTCTACGCAAACTTTGTTGTTTCCTTCCACAATCCATTGTTCGTTGTAATCTTTGTTACTCATTTCAGATCTTTCGATTAGTATCCGTAACAATAGAGAGGTTACAAAGTAATTGTCTGCACCATATTATTACACCATATCGTAATCATTTCAAAATTCATCGTTTTAAGTATAGATCCTTTCATACATTAACTAATCCTTTCTTCTCAATCTTCAAACTACTTTTTCACTGAGATTACGTGTTTTCTCTACAGTTATTTGAGATAAATTTGTTATGTCATCTTATTCTCATAAACTGTTAACAGTATCGCCATAATATATTTAAATTAATTCCTAACATAAAAATGAAAGGCTAATTATGATTAAATGGTGACCAATTTGATATGATACGTTTATAACTATTCATCACAATTGACCACAATAATTAAATCAATTATTTAATTATAAAGTATTAATGCACGCGTAATTCAAGTAACCAAAGAGATTTTGAGTATTACTATTAAGAACTTAATATAGTAGACAACATTCCCATGACTGACAAAATCTTCAAAAGTGGTTATAAAAGAAAAATAAAATTGGTCCTTTCTGGGAAATGTTTCCCCACCCAAAGTGCTGTGACAGTTAGAAAGAAAGAAATGTGTCGACGAGGATGGTAACGACGTCGGTAGCGCGTGTCGCCTCAACATTAGCCCTACACTCTTATCGAAGCGCTTCATCTTTCAAAGGACAAAAAAATACGATATCAACCGGCGTCGTTTGACTTGTCTGACTAACGAAATTACGTAGCGCTCTCTATGTAAACCATCACATCATGTAACGTCATGAATTTCCTGCTTAATTACAGCCCTGTTCCGCTCTGTGCTTCAAATAAAATTATGGTAGTCAATTGTTACTGATAGGTCGGTACTGATACTGACGAAAAATACACCCAACTCTTTTTTTACACGGTCTTTTTTAACACGATTTTGAAATAGCACGGTTCACCAAAATATTTTTTTACACGATTTTTTTGTTATTGTATGAATGCCAAAAAAGAATTCTTATTTCTAATTTTGATGGCGTCTTACAGAAACTTATATATACACTAACAAAATACAATGGGGGAATACCGTGGTCACATGTTTATAACTTGGACTACTACGGGGAATACCAGAATTTTATGATCACTTTGATTTCGTTATTCAGTACTTATTTTGTGTTAAGAGTGGTCAGTTTGTGAGACGTAATAAATAATTTCGGTAAAATTTTAAAAGTGGATGTTTCAATTAAAATTTTTTTAATTCCATGCTGAAATTTCCAGTCTATTATTTGTGATGATGATAATTTAATTTTTGCTACTAAAAAAGGTAATATTGTATTAGATTGTCGCTTTAGAAAAATTCTATAAGCAATATTATTTTGGATTCTTTTTATAGTACCCTTACTGTTTAATAAAATGTCTAAACAACAACTTCCGAAGAGACAAACAATTTCGTTAGAAACTAAAATAACAATCTTAGACTATCTAAAGAAAGGCGAAGATCCCACATCTATCGGCAAAGCTTTAAGTTTAAACGAAGCGACTATAAGAACAATTAGAAAAAATGAGAATTCCATTCGACAATTCGTAATTTCTGGATCGAAACTAAGCTCCAAAACAACATCTTATAGTCCAAATTCTATCGTAGAAAAAACGAAAAAACACGTGGTGTTTTGAATAGAAGATTTACAGCCAAAAAGAATACCTATTGATGGGAAACATATAACAGAAAAAGCACTTTGAATATATAACCGACTTCAGGAATTGGAACCATCAACAAGTCTTCAGGCAACGAAGAAACTGGCATTTAATGCAAGTGAAGGATGGCTGGCAGTTTTTATAAAAAGACACGGATTTCACAATGTAAAAGTAACGGGAGAAATAGCATCAGCAGACGATAATGCTGCAAAAATCTTTCAAATCGTTGAAGAGGGCGATAACTCCAGAACAAATATTTAATGCCGACGAAACGGGATTGTTTTGGAAGAAAATGCCCGAAAGGACTTATATGGCAAAATGTGAAAAATCAGCTGGTGGTTTTAAAGCGGCCAAAAATCGAGTGACGTTCTTGTTATGTAGTAACGCATTGGGTGATAAAATGTTAAAGCCTTTATTAATCAACAAATTTCTTATGCCACGAGCATTAAGAGGTAAAAACATTAAACAACTTCCAGTTCATTTCATGGCGAATAAAAAGGCATGATCTGTTTACAAATTGGTTCAACAACTGCTTTGTTCTTGAAGTCCAGAAATATTTGGAAGAAAAAAGTTTGGATTTGAAAATATTTTTGCTCGTTGATAATGCGCCCAGCCACCCAGTGTTAGGTCACCCAAATATTCAATTGCTATTTTTACCGCCTAATACTACCTCGCTGAGTCAGTCACTCAATAAGACAAACGTTTAAATATATTTCAGATTCAGTGGAAGAAACTGAAAAACTGAAATTTGACTGTTTTGGAAGCATGGAGAAAGTTTAGACAATTTTGACGACTTTAAAAATCTTTAGACAATTGTTAACCATTAGAAATATATTTTAGGCAAAATTTGAAAGATTGTAGACAACCTTAGATAATTATAAGCTATTAGAGACATATTTTAGACAGTTTTTGATGATTTTAGACAACTTTTAAATAATCATCAACGATTAAGATATAGTTTAGAGATATATTTTAGTTTGGATGATTTTAGACAATTTTTGATGATTCTAAACATCCTTAGACGATTATTATCTACTAGCTATATATTTTAGACAAATCTTGAAGACTTTAGACATCTTTAGACAATTACTAACTATTAGGGATACATTTTAGACAAAATTTGAATGATTTTAGACAACCTTAGATAATTATAAGCTATTAGAGACATATTTTAGACAGTTTTTGGTGATTTTGGACAACTTTTGAATAATTATAGACGATTAAGATATAGTTTGACAATTTTAAAGACTTTAGACATCTTTAGACAATTGTTAACCATTAGAAATATATTTTAAACAAAATTTGGATGACTTTGGACAACCTTAGATAATCATAAGTTATTAGAGATATATTTTAGACAGTTTTTGATGATTTTAGACATCTTTAGACAATTACTAACTATCAGGGTTACATTTTAGACAAAATTTAAACGATTTTAGACAACCTTAGATAATGATAAGCTATTAGAGACATATTTTAGACAGTTTTTGGTGATTTTGGACAACTTTTGAATAATTATAGACGATTAAGATATAGTTTGACAATTTTAAAGACTTTAGACATCTTTAGACAATTGTTAACCATTAGAAATATATTTTAAACAAAATTTGGATGACTTTGGACAACCTTAGATAATCATAAGTTATTAGAGATATATTTTAGACAGTTTTTGATGATTTTAGACATCTTTAGACAATTACTAACTATCAGGGTTACATTTTAGACAAAATTTGAACGATTTTAGACAACCTTAGATAATTATAAGCTATTAGACACATATTTTAGACAGTTTTTGGTGATTTTGGATAACTTTTGAATAATTATAGACGATTAAGATATAGTTTGACAATTTTAAAGACTTTAGACATCTTTAGGCAATTGTTAACCATTAGAAATATATTTTAAACAAAATTTGGATGACTTTGGACAACCTTAGATAATCATAAGTTATTAGAGATATATTTTAGACAGTTTTTGATGATTTTAGACATCTTTAGACAATTACTAACTATCAGGGTTACATTTTAGACAAAATTTAAACGATTTTAGACAACCTTAGATAATGATAAGCTATTAGAGACATATTTTAAACAGTTTTTGCTGATTTTGGACAACTTGAATAATTATAGACGATTAAGATATAGTTTGACAATTTTAAAGACTTTAGACATCTTTAGGCAATTGTTAACCATTAGAAATATATTTTAAACAAAATTTGGATGACTTTGGACAACCTTAGATAATCATACGCTATTAGAGATATATTTTAGACAGTTTTTGATGATTTTAGACATCTTTAGACAATTACTAACTATCAGGGTTACATTTTAGACAAAATTTAAACGATTTTAGACAACCTTAGATAATGATAAGCTATTAGAGACATATTTTAGACAGTTTTTGGTGATTTTGGACAACTTTTGAATAATTATAGACGATTAAGATATAGTTTGACAATTTTAAAGACTTTAGACATCTTTAGACAATTGTTAACCATTAGAAATATATTTTAAACAAAATTTGGATGACTTTGGACAACCTTAGATAATCATAAGTTATTAGAGATATATTTTAGACAGTTTTTGATGATTTTAGACATCTTTAGACAATTACTAACTATCAGGGTTACATTTTAGACAAAATTTGAACGATTTTAGACAACCTTAGATAATTATAAGCTATTAGACACATATTTTAGACAGTTTTTGGTGATTTTGGATAACTTTTGAATAATTATAGACGATTAAGATATAGTTTGACAATTTTAAAGACTTTAGACATCTTTAGGCAATTGTTAACCATTAGAAATATATTTTAAACAAAATTTGGATGACTTTGGACAACCTTAGATAATCATAAGTTATTAGAGATATATTTTAGACAGTTTTTGATGATTTTAGACATCTTTAGACAATTACTAACTATCAGGGTTACATTTTAGACAAAATTTAAACGATTTTAGACAACCTTAGATAATGATAAGCTATTAGAGACATATTTTAAACAGTTTTTGCTGATTTTGGACAACTTGAATAATTATAGACGATTAAGATATAGTTTGACAATTTTAAAGACTTTAGACATCTTTAGGCAATTGTTAACCATTAGAAATATATTTTAAACAAAATTTGGATGACTTTGGACAACCTTAGATAATCATACGCTATTAGAGATATATTTTAGACAGTTTTTGATGATTTTAGACATCTTTAGACAATTACTAACTATCAGGGTTACATTTTAGACAAAATTTGAACGATTTTAGACAACCTTAGATAATTATAAGCTATTAGACACATATTTTAGACAGTTTTTGGTGATTTTGGATAACTTTTGAATAATTATAGACGATTAAGATATAGTTTGACAATTTTAAAGACTTTAGACATCTTTAGGCAATTGTTAACCATTAGAAATATATTTTAAACAAAATTTGGATGACTTTGGACAACCTTAGATAATCATACGCTATTAGAGATATATTTTAGACAGTTTTTGATGATTTTAGACATCTTTAGACAATTACTAACTATCAGGGTTACATTTTAGACAAAATTTGAACGATTTTAGACAACCTTAGATAATTATAAGCTATTAGACACATATTTTAGACAGTTTTTGGTGATTTTGGATAACTTTTGAATAATTATAGACGATTAAGATATAGTTTGACAATTTTAAAGACTTTAGACATCTTTAGGCAATTGTTAACCATTAGAAATATATTTTAAACAAAATTTGGATGACTTTGGACAACCTTAGATAATCATACGCTATTAGAGATATATTTTAGACAGTTTTTGATGATTTTAGACATCTTTAGACAATTACTAACTATCAGGGATAGATTTTAGACAAAATTTGAACGATTTTAGACAACCTTAGATAATTATAAGCTATTAGACACATATTTTAGACAGTTTTTGGTGATTTTGGATAACTTTTGAATAATTATAGACGATTAAGATATAGTTTGACAATTTTAAAGACTTTAGACATCTTTAGACAATTGTTAACCATTAGAAATATATTTTAAACAAAATTTGGATGACTTTGGACAACCTTAGATAATCATAAGTTATTAGAGATATATTTTAGACAGTTTTTGATGATTTTAGACATCTTTAGACAATTACTAACTATCAGGGTTACATTTTAGACAAAATTTAAACGATTTTAGACAACCTTAGATAATGATAAGCTATTAGAGACATATTTTAAACAGTTTTTGCTGATTTTGGACAACTTTTGAATAATTATAGACGATTAAGATATAGTTTGACAATTTTAAAGACTTTAGACATCTTTAGACAATTGTTAACCATTAGAAATATATTTTAAACAAAATTTGGATGACTTTGGACAACCTTAGATAATCATAAGTTATTAGAGATATATTTTAGACAGTTTTTGATGATTTTAGACATCTTTAGACAATTACTAACTATCAGGGTTACATTTTAGACAAAATTTAAACGATTTTAGACAACCTTAGATAATGATAAGCTATTAGAGACATATTTTAAACAGTTTTTGCTGATTTTGGACAACTTTTGAATAATTATAGACGATTAAGATATAGTTTGACAATTTTAAAGACTTTAGACATCTTTAGACAATTGTTAACCATTAGAAATATATTTTAAACAAAATTTGGATGACTTTGGACAACCTTAGATAATCATAAGTTATTAGAGATATATTTTAGACAGTTTTTGATGATTTTAGACATCTTTAGACAATTACTAACTATCAGGGTTACATTTTAGACAAAATTTAAACGATTTTAGACAACCTTAGATAATGATAAGCTATCAGAGACATATTTTAGATAGTTTTTGGTGATTTTGGACAACTTTTGAATAATTATAGACGATTAAGATATAGTTTGACAATTTTAAAGACTTTAGACATCTTTAGGCAATTGTTAACCATTAGAAATATATTTTAAACAAAATTTGGATGACTTTGGACAACCTTAGATAATCATACGCTATTAGAGATATATTTTAGACAGTTTTTGATGATTTTAGACATCTTTAGACAATTACTAACTATCAGGGTTACATTTTAGACAAAATTTGAACGATTTTAGACAACCTTAGATAATTATAAGCTATTAGACACATATTTTAGACAGTTTTTGGTGATTTTGGATAACTTTTGAATAATTATAGACGATTAAGATATAGTTTGACAATTTTAAAGACTTTAGACATCTTTAGACAATTGTTAACCATTAGAGATATATTTTAAACAAAATTTGGATGACTTTGGACAACCTTAGATAATTATAAGCTATTAGAGACATATTTTAGACAAAGTTTAGATGATTTTAGACAGTTTTTGATGATTCTAGACATACTTATATGATTATTATCTATGTTATATACCAATGTATAAAACTTCTTTGTTTAAAAAAAGTCCGCAGTTCAGTTTTCTTAAATTATACAATAAACTTCCCTGATATATTAGAGACATTTCTGATATCAATCATTTCAAAAGTAAAGTTAAGATTTTTTTAATAGAAGGAGCATGCTATAGCCAGTGTGAGTTTTTGAATGCCTAAATAACTTTGCTTTTATTTTTAGTGTATTGATTTTATTTATTGTATGTAAATGTATTGTATTTACTGACTATACACATCCGTTGTAAGTGGCTTAGTGGTAAAATAAATTATTATTATTATTATAAAAGGGACTCGTTCAAGAACCTTCAAGTACCTGATGGCAATTCTTTCTTTAAGGAAAAGATAAATCTTGTAGATTAGAACTAAGTTAGATTTGACATAATATAATATACAGGATGAGGCAATAGTGCGAGGACGGAAGATTGTGGCCTTACTGTTGACTTGGGACAAATCTATGTACTTTTGTCGATAATCAGGTGCAGTCTAAAATTATTAAAATTTGGTTTTAAGTTAGACTTGATACAGCTTTACAAAATTTGATACAGTTTCCTAAAGACTTGCAATGCTTCCAGAAGACTTGTTATTGCTGCTAGAAATCTTGATATTGCTTTCAGAAGACTTGAAATGATCTCAGACGACTTGAAATACTTTTAGAAGACTTTGAATGTTTCTAGAAAGCTTGACACTACTTCCAGAGGACTTAGTATTGTTTATAGCAAAACTTAATACTGCTTCAAGGAGACTTGAAAAGTTTCCAGAAGACTTGAGATGCTTTTAGAAAAGTTGATACTGTTTTCATAGGACTTGAAATGCTTCTAGAAAACTTGATATTGCTTTCAGAAAATTTGAACTGCTTCTAGATGGCTTGTTATTGCTTCCAATAGACTTGAAATACTTTTAGAAAACTTGATTTTTACTCACACAATAAAGCATCGTCTTAACCTTAAAGATAATAGACCTGTTTATGTCCGAAATTATCGACAACCTATCGAGACAAAAAAGGAAATAAAAAAGCAAACTATGGAACTCTTACGACAAGACATCGTGAAAGAAAGCGTCTCACCTTGGAACGCGCCTGTTCACATAGTAACGACTCAAAAAGACGGAAGAATTAAAAACCGAATGGTAGTCGACTTCCGACAATTGAACGAAAAAATGACAGAAGACAAATACCCAATACCAAATATCGCTGATATACTGGATAAATTGGGTAGGGCAAATTATTTTACCTCCCTCGATTTGGCATCAGGCTACCACCAGGTCGAAATGGAACCGGAAGATAGAGAGAAAACCGCATTCAGTACCGAACAGGGTCATTTCGAATTTAAGAGAATGCCTTTCGGATTGAAAAATGCCCCTGCCACTTTTCAACGTCTTATGGACGACGTTTTACGCGGTGTACTAGAAGACACCTGCTTAGTATATCTTGACGACATTATTATTTACTCCTCATCATTACAAGAACATATACAAAAATTAATAAAAGTTTTTGACCGTTTAAACACAGCAAATTTTAAAATTAATCTCCAAAAATGTGAGTTTCTCAAGAAGGAAATTAAGTATTTAGGCCACATTATAACAGACCAAGGAGTTAAACCGAACCCAGAAAAAATTAGAGCAATTACACAATTCCCCATACCAAAGACGAAAACAGAAATCAAAAGTTTTCTCGGATTATTGGGATACTACCGAAAATTTATTAAAGATTTCGCTAAGATAACTAAACCATTTACATCTTGTCTAAAGAAATTGTAACAACAGATGCATCCGATATAGCGTTAGGAGCTGTTCTTTCACAGGGCATCATCGGAAAAAATCAACCTATTTGCTATGCATCTCGTACACTTTCAGAGACTGAAAAGAGATACACAACAACGGAGAAAGAACTTTTGGCGATAGTTTATACAGTCAAACAGTTTAGACCGTAGGTGTATGGGAAAAAGTTTACCATCTTCACGGATCATAGACCGCTAGTGTGGCTCTGGTCATTAAAAGAACCCAACTCCAAATTAATGCGCTGGAGAATAAAATTGGAAGAATACGATTTCGACATTGTGTATAAAAAGGGAAAAACCAACACAAACGCAGATGCATTATCGCGAATTAAATTAAACGAATTGAACATAATAACGCAAAGCGATCTAGACAGCATCTTGCCAAATTTTAATGATACAGAATTGTTAGAAATAGCAAGCGAGATGTCAATTGCTTTAATTGACTCACCAGAAATTTCACCTATTCCTACTACAGAACAGGGTGCAAAGGAAGCACATTCCTATTTTATAAAACAATAGTAATGTGTTGATTTGCGCTTATTGGGCAATTATTATAAATCGTTAAATTAGATATTAAGCAGTAATGAATAAGGTATTGTTAAGTTAACATAACATGTCGTTCTAATTAATAAAATATATAAAATATTATTCTTTGAGTTTGGATATAAAAACAACTTATAATATATAAATAAAGAGGGTTTATTACATGGCGACCCTGCCAGTCGATATCATCTAAAAAAAAAAAAAAGAAAAATATATATTGGTCTACATTATGGGTTACAACCAGAGTAAAGAAGAGAAAGAAGTAATTATCTCGCAAGCTGGAAATAGTGGTGGTGTATCAGCGTCAAATGGAAATTACACATTGCAAGAATTAGCGATAATCATAGGGATTATTTTGGCCATCGTATTCGTAGTTTACATTATACAAAAGCGATGTAAGAAAAGTATGGAGAAGAAAATCCGTGTTGAAGTCGCAAGAAGCCAGGAGCTGCTTAATCTTAGAACAGAAAACTGAGGTAGGCGAACTATTATAATGTGTTATGGAAGATTTTGAAGCGTTGTTAGTAGTAGTTTCTACTTTTAAATCGAATAGAAATAAGGATAATAAAGAAAGACGTAGTGATTTAGATAGAGTACGTAGACATTTAGATAAAGTAGATGAGTTTTGGAATCAATTAGCAGAGTTAAAAATTACAGCTAGTAAAGATAGTTCAAATGTAAAAATTGTTAATCAGATTAAAATACATAGTGCAGCAATCGAGGGTATTTTGAATGAAACACGTGAACTGTTAGAGAATAGGTTAGCGATAGGAACAGAAATGGCTGAATCTTTTAACTTAAAAACCGCTGGTAGTTTACTGCCAGTTATGAATGAAAACGAAGATACAACTAAGCAGTTAATAGACTCAATTAAATTATACTCCGAATTTTTAAGAGACGAAGATCAAAAACACTTAATAAATTTTGTTTTAAAAACCAGACTGTCGGAATCTGCTAAAATTAGGTTAAATAAATCATATACTAATGTGCAACTTTTATTAAATGACTTAAGAAAAAATTTTATAACTCAACAATCTCCCACTGTATTGGCGAGTAAGTTACACAATTCCCGACAACTAGATCGTTCAGTTGAAGAGTATGGCAGAGAAATAGAGCAATTGCTTGGTGATTTAACGTTGGCTCAAGCAGATGGTAACGATGACCTTGTAAATTCTTTGCGGATAGTTAACGAAAATTTAGCAATTCATTCTTTTAGTAACGGTCTTAAAAATCATGATGTAAAAATGATTGTTAAGGCTAGAAATTGTTCTACCCTCAAAGAAGCTATTAGCGTAGCTAAGGACGAGGATAAATCTAAACCTTCCTCATCAAATGTTTTCTCGTACAATAAAACAAGACCACCACAAAGAAACAACTTAGAGGTAGTCGAAATCAATATTATCGTGGATTTAGTAACCAAAGATATCAAAGAGGAAATCAGTCATACAATGATCGTAATTATAATGTACGCAATCAATCATATTTAAATTCGAGATATAATAATTATTATTCGCGAGGTCAATCACAAGGACGTAATAATTTCCGTGGTAGATTTACCAGTAGGGGTAACACGACTCCAAATAGAGGAAGACCACAAAATGTGTTCTTTACCGAGAGTGGAGAACACAACACCGAGAGCGAAAATTCGCAACAAATAAATACGTTTTTTCGAGAATGAACGGAAAAATACTATAATTTTAAGTATGGATGGTATGAATTATGTACGAATGAGATATGGTGTGAATGAATTATTGTTTCTTTTAGACACTGGCGCAAGTGTTAGTGTAATTTTTTTAAATGTTTTAAAAAAAACCGAATTTATTGATAAAAATAAAAAAGTCATTATAAACGGTATAGTTGGTTCAACAAAATCATTAGGATCAGCAAATATTTCTTTAAAATTGCATAATGTTAAATTTAATCACGAGTTTTTAATTATGAAAGACTTTATGAGTGGTATAAATGGAATAATAGGATCAGATTTCTTTTTGAAACACAATGCTTGCATCGATTATGAAAAATTTATTTTTTCGATTGATTTAGAAGGACAAAAGGTTATTGCTCTGTTAGAATCAAAATATGACAGTTATGTTACAATTCCCCCGCGGTGTGAAATTATTAAATATTTTTGGACAAGCGATTCCGATGATTGCGTTGTTTCATCTGAAGAAATTTCGGACGGTGTTTTCACTGCTGATTAATTTAAATGTGACCAAAATCACATTTAATTCCCGTACGATTATTAAATACAAATGATAGACAAATTAAAATAAAAAATTTTAGACCAAACACTTTTAAGTTAGAGAATTTTTTTATGTATAGTATAGATAAAAATCAAAATTCTTTGAACCGCGTTGATAAATTATTAAAATTAATTAATTTACAAGACCAGAATAAGCAAGAGACAGATAGTATTCATAAAATCTGTGCAAAATATGCGGATGTGTTTCTTTTAGAGAATGATTCGGTAACTGTTACGAATGTAATGAAAGAAAAAATTATATTAAAACAAAACGCTCAACCAATTTATGTGAAACCATATCGTTTGCCTCATTTTCAAAAGACAGAAATTGATAAGCAGATTGATAACATGTTAAATGATGGTATCATTGAAGAAGCCAAATCTAGTTGGTCTTCTCCAATTTTGATAGTGCCTAAGAAAACAAACGGCGAAAATAAAAAATGGCGACTTGTTATAGATTATAGATCTCTAAACAAAAATGTTGAAGATGATAGATTTCCGTTAGCAAATATTTCAGACATTTTAGATTCATTGTCTGGTGCATTTTACTTTTCTCACCTAGACTTGTCACAAGGTTATTATCAAGTAGAATTAGATGTGGAAAGTAGAAATTGTACAGCTTTTACGACACGTAAAGGACAGTTTCGAATGACAAGACTACCGATGGGTTTAAAAACCAGCCCTAGCTCTTTTTCAAGAGTAATGACCGTGGCAATGTCAGGCTTGAACTTTGAATCCTGTTTTATATACTTAGATGACTTGATTGTTTTTGGTAAAGATTTGCAAAACCATAACGAAAATTTAATTAAAGTTTTACAGAGACTAAGGGAAACCAACTTAAAATTAAATCCATTAAAATGTTCATTTTTAAAAAAAGAAATATTATACTTAGGGCATAAAATTTCATCAGCTGGCATATATCCTGATCCAAGCAAAATTAATAATGTACAAAATTACCCAATTCCGAAAAATGCAGACGAAGTAAAACGATTTGTTGCTTTCGCTAATTATTATCGAAAGTTTATTAGAAATTTTGCCGAAATTGCAACTCCTTTAAATAAACTTGCTAGAAAATCTGTTCAATTTGAGTGGAATGAAAATTGCCAAAAGGCTTTCGAATTATTGAAAGAAAAATTATGTAATCCACCCGTGTTACAATATCCAGATTTTTCTGAAAATAATCAATTCATACTTAGAACTGATGCATCCGGCTATGCGATCGGATCCGTTTTATCAAATGGTAATGATAGACCCGTAGCTTATGCAAGTCGAAGTTTAAACAAGGCTGAAATAAATTATAGTACAATTGAGAAAGAGTTACTAGCTGTAGTCTGGTCAGTCAAACATTTTCGTCCATATTTATTTGGGCGTAAATTTCAAATTTATACAGATCATCGCCCGTTAGTTTATCTATTTGGTATGAACAATCCTTCATCCAGATTGACAAAATTTAGATTGATACTTGAAGAATATGACTTTGTAGTAAATTACGTCAGGGGAAGGGAAAATGCAACAGCAGATGCATTATCACGAATTCAAATACAATCTACTGATTTAAAAAAATTATCAAATGAAATATTTGTAATGACACGAAATCAATCCAAAATGAATGCTGAATTACAGAGTGACATCAGTAATGATAACAATGAACGGACTGGCCATCCGGGATTAGTCGAATTATTGAAAAAACCGCGAAATTCAGTCGAATTAAAAGAATTGAATAATATTACGTTTAATAAAGAAAACAAATATATAATAAAATATAATAACTTGATATATGATACAAAATTAAATATAATATACATAAAAAGTAATCGATCGGTACTTGCTCTAGACGCAGTGTTGAGATGCTTAAGTAATGTATGTAAAAAGTATAAAATTCCGGAAATTTTTATATTAAAATGTGATGACAACAATAATTTAATTAAACAATTAGCAAAGGTACCAAAAATATTAAAAGATTGCGACATTAAAATCTCGATTATTGACAATGTAAAACGAATAGAGTGTAAAGAAACTCGACAGTTGATACTTAATGATTTCCATTTACTGCCTACAGGAGGACACGCAGGTGTAAATCGAATGTATGCAAACATCAAAAAGTACTACTTTTGGCAAAATTTAAAAAGCGATGTTGAAAATTTTGTTCGGAGGTGTGATGATTGTCAGAGGTATAAACATTCGCGATCGCACATATCGAACCTCAGCGAACCTCAGACCATCACCACTACTGCCTCGTCGGCTTTTCAAACAATTTATTTAGATATTATGGGTCCCATTAATCAGGATGATGATGATAACAAATACATATTAACTATACAGTGTGAATTAACAAAATTCATAGAAGCATATCCAATTAGAAATAAAGAATCAGAAACAGTAGCAAAAGCTTTTGTAAATAATTTTGTGCTAAGATTTGGTATACCACAAGAGATGGTAACAGATCAAGGTACAGAATTCTTAGCTCAATTATTCCGAGCAACTTCAAAATTATTAGGTATTAAACAACTTAATTCAACTGCATATCATCATCAAACTTTGGGATCACTGGAAAATTCTCACAAACATTTAGGCTCATATTTACGCATGCAAATTTCAAAATTTCCAGAAACGTGGAGCTCATGGGTACAATTTTGGTGTTTCGCATATAACAATACTGTTCATACTGAAACGAAATACACCCCATACGAGTTAGTTTTTGGGAAAAAATGTGGTTTACCCAACAATATATTGCATAATTTAGATCCGATTTACAATTTTGAAAGTTATCCAATCGAATTGAAGTTCAGGCTTCAAAAAGCGTGGATTGACGCGAAAGAAAATTTAGTTGAGTCAAAGCTGAAACGCAAAAAGAACCTTGACATTAAGAGCTCGAATGTTAATTTTAAGTTTAATGATAAGGTACTTTTAAGAAACGAAAGCGGCAATAAATTAGAAACATTATATAAGGGACCTTATAAGGTAATCAGTGAAAAGGCGCCGAACGTTACGTTAAAAATAGATAATAAGTTAATAGAAGTACATAAAAATAGAGTTAAGCGTTATTATATGTAAAGTGAAAAAAAAAAAAAAAAGGGGAAAAGGGATAGTCTAAGTTATTTTAATTAATTTTTTGAATAATTGTAATAACAAAAAAATTTTAATTGTGCCACTTCAAATTTTTTTTTTTGAAGAGGAAAGGTGCAAAGGAAGCACATTCCTATTTTATAAAACAATAGTAATGTGTTGATTTGCGCTTATTGGGCAATTATTATAAATCGTTAAATTAGATATTAAGCAGTAATGAATAAGGTATTGTTAAGTTAACATAACATGTCGTTCTAATTAATAAAATATATAAAATATTATTCTTTGAGTTTGGATATAAAAACAACTTATAATATAAATAAAGAGGGTTTATTACAAGGGAATTGCTCGAAAAGATATAAAAATTTCAGATAAGCCAACCAGACAACTAAGATCAACACGCAGAATGGAAGAAAATAAAAGAGACTCTGATAACGATACCATTCAGGTTACACTAACAGTAGATCCAAAGAAATCTATTGAAATTCAGGACACTATCATTGATAACAAAAAGATGCAATTTATTATAACAAAGAGTTTAGGAAACGAACTAGAAAATATTATTAAAACACGAAAAGAGAACACCATATACTTAGTGCGAATCCCGGCACAAAATTCAGATAAACATATTCTCAATTTGTATAAAAATTACATGACTTCAAATAAAACATTTTATATCTATACAACTGATGATGAGCTCTATCAACAAATGTGTAACGTTTATAACAAAGAAATGTCAGATAAAGGACCACGGATAATTAAATGCCTTCGAAGAGCCGAAGTTATCTTAGACGAGACAAAGAAAATCGAAATAGTAACATCTTATCACACAGGAATAACAAACCATCGTGGGATACAAGAATCTTTAGAACATCTTAAACGAAAATACTGGTGGCCGAAAATGGAAGAAACAATAACCAAAACCATAAAATCTTGCGACACATGCAACAGAGCGAAATACAATAGAAGACCTGACGTACCATTATTGCCAATAACTAATACGCCAGATGCTCCATTTGAAACTTTATTTGTCGATACTTTTTCTTTTGCAAATAATAAATACCTAACAATTGTGGATTCATTTACACGTTTGGGACACGCCATCAAGGTCAAGAGCAAAAATCCCACAGATATTGTCGAAGCATTTTTAGATTACTTTAATTTCTACGGAATCCCCAGAGAAATTCGTTTCGATAAAGGCTCAGAATTCAATAAGTAAGTGATAAAAGAATTAGTAGCATTACACAGAGTTATACTACACTTCGGAACAGCGAAGAACCCCGAAAGTCAAGCCAATGTAGAGAGGTTTCATTCTACCTTATTAGAACATTTGAGATGTCTTGACGACGATCCTAACATAACAAAAGAAAAGAAAATTCGATCTGCTACAATTGCGTACAATAACACCATTAATAGCGCTACAGGATTAACACCATTTGAAGCACTTTTTCGTCATACAAAAACGAGAAATCCATTCGATTTATTTTATGATGCCATAACTTATCAAGACATTATCGATAAACACAAAAGTTGAATGGCAATTATGTACGAACGACTAAAGAAAAAAGACGAGAACAGAAAATTGAAAACACAAGAAAAATAAGAGGAACAAGTGAAAATTTCTACATGGAAAATTGGAGAAAAGGTATATGTAGAAAACAACAAAAAGTAACAAAATGGTTAAACCCTATTTTGGACCCTACACCATTATTAAAATAAATGATAATAGCACCGTAGACGTTCAAACAAGAAGAGGGGTACAAACGTATCATACCAGACATCTTAAACATGGTATAGTTTCAGATGTTCCCGGGCAAGACCCGACGTCCGACTAACAACGTTACTATCCCTACGTCCTTATTTTCCAATTACATCTGGGAACAGCCAAAAATCGAGTCAGCCAATGGACAACAGTGGTACAATGTGATATCGAACCACTAATAATACAAATTGACAAAAGAGTATAATGAACTCATAAAATTCGTAGATACTATAGAAAATGGCACCGAACAAACGTCATTTCAAACTTTGATGAGGAATCTGAAAGATGTCCTTCAACAACTAAATTTTGGGAAACAACAACTAATTCCGACAAGCAGATACCGTAGAGGAGAGGTTCAATTATAAAAGCAGTATCTGGTAATCTAGACGCAGAAGACGCTGCAAAATATGACAAAGTCATTACAGAAATTACATCAACTCAACAAGAACTGGCGACAACAATACAGGCTCAAATCCATCTCTCACAAGGAACTCTTAAAATAGTTAAAGCACCACATTCTCACTTTCCTATTAGAAATTCCTTTAATTGAAATTACTTCCTACCAATACTATCACCTGATTCCGTTACCAATTAAACAACAATCCCAATATCTTATTCTCAACATTCCCCAACCTTACCTGGCAGAAAATAAAGATAAATACTTTACCACAGCAGCGAAATGTAAAGAATTCCAACGTGAGGAATATTTATGCCAAGCGACAAGTCTAGATGCAAGTAAACGACCAACATGTGCGTACGAAATACTACGACACCTTCCCATATCAAAGTATCGGACCGTCAATTCCACTTAGCCAATGTAAACCTGTCAATTATTCCTGAAGAAAAATCAATTTTTTACAATAATTTACAATACAATTTATTGCCACCAAGATATACAATAAAAGAAAAAAAAATGTACACATCATTCCTTAACATTGGTACAAGGTTAACAAAAGGTCGATTTATCGCCAAAGGCGATGTTTTCAAAACGACCCAATCAGCAATGTATGTTAAAAAAAATAAATTGATATGGCGAATATAAGTAAAAAAAAATAATAAATTTATGTATAAAGTATTAGAAAAAGAGTACGCAAGAATAAGAAGGAAAGAGACTCAAATTAAACAAAAGAAAAATGATTGGAGAAGAAGAAATAAAGCTGTCAGCTGAGAACGGAAAGAGAAGAGGCAGATTAAATCAGGAAACAGTCTGAGACAACTGTTGCGACAACAAGCGATCTTTAAGCGATGCTCTGAATACAGAAAAACTACGGGCTTCCCGCAACTCAGTGGGTAAGTTATTCCAGAGAGTTATAGCTTGCACTGTGTATGACCCGTGATATATTTCGGTACGATGAATCGGAAACATGAGTGAGACACCAGCTTGTGCTCTAGTAGGAAGACCGTGAGAGGCCATGAACTCAAATGTAGTGAACAGATAGATTGGATATATATTGGAATCCATGTTGCAAGTCAAAATTATAAAATAATGTCAAAAGACCTCTTACTTGCTTTATTAATAAAAAATTTTCAGTCGTACATGTTTCGGGCAATACCCATCATCAGCGACAAGCTGTTAAAGATAAATTACAAATATCAATATAAAAAATCTTAAAATAAAATTACAAAAGGTTAAAATATTAAAAACTAGAATTCTTATAATAATCCAAAAAAAAAAAAAAAATTTTCATACGAAATAATTATCATGTTGTAAAAATATTAATAAAAAAAAATAAATGACACGTCTGAACTATGAAACATTAACTTGAAATCTCAAAATAACGTGGTTATATAATCGTAATACAATAGATATAAAAAATATAAAGAAAATGTAATAAAAAAGAACTTACTATCAGTAGCTGCAGGAAAAAGGAATATTAAAATTAAAAAACATTAATTTTCTGAAGGAATATTAAGTTAATTTGATAAATATAAATTTTTTGGCAAAATTTGAAATTAAAGATGTTAAAAAGGCAAGAGAATAAGCGACACTGAAGGTGACTGCAATGATAATTCGCTATAAAAGACAGAAAAGAAGAGAAAAATCGAGCAGGATGGAGAGAGGAATAACATCAAAAAAAGGTTAAAACTTCTCTTGGTAAAGATTGCCAAAAATTGAAAAATGATCTATAAATAAAATATGTTTGAATAATATAAAATGTGTATAAAGCCAAAATGTTCACAAAAAGGAAGAGAAGAAGCGACACTATAAATGTTTAAATGTTTTGTACGAGCGTCTGGCAATAACTCAGAGAAATCTCAATACACAGTTACATTTTTTGGAACTAGATAAACTAATAACTACAATAAAAAGCAACATAAAGATAGAGAAGAATGAAGATTTATCAAAGAAGAGAAGAAAGCTGTCCAACCTCAGGAGCAACAAAAAAGTAAAACAAACCTTTAATTCTAAGTTTAATATTAATAATAATGATATAACTACTAAAATAACCAATTTATCAGATATAGAATTTAATGTGCAGGAAAAAGAATTTTTGAACAAAGGGCATAAATATGCTTTATATAACACACCCCAAATAGAAAATTTAGCCGTAGACTTTGATGTAGTAATTAAAGGTCACCCTCAATCGAATGAAATTAAAAATGACTTAATATCTTTCCTCAAACATTCAAAAAAGAAAATTGATAAATGTAATAATTTTAACATTTCTGAATGGAAACTAATAAAAAGTATAAAAACTAAACTTAAAGATAATGATTCCATATTTGTAAAAGGAGATAAAGGGGCTGGTGTTGTTGTTATCAAAAAAGAGGATTACATAAAAAAAAAACATGATTTCATGTTAAATAATTCTTACAAAAAACTAAAAAATGATCCACTGGAGAAAGTAATTAGAAAAACTAGAGAAATAATTAATTCATGTAAAAATACACTGATAGAGTATACTCCCTTCTTGAAAGACAAAGTTAATTGTTTTTTTAATAGTTCAATGTTCATACACATGAATCCTAAGATACCTAGACTTTACGGTTTACCCAAATTACATAAACCTGACATTCCAATCAGACCCATAACTTCTTTTAATTCATCGCCTACAGCAAAGATAGCAGAATTTTTGAAAAACATTTTTAAAAAAATAGATTTCAAACCCACTTTTTCTATTTCAAATTCCCTTAATTTCATAAATAAAACTAAAACACTTGATTATAAAAATAAAATTATGGTCTCTTTTGATGTTACTAATCTCTATGCTAATGTCCCCATTGATTTAACTTTGGATTTAGTGTCAAATATGTTTAATGGTTACTTTGCTAATAAAAATACCGTCACAAATTTAAACACACTTCTCAGGCATTTAATAACTCAAAATTATTGTTCATTCAATGATGATTTTTATCATATTTCGGAGGGTCTACCAATGGGAATGCCCCTTTCAGGGATACTTTCTGATATTTTTCTGAATCACATAGAAAACAATTTTATAATGATAAACACTAATCCTTTTAAGAATAACATTTATAGTTGGGTGAGATATGTGGATGATATTTTTTGTGTATGGGATGGTGATGAGGCTTCGATTGTTAATTTTCTTGATTTCCTTAATGATATTCATCCTAAACTACATTTTACTCATGAGATAGAATTAAATAATAGTATTAATTTTTTGGATCTAAAAATCACTCGATTGGAAGTCTATGTAACCTATAATATTTTTAGAAAACCAACAGCTGTTCCTTCTACAATTCCTTTCAATTCGGCACATCCTTTAGATCATAAATTAGCGAATTTCAGATTTCTAATTAACAGATGTTTAGATTACCCATTGTCAGATAATAACAGAACTTTGGAATTGAATTACATATATACTTTAGCTAAAAACAATGGTTTCCCTAAGAAGATTATTGACAAACTTATACACAATATTCAACAACGTAAAGATCCTTTATACAATAAAACAGAAATTGTTTCAATATATAAATCTATCCCTTTTAATTTCGTCTCCGCAAAGAGCAATCATTTGTTTAAAAAATATAACATTTCCTTAGCCTTTTCTAATCATAATACTGTATTTAATTTACTTTCTAATTTTCACATAAATAAGAACAATCATTTGAAAGACAGTGGAGTGTACACTATTAATTGCCTGAATTGTAATAGCATATACATAGGCCAAACTGGCCGAAAATTCGAAACTCGCATTAATGAACATAGAAATAAAGCCCAATCAAATGTATATAAACATAGAATTGAAACAGGTCATTGCATAGACTATAATAATGTGAAACTAATTCATAAATGTCCTAAAAGTTATAGGTTGGATTTATTGGAGCTTTTGGAGATTCATAAATATAAGAAGAATGTCATACATAATGTTATTAACGATCAGATTTTTAATAATTATGAACCTTTGTTTAAATATTTAATTTAACTTACAGTTTCCGGTCTTTTATAATATTTGTGAACATTTTGGCTTTATACACATTTTATATTATTCAAACATATTTTATTTATAGATCATTTTTCAATTTTTGGCAATCTTTACCAAGAGAAGTTTTAACCTTTTTTTGATGTTATTCCTCTCTCCATCCTGCTCGATTTTTCTCTTCTTTTCTGTCTTTTATAGCGAATTATCATTGCAGTCACCTTCAGTGTCGCTTATTCTCTTGCCTTTTTAACATCTTTAATTTCAAATTTTGCCAAAAAATTTATATTTATCAAATTAACTTAATATTCCTTCAGAAAATTAATGTTTTTTAATTTTAATATTCCTTTTTCCTGCAGCTACTGACAGTAAATTCTTTTTTATTACATTTTCTTTATATTTTTTATATCTATTGTATTACGATTATATTACCACGTTATTTTGAGATTTCAAGTTAATGTTTCATAGTTCAGACGTGTCATTTATTTTTTATTATTAATATTTTTACAACATGATAATTATTTCGTATGAAATTTTTTTTTTTTTTTTTTTGGATTATTATACGAATTCTAGTTTTTAATATTTTAACCTTTTGTAATTTTATTTTAAGATTTTTTATATTGATATTTGTAATTTATCTTTAACAGCTTGTCGCTGATGATGGGTATTGCCCGAAACATGTACGACTGAAAATTTTTTATTAATAAAGCAAGTAAGAGGTCTTTTGACATTATTTTTTAGATAGATTGGAGACTGAGAGGAAAGAATCTTGTATAAGGTAGTTGGTATACGGAAAGATCTACGGTTCTCAACGGTAAGCATTTCGAGGTGATTACGATAAGGTGTAACATGCTCACATTTTCTCAGATCGAAGATAAAGCGCACACAATTATTTTGTAACCTCTCTAATTTGTTACGAAGACCAATCGAAAGGTCCGGGTATACGGTATCGGCATAGTCCAAATGGGGAAGAATTAAAGAATAACAAAGGTTACGACAAACAGTAGGTGGAAGGAAACAACCAAGCTTGCGTGGGGAGTAGAAACAGAAATAGACCTTCCTACAGATGGACTGAATCTGGGGCTGCCAGGACAATGCAGAATCCATCATCACACCCAAGTTTTTAACAGTTCGAGAGAATTGTATAATATTAACGTCAAGTGACAAATAGGTATTGTTAAGGGAGTAAAATTTTGTTACCAGAGGCCTTGATCCAAAAGAAATAGCCTGAGTCTTTGCCACATTTAAACCCAAGCCATGGCATCTAGACCAGTCCAGAACGTTAGCAAGATCCCTATTAAGCCGCATCACCGCTGCTGGAAGTGCATCCACAGCTGCAGTTGTATAAATTTGGAGGTCATCTGCATATAGGTGAAAGTTGCACTTAATTATTTTAGAAATGGAGTTTATAAATACTGAAAATAAGAGTGCACCCAACACACTGCCCTGGGGCACACCACAGTGGCTTGCAACTATAGACGAAGATGATGAGGAGTCACGTACACACAACGAACGATTAGAAAGGTACGATTGAAACCACGCGACACAGCTCGACGAAAAACCCACAGAAGAAAGAATTGCCACCAACAAACCATGATCAACAGAATCAAATGCCTTACTGAAATCGAGCAAGACCAATAAGGTCAAACGCCGATCATCACAACCACGTCTAATATCATCAGTAATCTTGATGAGCGCCGATGTCGTGCTATGGCCTGGCCGAAAACCTGATTGAAAATCAGTGATAATTTTATGCTCATCAAAATACTGCTGCATCTGCATATATACCAAGCGCTCTAGTGCTTTAGAAATTACAGAAATAATGGATATAGGACGAAAATCACTCAGACAAGTGGGACATTTAAGTTTAGGTATGGGTACAACGTAAGCTAGTTTCCAAATAGAGGGGAAATCACCTTGGCAACTGGAGAATAGTCAAATGAAAGAGCTCCAATTAGTGGAAATGGAGGTTGCAAGAACTAATTTTACGGAACCCAAACCACATTCTCAGTATAGGGAGCTCCATGACATCCCTTATTGGAACCGCGATCATAATCATTACAATATTTATCATACTTTGTTTTAGAAAAGGACAAAAGATCCAGGACGGCAAGGAACCAGTAACCCAAGTTTCGGAGAAAAATCCTCCAAATCCTTGGCTCACTCCGAGATGGGAGGAGTTACCAAGTGTAGCCGCGCCTTAACCCTCGTATTCCGGTGCCTGGGTCTATTTGGACCCAAATAAATTTTTGCGAGAAATTGTAATAAATAGATTTGTCGTTACTCAAGGAGTGCGTTAAGTTAGATCGGCGTCAAACGGACGTCCCGACGAAAAAACGACGAAAAAATATGTCTCGACCGTTTCTTTACAACGCCAGGCGTCTGTCTGTGTAAGAGGCTATAGCGACAATACAATTGCCATTAAATTCTTGATTTAGTTCACAGAAGGTGTATTTTAGAGCAACGATCTACATCGAAAAATAAAATGTTTGCTAATTTTGTAAATAATAATGATGATTATAACAATGAAGTGTCTTCTGATGATGAATGTGCGTCATTGACTTTTAGTGATGCAGTACCAGAAGAAGAGGATTATGAAAGTGATGAGTTTAGTGGTGAAAATAGTAATAATATGTCACACTGTAAAGACCAAAATGTTTGTGGACGAACATGGAGATATATTTCCCCCACAAACAGAGATGCAGAATTTGGTAAATATGATGCTACACTCACAGCAAATTCTGAGGGTGTAGAAACCATGGAACAATGTTTTGATTTATTTATAAATGATGAAATCATGGACATTATAATTATTTATACAAATGAAAAAGCGGTTAAATATTATGAAATGTTTTCAAATAATATATGGAAGCCGGTAGACCGTGTTGAATTGAAGGCATTTTTTGGGATTTTACTAATTACTGGCCGTTTTCGGGAATCATGTGAAAGTAAAAAAGATCTATGGAAGAAAAAGATTGCTTATAGTCGACAAAT
Organism: Onthophagus sagittarius; assembly: GCA_036711965.1. Taxonomy (NCBI): domain Eukaryota; kingdom Metazoa; phylum Arthropoda; class Insecta; order Coleoptera; family Scarabaeidae; genus Onthophagus; species Onthophagus sagittarius. The sequence continues at coordinate 81,682,376 of JASERS010000002.1, read as the reverse complement.
TTATCGAGCATCTATGTCTCGTGATAGATTTACAAACATTTTACGATTTTTGCGTTTTGACGACTTTCAGACACGAGAAGAAAGAAAAATGACCGATAAGTTGGCAGCTTTGAGAACCATTACAAATATTTTAACAAGGAATTGCAGAGATAATTACCGAGCGTCTAATGTAGGCACTATTGATGAACAATTAGTAACATTTCGAGGAAGATGTCCATTCAAGGTGTATATGCCGAGCAAGCCGGGGAAATATGGGCTGAAATTATGGGCCCTATGTGACGCTACTACATATTATTGTTGTAATTTTGAAGTGTATTTAGGAAAATGCGGAAACACACCGGAGAAAGGACAAGGACAACGAGTAGTTAGAGTTCTTTCAGAGTTTTGGAAGGGATCTAATCGAACTATCACAACCGACAATTTTTTTACGGATATCTCACTTGCAGAGGATTTACTCAAAGATAACATATTTATAGTGGGAGCAATGCGGAAAAATAGAAAGGATTTACCAAAATCTTTGATAACAATATCCGGAAGAGCTCAATTCTCTTCCGATTTTATATTTTCTGAAAATCTAACACTTGTGTCGTATATCCCAAAACCAAGAAAATGCGTAGTTTTACTTTCGAGCGTTCATCGAGAACATGCTATTTCTGACGAAAATAATAATTACAAACCTAATATTATCAATTATTACAATTCAACAAAAAGTGGAGTGGATGTTTTAGATAAAATTCTAAGAGAATACACTTGCCGGAGATGTACACGACGTTGGCCTCTGTCGCTTTTTTTACATTATATAGATATTGCAGCCTATAATGCATTTGTACTATGGCAACTCAAAAATCCGGATTGGGCAACTGGTAACATAAAATCAAGAAGAAAACAATTTATAGAAAATTTGTCTGAACAGTTAGTTGCTGCAAACATAGATTCTAGAGCTAGAGCATTTGAAACCAATGCAGTAGTATTTTCGAGACACATTGTGGACGCCATCGAAAGTACAGGATGAGTACAACATTAGAAAAACGCTCAAGACATCTTGAGCTTGTGTATTGGAAATGACAATAAATATAAATCAAAATGTGATGTTTGTCATAAATATGTATGTAATATACATTCAACACGTACAAAAAATATTTTGTGTACAAATTGTAATGATTTAGAATAAATATTTTTTATGTAATTTTTTAAAATTTTATTTTTATGTATTATTTTATATCCCTAATAATAGTTCACCTTTAAAATAAAATAAGTCAAAATTATAATGGCAAAAGCTTCATTTTTTATATTCTACGTAAACAAAAACTGTTCGGGTCTCGGTTGACCCAGGCACCGTCCGCAACGGTTGGCGAAACGTCAGTAATGCGAGGGTTAAAAGAAACTACAGAAGGATATTCAGCGTCAGCAATTATTTTATATAAATTACGCATATTTATATAATACGTAATATAATATTAATAACGATAATCAAGCGACAATTGTAATTTCATGTCTCAACCGAACTCAAATCGTCGACGCGGATATCAAGTTACTATTCATTAATTTTAAGTTGAAATTAAATTGTAAGTTTGATTTAATAAAAGTTTTCGTTTTAAAAAAAATATTTTAATTCGATAAAAAAATATAATTTTAGTGCTAGTGTTAGTTCTAATTTTAGTTTAATTAACACCGGTCGTGGAAGCCTTCGTACTTATATGGCTTAATACTACTTTCAGAAAATTTTAAAGACTTGATACTACTTGTAAAACTGTTTGTAAAAACTGGATACTGTTGATAAACCAATTGACCATGCTTTGAAAATATTAAATACTATTGAACAAAATGCACAATCTTTACGTAAGAAGTCCATAAACTGTTAATTAAAGGTTAAATACTGCTGGCAGAAGACATTTTTATGGTAAAAAGCGAAGGACTGTTAATAAGATTTAATTTTCCTTCTCCCTCTTGGAGTTTTGATTGTACACTAATTTTTTTTAAGTAATAAATAGCTTTTTTTTATAAATACGTTATATACGATTTTCTTTTGCACGGTTTTCTAAGGAACGTATCTACCGTGTAAAAAAAAGAGTTGGGTGAATATGCATAATAATAGATTATTAATAACATTGAAAATGTTGTGTGAATTTGTGCAGTTGGCTTAGAGTTTGAGGAGGAGATAGGTGAAATCGTGTACCCAATAATGGAACACGGTCTCAATCACGGCAAAGTAAACTCATTATCGCCCCGGACGTGTAAATACTGTGTTTACACGGTTCCCCTCGGGGCGGCGCTATCGGGACCGCGTTTACACGCCGTAATGAGCTCCGATTTTATTATTAACACTTCAAAACACTCACCTTCGTTTTCGATCCACCAATTGAACCGGGCCTAATCGACCCAGTCTCGTAAAACCTGGTTAATATTTTCGAAACGCATCCGTGGGATACTAAAAGTTGCCTGGATATGTCGCATGGTCTAACTCCTAATAACGCCAATTCGACGATTCTTCTTCGGACGCAATCTGGAAGAGGACGACCGTTTACGAAAACTCCACCGAGTTGGTTTACTCCTGCTTGACCTGGAAAAAAAATAAAAAAAAATTTTTTTTGTTTTCTAATTTAGTATAGGCCATATAATCAGTCATTACAGTGTACTGGCCATAAGTATGTAGATGATCGAGTAAGTGTAGTGTCAGCGGGGTCAACCGCTGGAATTGACTTTAAATCGAATTACCGCAAAGTACCGCACTTAAACGCACCTCATTGCCCATTAAATCACCATAAAACGACTGATCGACAACGGTACATCACCCGGAGGGTTTCTCTCCGGTTTTGTCCCTTCCGATTCATTGTCAGTTTCTTATTCGCCACTAGAAATGGACTTTTAAGGCCAGGCGCGATTTTCATGCGATTATTTGTCGCAGCGATATAAAAGTAGTAGTCGCAAAAAATTTGTATGGTCGCGCATTTGCGACTGATTAATCGTGACTAGAGCCTAGTATCAACATGGACTTCATAGAAACCGCTTCTATAGTGGCTCTGTTATTACGAAAGAAATTAAGAAAGCAACGGAAAAGAAAATTTTGGGTGCATCCAATTTTATCTGACAGAGAACGTCGGGGTCAATTTTACATTCTTCATGAAGATTTAAGAAAGCATCCTCGTAAATTCTTTAACTATTACAGAATGAGTGAAAAATCTTTTCTTGAATTATTAAAAATAATAGGACCGAAAATATCGTACCAAAATAGTAAATGGAGAAAATGTACACCACCTGAGGAATGTTTTGCAGTAACAATAAGGTAACAATAAGTTTTGTGTCGTCGTTCTGCCAAATTAACTAGATATTTTCTGCAAACTACTATTAGACTAGATATATACACTTAGCAGCAGAAGTCTGCGTACAAAAAACTTCTAACACTTTGACTGAAAAAATAAGGGTCATGATCTAATGTGATAAACTTGAATTTTTTTTTATTTTGTGTATTAACTACATATAATTCTATTAACAAAATATGCATCAATAAAACAGAAATATTAGTTAGAAAAAAAATTAAAATTAAAAATTCTCCAAATAATGCGTATGCAAAAATCTGCGTACAAATAAAGACGCCTTCTCTAAAATATACTTATTTACTTAAATACGTAGTTGGCGATGTACGCTTTCCGATTTAAATAAAAGATAATCGGTGTCAACTATATTAGCAGAGGCTTAGAAGTTAAAAGTTAGAATGGACACGAAAGGAAAGGAAATTGAATTGGGAGAGAGAAAAATTATTGTAAAGTTATGGAAAGAGGAAAAATCTTTTCGAAAAATAGGAGAAACTGTCGGCAGGTCACACTCTTCCATTCAAAGAGTAATTAATAATTATAAAGACACTGAAGATTACCTCTCACGTCCGCGATCTGACCGAGAGAAGCGACCCCTTTTAACAAACCGAGAGAAGCGAAAAATTGTACAACAGGTTAGAAAAGAACCTAGGCTGACGGCAAAAAAAATAGTAGAAAATGTACAAGAAGAATTTCATAAAACTATCAGCAAAGATACGGTGAGAAGGACGTTAAAAAAAGCTAACTATCACAGTCGCGTTGCACGAAAAAAGCCATTTGTGTCAGAGATCAATCGTCAGAAGCGGATCGCCTTTGCAAAAAAACTCTTAGACAAGCCCATTGAATTCTGGGAGAAAGTTCTCTTTACAGATGAACTTGTATGGAGAAAACCTAATACTGCCCTTAATCCCGAAAATTTGAAAGCGACTGTAAAACACGGAGGTGGTGGAGTTATGGTTTGGGGGTGTATGTGCACCAAAGGGGTGGGAAGGTTGGTTTTCATAACATCGACAATGGACCATAAAATGTATATAGACATTTTAAAAGAAAATTTGAAGCCTAGCATCGAAAACTTGGGCTTGGGGCCCGAATACTTTTTTCAACAAGATAATGACCCCAAACATTTCGCCCACAACACTAAGCTTTGGCTACTATACAATACCCCAAAGCAACTTAAAACACCTCCACAATCGCCGGACGCAGGATTCGGCAACACAACATAACGTCGAAGGAAACGTTAAAAAATGTTATGATTGAGGAATGGGCCAAAATCAGTTCGGACGAAACGAAGAAATTAGTGCACTCCATGCCTAAACGTTTAAGGGAGGTCATTAAACCGAAAATAAAGGTTATCCGACCTCATATTAATATAGAAACAATGATCTCATTTATGAATTTTTTATAAATACTGTCCTGTCTTGTACGCAGATTTTTGCATACCCGTTATATCTAGTAGACAGATTAATAATTTTAGAGATGCGTTTTGGAAAAACATTACTCTTGTAGACTGTAATAAAACGTTAAAAACAAAAATCGATACTGGAGCGCAATAAACGTGATTCCAAGCTATATCTTTAAACAATTAAATTTAAATTCTAAACTTAAGGAAAGTGTTGCAAACATAACTAATTATGGAGGTAACAAATTAAAAGTAATAGGGGTATGTAGGTTAGATGTAAAAATTGACAATAAACCACATAACGTGCAGTTTTTTGTGATTGACACTCACGCAAATTCAACGCCCATATTAGGTATAAAAACAATCCAAGAGCTAAATTTATTAGAGACAATAAATGTAATAGATAAAATAGAATATAATACTAAAGAAATAGTTGAAAAATATGAAGATGTATTTTCAGGGCTAGGGAAAATAAACATTAAGCCATATGAGTTCAAGTTAAAAGAAAATTACACTCCAGTGGTTGTACCACCAAGACAAGTACCATTTCAATTAATGGAACCTTTAAAAAATGCACTGAAAAAAATGATAAAAGACGGAATAATTATTAGTATTAGTGAACCAACAGAATTCGTAAACCCCTTAGTGTTAGTAAAGAAAAATATTGATAGCAATATTCGAATATGTTTAGACCCTAAAAATTTAAATCAGGCAATAAAGAGAGAGCATTTTAAAATACCCACATTTGAGGAACTGACACATAAATTGAATGGAGCTAAAATTTTTTCAACACTTGATGCAAATAAAGGATTTTGGCAGATTGCACTAAACGAATCAGCATCTAAATTAACAACTTTCGCAACACCTTACGGTAGATATCGATTTCTAAGACTACCATTCGGTTTAGCTTGTGCACCAGAAATTTTTCAAAAGACATTTGCGGAAGTATTCAAAGACATTCAAGGCGTAAGCATTTACATAGATGATTTAATAATTTTTGCAAAAAATAAAAAAGAGCATGATGAAATATTAAATAAGGTTTTACAAAGAGCCAAGGAAATGGGAGTAAAATTTAACAGAGTAAAATGTAAATTCGCGGTAACTGAAATAAAATATATTGGTCATGTTCTAACACAAAATGGTATTCAACCAGATATCCATAAAGTTGAAGCAATCAAAGAAATTTCGATTTCAACTAATAAACAAGAACTAAGCAGATTCTTAGGAATGGTGACTTATGTTTCTAAATTCATACCAAATTTATCACAAACTACACACAATTTTAGACAATTGCTAAAGAAAAATATAATTTGGGATTGGACAAGGGTACATGATGAAGAATTTAACAAACTAAAGAATTTGTTAGTCACAGAACCAGTACTAGCGTACTTTGATGAAAAAGAATTAATCACATTATCAGTTGATAGCTCTAAATCAGGAATGGGTGCAGTTATTTTACAAAAGGGCCAACCAGTTAGTTATGCATCAAAATCACTAACAGAAACTCAGATGCGATACGCTCAAATTGAAAAAGAAGCTCTTGCAATTCTTTTTGGTTGCCAGAGATTTCACCAGTATTTGTTCGGAAAGAAGTTTTTAGTGGAAACTGATCATATACCTTTAGAAATAATCTTCAAGAAACCACTAAATAATTGTCCACTCAGACTACAGAGAATCTTAATAAATCTGCAAAACTATGAATTTGAAGTCAGATATAAACCGGATAAATTATTATACTTAGCTGATGCATTATCTAGAAGCAGTTACAATGATGAACAGTTTGATCTTAAAGAAAAAGAAATCGAACTTGATTTAAATTTAATACAATATTCAAAGATAAGTCCCCAAAGGTATGATAAAATCAAAGAAGAAACACAAAAAGATACTGAATTAATAGAGTTATTGAAAGTTGTAAAAGAGGGATGGCCAGAACAAAAAAAAACTGTAAACATATTAGTTAAACCATATTGGTTAGTTCGAGCTGAAATTACAGAAATAAAAGGAATATTATATAAAGGTGATCAAGTAATAATACCAAATTGCCTTCGTAAGGAAATACTGAATAAGTTACACTATGGTCACATGGGCATAAATAAAACTATTTTAAAAGCAAGACAATTAATATACTGGCCAAACATTAATAACCAAATAATAGATTTGATTAAAAAATGTTATACTTGTGAAAAATTCCAAAATTCGAAAACAAAAGAAACAATTATCAACCGAGAACTTCCTAGTAGTCAATTTGAAGGGAAAGAATATTTAATAATAATTGATGCTTTTTCCAAATTTCTAAATAGTTTGTTTGCAAAACAACACCACTAATCAAAATGTAATAAAAAATTTTAAGACAATATTAACAAGAAATGGAATACCAGACATTTTATACACTGATAACGGACCTCAGTTTGTTAATCAACAATTTCAAAAATTTTTACAAGACTGGGAGATTAGACACATAACCAGTACCCCTAATTATGCAAAGTCAAACGGTCTTATTGAACGACATATTCAAACAATCAAAAAACTAATGAAAAAGGCAAAAGAGGAGGGAAATGATATATATTTAGTCCTTTTGGAATATAGAGCGACACCTTTGGACAGATCATTGCCTTCTCCAGCTGAAATTCTGTACAACAGAAAAATTTATATTTTTTCAAACTTAACATACTGGTAGAATGGATATTTTTAACTTTTCAACCTATAAAACTAGGAACTTTGGGTTTTTACTGCGCACCATGGAAGAAATTTTGAATCAGTTTCGAGTTGTTTTAGATCTAGTATTAGTCTTAGTAATAGTTCTAGTATTAGTGCTAGTGTTGGTTCGAATTTTAGTTTAATTAACACCGATTGTGAAAGCCTTCGTACTTACATTACTAAAATTATTAAAATTATTTAAAGAAGAACATATTGATAACGATTTTAACGAAATGGATGTGTAGAAAGATCAAGACCAATTACAAATGACGTTAACACTCGATTATTACTTGACCAATATACATTGATTTTGAGAAGCAAGTATTAATCGGGGACAATTAGATATTGCAATGGAGTATGTCGAAATGAATTATCCGGAAGCATAAACTGGGTGGGTTCTTTCAGAAGACTTGACATGCTCCCAAAAGACTTGATACTGTCCATTGAAAACAGTACTGTTAATGCTTTTCGAGCACCTGATACTGGTTAAAAAGATTTGAAATGTTTCCAGAATATCTGAAATGCTTCCAAAAAACTTGATATTGCCTTTGGAAGACTAGAAATACTTTCAGAAGATTTGATACTGCTCACAGACTTAATACTGCTTCAATTATTACTGCTTAATAATAGACTTAATACTGTTTGAAAAGGACCTGTTGCTCTATTGCTTCTAAAAGGCTTAAAATATTCAGAATAACTGTAATACTTCAAAAGAATATTGCTTTTATAAGACTTGAAGTGCTTCCAGAAAACTTGATATTGCTTCCAAAAAACTTGAAATGCTTCTGAAGGTTTAAACTTCTTCCAGGATTGATATTACCTCTGAATACTCTTAGAAGAATTGAATGCTTCCAAAAGACCTAATACTGCTTTCAGAAAACTTTATATTGTTTTTAATACTTCTGGCAGAAAACATTTTCATCGCAAAAAACACGATATTGTTGATCAACTATTTGAGTTTGCATCGAAAATATCGACCTTCCCCTCTATTTGGAAACTAGCTTACGTTGTACCCATACCTAAACTTAAATGTCCCACTTGTCTGAGTGATTTTCGTCCTATATCCATTATTTCTGTAATTTCTAAAGCACTAGAGCGCTTGGTATATATGAAGATGCAGCAGTATTTTGATGAGCATAAAATTATCACTGATTTTCAATCAGGTTTTCGGCCAGGTCATAGCACGACATCGGCGCTCATCAAGATTACTGATGATATTAGACGTGGATGTGATGATCGGCGTTTGACCTTATTGGTCTTGCTCGATTTCAGCAAGGCATTTGATTCTGTTGATCATGGTTTGTTGGTGGCAATTCTTTCTTCTGTGGGTTTTTCGTCGAGCTGTGTCGCGTGGTTTCAATCGTACCTTTCTAATCGTTCGTTGTGTGTACGTGACTCCTCATCATCTTCGTCTATAGTTGCAAGCCACTGTGGTGTGCCCCAGGGCAGTGTCTTGGGTCTACTCCTATTTTCAGTATTTATAAACTCCATTTCTAAAATAATTAAGTGCAACTTTCACCTATATGCAGATGACCTCCAAATTTATACAACTGCAGCTGTGGATGCACTTCCAGCAGCGGTGATGCGGCTTAATAGGGATCTTGCTAACGTTCTGGACTGGTCTAGATGCCGTGGCTTGGGTTTAAATGTGGCAAAGACTCAGGCTATTGCTTTTGGATCAAGGCCTCTGGTAACAAAATTTTACTTCCTTAAAAGTATTATTATACAATTCTCTCGAACTGTTAAAAACTTGGGTGTGATGATGGATTCTGCATTATCCTGGCAGCCCCAAATTCAGTCTATCTTTAGGAAGGTCTATTTCTGTTTCTACTCCCTACGCAAGCTTGGTTGTTTCCTTCCACCTACTGTTCGTCGTAACCTTTGTTACTCTTTAATTCTTCCCCATTTGGACTATGCAGATACCGTATACCCGGACCTTTCGATTGGTCTTCGTAACAAATTAGAGAGGTTACAAAATAATTGTGTGCGCTTTATCTTCGATCTGAGAAAATGTTTGCATGTTACACCTTATCGTAATCACCTCGAAATGCTTACCGTTGAGAACCGTAGATCTTTCCGTATACTAACTACCTTATACAAGATTCTTTCCTCTCAGTCTCCAATCTATCTGTTCACTACATTTGAGTTCATGGCCTCTCGCGGTCTTCCTACTAGAGCACAATCTGGTGTCTCACTCATGTTTCCGATTCATCGTACCGAAATACATCACGGGTCATACACAGTGCAAGCTATAACTCTCTGGAATAACTTACCCACTGAGTTGCGGGAAGCCCGTAGTTTTTCTGTATTCAGAGCATCGCTTAAAGATCGCTTGTTGTCACAACAGTTGTCTCAGACTGTTTCCTGATTTAATCTGCCTCTTCTCTTTCCGTTCTCAACTGACAGCTTTATTTCTTCTTTTCCAATCATTTTTTTTTGTTTAATTCGAGTCTCTTTCCTTCTTGTTCTTGCGTACTCTTTTTCTAATACTTTATACATAAATTTATTATTTTTTTTTACTTATATTCGCCATATCAATTTATTTTTTTTAACATACATTGCTGATTGGGTCGTTTTGAAAACATCACCTCTGGCGATAAATCGACCTTTTGTTAACCTTGTACCAATGTTAAGGAATGATGTGTACATTTTTTTTTCTTTTATTGTATATCTTGGTGGCAATAAATTGTATTGTATTGTAAAAACAAATTGTACAGGAACCACTATAGAAATACTCAAATTATTCAGAATAATTACTATAACAAAAAATCAAAAGATCTTAATAACCTAAAGAAGGGAGAAAGAGTGGTCGTGCAACAAAAAGATAAAACTTGGAAACCGGGTTTCTACCCGGTAGAAGTAGATCGGAACCGTCCAAGATCATACAAAATAAGCTATGATGGAAAGACTGATGTCTATGATAGAAATCGTGAATTCTTGAAGCAATTCAAAGATAACAAGCCAATAAGTATATTGATAGGGAAGTTTACGACAACGTTTTTGAACATTATTATAATCTTAATAAACCTTTAAATACTAACAATAACAATCCTGTCATTAACAATAACGATGTTTCGGAAACTCCTGATCTGTCTTTACCCAAAAATACTCTAAGTACCAAAAGTGGAAGAAGACCAGTTCGCATTCGGAAAACTCCCACTTATTTGAAAGACTATGTTAAATAAACCAATCAATTGTAAGTTTAGCTTAAGTACAGTAAGAAGTAGAATATTTAGTTTTGGTAACATAGTTTAACTTTGTTCAGTCTTCCAAAAGAGGGGAGATGTTATATATATCAACAATGCAAAAAGTGCAATGGCGACATCGACACGAATAAGAAAAGTGACTTGTAGTTTTGTAATATTAAGAAGTTAAATAAATGGTTATAAACAACAGATGTTTTATTAAACAACGAGAACATAACACTATGTGTGTTATTTTTGCGACCAAACAGTCGCGCGACAGAAAATCGCATGGTAAGACATCTAGTGTCTTAGACACAGAAACTATTATCGAGGTAGAAAATAGACCAGCTCTTTACAACAAACATTTGAAAGAGTATAGTGACCGAAATTTAAATAAAAAATTGTGGGGAGAAGTGTATAACAAAGTTATATCCACTTGGAACAAGTTATCGGCCGAAGAAAAACACAACAGAGGTACGTGATATTGTTTTTATTTAATAGTTTTTAATGATCTTATGTAATAAATATTGTGCAGATAAGTATTTAAATTTTATCATATTGCCACGGAACTGAACCTTCGGGGGATGTAAAGTAATTTGCCATATAGTCTCTTATATTAAGACCAACTCTGTTAGGTCTTATTTCAGCTGGAGGACAGCTCTATAATAAACACTCATAAAATTCGTCCTCCATTTGCACACCGTCTTTCTTTGGCACGAAGTTATGTAGAATGCAACATGTTTTAATGATCGATGCAAAATACGCCATTTGTTCGCTAAAATACCAAAGGTACACTCTACCATACGCCGTGCACGAGTCAGTCTATAATTAAAGACTCTTTGTTTCATTGTTAAGTTTCTTCGAGGATAAGGCCGTAAAACATTTTGTGATAACGCGAATGCTTCGTCTCCTACTATCATGAAAGGTATGGGTTCTCCCATCTCGTTGTTTGATAATTTTTGAGGAGTAGGAACATTTAATTGGTTATTATGTAATCTTTGACCAAAATTCGAATTCTTAAAAACACTGGAATCGCTTCCAGCACCATATGCTCCTACATCTATTGCTGTAAAACAGTAGTCGGCGTCTACTATACCCAAAAGAATAGTCGAATAAAAGTTTTTATAATTATAAAATTCGGAACCAGTATTATTTGGTTTCTGTAATCTAATGTGCTTGCCGTCGACTGCGCCGATACAGTTCGGAAAATTTTTCCTATCGTAAAACTCTTTGGCAATATTTATCCAATCTTCTTCAGACTTTTCTGGCATGCATAAAGGCTGTAAATAGTTCCATAATTGGTTACACGTGTCATCAACAATTTCCCTTATCGTAGTAGCCCCAAGTAAAAATTCAAAGTATAAAGAATTGAAACTATTGCCGGTAGCAAGGTATCTGAAAAATAAATAATAACTGTTTTTTATTGCAGGAAAAATTATTCAAAAAAAATGGAAAAATTTAAAAGATTGTTTCGCTAGGGAATTAGCAGCCCAACGTAAAGCAGTGTCTGGGCAAGCAGCAAAAAAAAAGAAGATATATTTATTTCGACCAATTGGAATTCCTTTTCCCAATAATGAAAGATAAACCAACTACCAGCAACACCGGACCTTCTCAATCAATTGAGATTGATCAAGAAAATCAAGAAATGATATCTTCTCCTTCTTTAGCAACCAATACAGAAAATTCGGAAAGTACATCCATATCTAAAAGAAGGGCTGCAAGAAAAACCGTGCTTAAAACAATTCCATATGAAGAAAAGTTACTGAAAATATTGGAGGATAAGCAATGTGAAACAATCGACGAAGATAAAAATGTTTCACTTATGCTTGTTCCAATGTTCAAAAAATTAACTGATGACCAAAAACATTATACGAAAATTGAAATCTTAAATATCATGAAAAATGCAAAAAAGGTCGGAAATCATCCAGTTTTTTACAGTTCAATGCAACAATCTTATTCTCATCTTTATCCTAACCGTCCGGTAGACCAAGTGCAATTTCCAAGATCAAATTTTCAACAACAGCAACAAGGAGGCAATGAAAACATTTACTCCGCGCCATCGACATCAACGGTTAACTCTACACAGTCCACACCATCAGCAACCATTTTTTCTGATGGTGACAATGCATATTTTGACTTGTCAAATCAATAAATTAATTAAATTAAACAAATAGAACATATATTTATTATTTAACCTTATTTTTAATATCTACTTCTACACTCAGCAGCAGAAATCTGCGTACAAAAAACTTGTAATACTTTAATTGAAAAAATAAAAGTCATAATCTAATGTGATAAACTTGATTTTTTTTATTTTGTATATTAACTACATATAATTCTATTAACAAAATATGCTTCAACAAAACAGAAACAGTAGTTACAGAAAAAAATCAAAACTAAAAATTCTACAAATGTAGGGTATGCAAAAATCTGCGTACAAGTCAGGACAGTATTTATAAAAAATTCATAAATGAGATCATTGTTTCTATATTAATATGAGGTCGGATAACCTTTACTTTCGGTTTAATGACCTCCCTTAAACGTTTAGGCATGGAGTGCACTAATTTCTTCGTTTCGTCCGAACTGATTTTGACCCATTCCTCAATCATAACATTTTTTAACGTTTCCTTCGACTTTATGTTGTGTTGCCAAATACTGCGTTCCAGTAAATCCCAGAGGTGTTCGATGGGATTCAAGTCTGGCGATTGTGGAGGTGTTTTAAGTTGCTTTGGGGTATTGTATAGTAGCCAAAGCTTAGTGTTGTGGGCGCAATATTTGAGGTCATTATCTTGTTGAAAAAAGTATTCGGGCCCCAAGCCCAAGTTTTCGATGCTAGGCTTCAAATTTTCTTTTAAAATGTCTATATACATTTTATGGTCCATTGTCGATGTTATGAAAACCAACCTTCTCACCCCTTTGGTGCACATACACCCCCAAACCATAACTCCACCACCTCCGTGTTTTACAGTCGCTTTCAAATTTTCGGGATTAAGGGCAGTATTAGGTTTTCTCCATACAAGTTCATCTGTAAAGAGAACTTTCTCCCAGAATTTAATGGGCTTGTCTAAGAGTTTTTTTGCAAAGGCGATCCGTTTCTGACGATTGACCTCTGACACAAATGGTTTTTTTCATGCAACGCGACTGTGATAGTTAGCTTTTTTTAACGTCCTTCTCACCGTATCTTTGCTGATAGTTTTATGAAATTCTTCTTGTACATTTTCTACTATTTTTTTTGCCGTCAGCCTAGGTTCTTTTCTAACCTGCTGTAGAATTTTTCGCTTCTCTCGGTTTGTTAAAAGGGGTCGCTTCTCTCGGTCAGATCGCGGACGTGAGAGGTAATCTTCAGTGTCTTTATAATTATTAATTACTCTTTGAATGGAAGAGTGTGACCTGCCGACAGTTTCTCCTATTTTTCGAAAAGATTTTCCCTCTTTCCATAACTTTACAATAATTTTTCTCTCTCCCAATTCAATTTCTTTTCCTTTCGTGTCCATTCTAACTTTTAGCTTCTAAGCCTCTGCTAATATAATTGACACCGATTATCTTTTATTTAAATCGGAAAGCGTACATCGCCAACTACGTATTTAAGTAAATAAGTATATTTTGGAGAAGGCGTCTTTATTTGTACGCAGATTTTTGCATACGCATTATTTGGAGAATTTTTAATTTAAATTTTTTTTCTAACTAATATTTCTGTTTTATTGATGCATATTTTGTTAATAAAATTATATGTAGTTGATACACAAAATAAAAAAAAAAATGAAGTTTATCACATTAGATCATGACCCTTATTTTTTCAGTTAAAGTGTTAGAAGTTTTTTGTACGCAGACTTCTGCTGCTAAGTGTATATATCTAGTCTAGTAGTAGTTTGCAGAAAATATCTAGTTAATTTGGCAGAACGACGACACAAAACAAAAGCTGGTTCAAAACAAATTCTTACCTTATTGTTACTGCAGGACATTCCTCAGGTGGTATATATTTTCTCCATTTACTATTTTGGTACGATGTTTTCGGTCCTATTATTTTTAATAATTCAAGAAAAGATTTTTCACTCATTCTGTAATAGTTAAAGAATTTACGAGGATGCTTTCTTAAATCTTCATGAAGAATGTAAAATTGACCACGATGTTCTCTGTCAGATAAAATTGGATGCACCCAAAATTTTTTTTTCCGTTGCTTTCTTAATTTCTTTCGTAATAACAGAGCCACTATACAAACGGTTTCTATGAAGTCCATGTTGATACTAGGCTCTAGTCACGATTAATCAGTCGCAAATGCGCGACCATACAAACTTTTTGCGACTACTACTTTTATGTCGCTGCGACAAATAATCGCATGAAAATCGCATGTGCGCGCCTGGTCTAATAGAGACTTTTAATCGGTTGTAATAGAGATGGGACCCTATTGATTTCGGTTTCTTTTCGGTAGCACCTGCCAAAGAGGGGTTATAATTTTTTTTGAGTGGAATGTCACGTCAAGACGATACCATCCGTGATGGGCGGAAAGGTTACGAAAATTTTGGTTTAAGATCTTTTGGTTTAAGTAACTTAATTATGAAAAGAACGAAAAGAAGATTGACGGGGAATTAACTCGAAAAGGTGGCGAACTAACTTTGTTAAAAATTAAAAATTGTTATGTAAAAGTAAATTGAGTTACGTGAGAATAACCGTTTAGAATAACTTTACAAATTTGCTAAACATTTCAGCTGCCTCTATTTATATAACTACCTAACGAATTATACAGATAATTTTTTTTTTTTTTTGGGTGAAATTACGAAATGGGTTCTGCAGGTGAAACAGAAAGTTTCTTGATTTCTAAATAATTGCCAAGAATCTTCGAAATTACGCGATATTTTATTTGAACATTCAGTTTTCTTCCTTTATTGGAGACGAGACATCTATAGATATATAGATAGAAACATATTCAAACGGAATGTTTAAGGCGAAGAGCGGTTGCCGTCTTTTGGCTTTGAATACAAATTAGCCGGTTTGAAGAGCGGCCGTTAAATTTTAATGCACAATCTATATCATTATCGAGATCATTATACGAGAAGGTAATCGTAGACGGTGAGCCGCGGAGAGTCGTAACAAGCTTGTACAGGTACAGGGTGATCGGTGGGCATCACTCATACGAGATGACGTGCGCTACGCGGGACACATTAATATTTATCGAAAAAATGACCCAATCCGCTCATATCCAATTATATCCACGTTTACGTTCCACACAGACTCTTTCCAACGGTATTATACAGGACCGTCTTTCATAAATCTGCTTTACAAATCTATCAGACTTATCAGTACAAAAATAGTGTATTATTATATGAGTATAATTGATATTACTGAATAATACGTTAATAACAAACAAAAAATTATAAATTGAGATCTATTTTAAACCTTGCTTCTTGCTTAAATTTAATTTGAATTTGGAATAAAAAAGAAAATTTTATTTTTACTTTTTCAAAACTCACCAAATCTTAAAACATTTTTTATTTTCAAACGTGTAGACACTAAACAGTGACGTAACTTTTTCTGAAAGATAATATTATTGATTAAAAACTGTAGAAATTGTAAAACTGTTATTATCTTAACATTTATGCTGTAGTTAGAGTGTTGTGTTTATTATATTAAATTTATTATAAAAAGAAGAAAAAATTTGCAAGTTTAAGCAAGTTATACATCATTTAAAATAGAATGATTCAATCTTTAATTTGATAAATAAGTTATTTCGTCAATTTCAAAAATAAGACCATGATCTTTCAAATTTCATCACTTTTTTCGTGCATCTATTAAAATGCCACAAACACATCATCCTTTAACATTTCTTAGGTGGAATTAATTTGAAATCGAAACAACGAGTTTTACATCATTTAAAAGAAGAAGGTTAAACCATCAATTTAATATGAAAGTTATTACTACACTTTTAAAAATAAAGCTTTTATGATCTTTCAAGTTTTATCAATTTTTTCGTAATCTTACTAAATCATCAAAAACACATCATCCTTTAACATCTCTTAGCTGGAATCGATTTCAAATTGAAACAACGAGTTATACATAATCTTAAAGATGAAGGATCTACCTTCAATTTAATATACAAGTCATTTCTTCATTTTCAAAAATAAGGTTCCACGATCTTTCAAATTTTATCACTTTTTTCAAAAAACTTGAAACGTTTCAAAAGAACTTGAAATACTTCCAGAAATTTGATACTTCTTCTAAAAAACTTCAAATCTTTCCACAAGACTTGATACTGCTTTTAGAAGAGTTGAAATCCTTCCTCTGGAATCATTCTTGACTATTACTACTACATACTAGGTATTGCTTCTAGAAGAGTCCAAATCCTTCCACAAGACTTGATACCGTTTCTATAAGACTCGAAAAGCTTCGAGATGAGGTAATATTGCTTCTGGAAGACTTCAAATCTTTCCACAAGACTTGATACCACTTCTCGTAAGATAGGAACCGGAATAAGAGTAGATATTTTGACTTTAAACTTGATACTGCTTCCAAAAGACTTAATATTACAGCTAGAAGGCTTGATATTGCTTCCAGAAGACTTGATACTGCTTCTAAATGCCTTGATACTGCTTCCAAAAAACTTGAAACGTTTCGAAAAGACTTGAAATGCTGAAACCAGGAATATGATACTTCTTCCAAAAAACTTCTTTTTACAAGATTTAATACCGTTCTTAGAAGAGTTGAAATCCTTCCTCTGGAATCATTCTTGACTATTACTACTACATACTTAATATTGCTTCTAGAAGAGTTCAAATCCTTCCACCAGACTTGATACCGTTTCTATAAGACTCGAAAAGCTTCGAGATGAGGTAGTATTGCTTCTGGAAGACTTCAAATCTTTCCACAAGACTTGATACCACTTCTCGTAAGATAAGCACCGGAATAAGAGTAGATATTTTGACTTTAAACTTGATACTGCTTCCAAAAGACTTAATATTACAGCTAGAAGGCTTGATATTGCTTCCAGAAGACTTGATACTGCTTCTAAATGCCTTGATACTGCTTCTAAAAAACTTGAAACGTTTCGAAAAGACTTGAAATGCTGAAACCAGGAATATGATACTTCTTCCAAAAAACTTCTTTTTACAAGATTTAATACCGTTCTTAGAAGAGTTGAAATCCTTCCTCTGGAATCATTCTTGACTATTACTACTACATACTTAATATTGCTTCTAGAAGAGTTCAAATCCTTCCACAAGACTTGATACCGTTTCTATAAGACTCGAAAAGCTTCGAGATGAGGTAGTATTGCTTCTGGAAGACTTCAAATCTTTCCACAAGACTTGATACCACTTCTCGTAAGATAAGCACCGGAATAAGAGTAGATATTTTGACTTTAAACTTGATACTGCTTCCAAAAGACTTAATATTACAGCTAGAAGGCTTGATATTGCTTCCAGAAGACTTGATACTGCTTCTAAATGCCTTGATACTGCTTCTAAAAAACTTGAAACGTTTCGAAAAGACTTGAAATGCTGAAACCAGGAATATGATACTTCTTCCAAAAAACTTCTTTTTACAAGATTTAATACCGTTCTTAGAAGAGTTGAAATCCTTCCTCTGGAATCATTCTTGACTATTACTACTACATACTTAATATTGCTTCTAGAAGAGTTCAAATCCTTCCACAAGACTTGATACCGTTTCTATAAGACTCGAAAAGCTTCGAGATGAGGTAGTATTGCTTCTGGAAGACTTCAAATCTTTCCACAAGACTTGATACCACTTCTCGTAAGATAGGCACCGGAATAAGAGCAGATATTTTGACTTTAAACTTGATACTGCTTTCAAAAGACTTAATATTACAGCTAGAAGGCTTGATATTGCTTCCAGAAGACTTGATACTGCTTCTAAATGCCTTGATACTGCTTCCAAAAAACTTGAACGTTTCGAAAAGACTTGAAATGCTGAAACCAGGAATATGATACTTCTTCCAAAAAACTTCTTTTTATAAGATTTAATACCGTTCTTAGAAGAGTTGAAATCCTTCCTCTGGAATCATTCTTGACTATTACTACTACATACTTAATATTGCTTCTAGAAGAGTCCAAATCCTTCCACAAGACTTGATACCGTTTCTATAAGACTCGAAAAGCTTCGAGATGAAGTAGTATTGCTTCTGGAAGACTTCAAATCTTTCCACAAGACTTGATACCACTTCTCGTAAGATAGGCACCGGAATAAGAGTAGATATTTTGACTTTAAACTTGATACTGCTTCCAAAAGACTTAATATTACAGCTACAAGGCTTGATATTGCTTCCAGAAGACTTGATACTGCTTCTAAATGCCTTGATACTGCTTCCAAAAAACTTGAAACGTTTCGAAAAGACTTGAAATGCTGAAACCAGAAATATGATACTTCTTCCAAAAAACTTCTTTTCACAAGATTTGATACCGTTTTTAGAAGAGTTGAAATCCTTCCTCTGGAATCATTCTTGACTATTACTACTACATACTTAATTTTGCTTCTAGAAGAGTTCAAATCCTTCCACAAGACTTGATACCGTTTCTATAAGACTCGAAAAGCTTCGAGATGAGGTAGTATTGCTTCTGGAAGACTTCAAATCTTTCCACAAGACTTGATACCACTTCTCGTAAGATAGGCACCGGAATAAGAGTAGATATTTTGACTTTAAACTTGATACTGCTTCCAAAAGACTTAATATTACAGCTAGAAGGCTTGATATTGCTTCCAGAAGACTTGATACTGCTTCTAAATGCCTTGATACTGCTTCCAAAAAACTTGAAACGTTTCGAAAAGACTTGAAATGCTGAAACCAGGAATGTGATACTTCTTCCAAAAAACTTCTTTTCACAAGATTTAATACCGTTTTTAGAAGAGTTGAAATCCTTCCTCTGGAATCATTCTTGACTATTATTACTACATACTAGGTATTGCTTCTAGAAGAGTCCAAATCCTTCCACAAGACTTGATACCGTTTCTATAAGACTCGAAAAGCTTCGAGATGAAGTAGTATTGCTTCTGGAAGACTTCAAATCTTTCCACAAGACTTGATACCACTTCTCGTAAGATAGGCACCGGAATAAGAGTAGATATTTTGACTTTAAACTTGATACTGCTTTCAAAAGACTTAATATTACAGCTAGAAGGCTTGATATTGCTTCCAGAAGACTTGATACTGCTTCTAAATGCCTTGATACTGCTTCCAAAAAACTTGAAACGTTTCGAAAAGACTTGAAATGCGGAAACCAGAAATATGATACTTCTTCCAAAAAACTTCTTTTCACAAGATTTGATACCGTTTTTAGAAGAGTTGAAATCCTTCCTCTGGAATCATTCTTGACTATTACTACTACATACTTAATATTGCTTCTAGAAGAGTTCAAATCCTTCCACAAGACTTGATACCGTTTCTATAAGACTCGAAAAGCTTCGAGATGAGGTAGTATTGCTTCTGGAAGACTTCAAATCTTTCCACAAGACTTGATACCACTTCTCGTAAGATAAGCACCGGAATAAGAGTAGATATTTTGACTTTAAACTTGATACTGCTTCCAAAAGACTTAATATTACAGCTAGAAGGCCTGATATTGCTTCCAGAAGACTTGATACTGCTTCTAAATGCGTTGATACTGCTTCCAAAAAACTTGAAACGTTTCGAAAAGACTTGAAATGCTGAAACCAGGAATATGATACTTCTTCCAAAAAACTTCTTTTTACAAGATTTAATACCGTTCTTAGAAGAGTTGAAATCCTTCCTCTGGAATCATTCTTGACTATTACTACTACATACTTAATATTGCTTCTAGAAGAGTCCAAATCCTTCCACAAGACTTGATACCGTTTCTATAAGACTCGAAAAGTTTCGAGATGAGGTAGTATTGCTTCTGCAAGACTTCAAATCTTTCCATAAGACTTGATACCACTTCTCGTAAGATAGGCACCGGAATAAGAGTAGATATTTTGACTCTAAACTTGATACTGCTTCCAAAAAAACTTAATATTACAGCTAGAAGGCTTGATATTGCTTCCAGAAGACTTGATACTGCTTCTAAATGCCTTGATACTGCTTCCAAAAAACTTGAAACGTTTCGAAAAGACTTGAAATGCTGAAACCAGGAATATGATACTTCTTCCAAAAAACTTCTTTTCACAAGATTTTAATACCGTTTTTAAAAGATTGAAATCCTTCCTCTGGAATCATTCTTGACTATTACTACTACATACTTAATATTGCTTCTAGAAGAGTCCAAATCCTTCCACAAGACTTGATACCGTTTCTATAAGACTCGAAAAGCTTCGAGATGAAGTAGTATTGCTTCTGGAAGACTTCAAATCTTTCCACAAGACTTGATACCACTTCGCGTAAGATAGGCACCGGAATAAGAGTAGATATTTTGACTTTAAACTTGATACTGTTTCCAAAAGACTTAATATTACAGCTAGAAGGCTTGATATTGCTTCCAGAAGACTTGATACTGCTTCTAAATGCCTTAATACTGCTTCCAAAAAACTTGAAACGTTTCGAAAAGACTTGAAATGCTGAAACCAGGAATATGATACTTCTTCCAAAAAACTTCTTTTCACAAGATTTGATACCGTTTTTAGAAGAGTTGAAATGCTTCCTCTGGAATCATTCTTGACTATTACTACTACATACTTAATATTGCTTCTAGAAGAGTTCAAATCCTTCCACAAGACTTGATACCGTTTCTATAAGACTCGAAAAGCTTCGAGATGAAGTAGTATTGCTTCTGGAAGACTTCAAATCTTTCAACAAGACTTGATACCACTTCTCGTAAGATAGGCACCGGAATAAGAGTAGATATTTTGACTTTAAACTTGATACTGCTTCCAAAAGACTTAATATTAGAGCTAGAAGGCTTGATATTGCTTCCAGAAGACTTGATACTGCTTCTAAATGCCTTGATACTGCTTCCAAAAAACTTGAAACGTTTCGAAAAGACTTGAAATGCTGAAACCAGAAATATGATACTTCTTCCAAAAAACTTCTTTTCACAAGATTTGATACCGTTTTTAGAAGAGTTGAAATCCTTCCTCTGGAATCATTCTTGACTATTACTACTACATACTTAATATTGCTTCTAGAAGAGTTCAAATCCTTCCACAAGACTTGATACCGTTTCTATAAGACTCGAAAAGCTTCGAGATGAAGTAGTATTGCTTCTGGAAGACTTCAAATCTTTCCACAAGACCTGATACCACTTCTCGTAAGATAGGCACCGGAATAAGAGTAAATATTTTGACTTTAAACTTGATACTGCTTCCAAAAGACTTAATATTACAGCTAGAAGGCTTGATATTGCTTCCAGAAGACTTGATACTGCTTCTAAATGCCTTGATACTGCTTCCAAAAAACTTGAAACGTTTCGAAAAGACTTGAAATGCTGAAACCAGAAATATGATACTTCTTCCAAAAAACTTCCTTTCACAAGATTTAATACCGTTTTTAGAAGAGTTGAAATCCTTCCTCTGGAATCATTCTCGACTATTACTACTACATACTTAATATTGCTTCTAGAAGAGTTCAAATCCTTCCACAAGACTTGATACCGTTTCTATAAGACTCGAAAAGCTTCGAGATGAGGTAGTATTGCTTCTGGAAGAATTCAAATCTTTCCACAAGACTTGATACCACTTCTCGTAAGATAAGCACCGGAATAAGAGTAGATATTTTGACTTTAAACTTGATACTGCTTCCAAAAGACTTAATATTACAGCTAGAAGGCTTGATATTGCTTCCAGAAGACTTGATACTGCTTTTAAATGCCTTGATACTGCTTCCAAAAAACTTGAAACGTTTCGAAAAGACTTGAAATGCTGAAACCAGAAATATGATACTTCTTCCAAAAAACTTCTTTTCACAAGATTTAATACCGTTTTTAGAAGAGTTGAAATCCTTCCTCTGGAATCATTCTCGACTATTACTACTACATACTTAATATTGCTTCTAGAAGAGTTCAAATCCTTCCACAAGACTTGATACCGTTTCTATAAGACTCGAAAAGCTTCGAGATGAAGTAGTATTGCTTCTGGAAGACGTCAAATCTTTCCACAAGACTTGATACCACTTCTCGTAAGATAGGCACCGGAATAAGAGTAGATATTTTGACTTTAAACTTGATACTGCTTCCAAAAGACTTAATATTACAGCTAGAAGGCTTGATATTGCTTCCAGAAGACTTGATACTGCTTTTAAATGCCTTGATACTGCTTCCAAAAAACTTGAAACGTTTCGAAAAGACTTGAAATGTTGAAACCAGAAATATGATACTTCTTCCAAAAAACTTCTTTTCACAAGATTTAATACCGTTTTTAGAAGAGTTGAAATGCTTCCTCTGAAAGCATTTCTTGACTATTACTACTATATACTAGGTATTGCTTCTAGAAGAGTCCAAATCCTTCCACAAGACTTGATACCGTTTCTATAAGACTCGAAAAGCTTCGAGATGAAGTAGTATTGCTTCTGGAAGACGTCAAATCTTTCCACAAGACTTGATACCACTTCTCGTAAGATAGGCACCGGAATAAGAGTAGATATTTTGACTTTAAACTTGATACTGCTTCCAAAAGACTTAATATTACAGCTAGAAGGCTTGATATTGCTTCCAGAAGACTTGATACTGCTTCTAAATGCCTTGATACTGCTTCCAAAAAACTTGAAACGTTTCGAAAAGACTTGAAATGCTGAAACCAGGAATATGATACTTCTTCCAAAAAACTTCTTTTCACAAGATTTAATACCGTTTTTAGAAGAGTTGAAATCCTTCCTCTGGAATCATTCTTGACTATTACTACTACATACTTAATATTGCTTCTAGAAGAGTTCAAATCCGTCCACAAGACTTGATACCGTTTCTATAAGACTAGAAAAGCTTCGAGATGAAGTAGTATTGCTTCTGGAAGACTTCAAATCTTTCCACAAGACTTGATACCATTTCTCGTAAGATAGGCACCGGAATAAGAGTAGATATTTTGACTTTAAACTTGATACTGCTTCCAAAAGACTTAATATTACAGCTAGAAGGCTTGATATTGCTTCCAGAAGACTTGATACTGCTTCTAAATGCCTTGATACAGCTTCCAAAAAACATGAAACGTTTCGAAAAGACTTGAAATGCTGAAACCAGAAATATGATACTTCTTCCAAAAAACTTCTTTTCACAAGATTTGATACCGTTTTTAGAAGAGTTGAAATGCTTCCTCTGAAAGCATTTCTTGACTATTACTACTACATACTAGGTATTGCTTCTAGAAGAGTCCAAATCCTTTCACAAGACTTGATACGGTTTCTATAAGACTTGAAATGCTTCCAGGAGAATTGGTATTGCTTCTGAAAGACTTGATATTGCTTGCAAAATACTTGAAATGCTTCTAGAAGACTTGATATTGCTTCTGGAAGACTTCGAATCCTTCCACAAGACTTGATACCGCTTCTCGTAAGTACCGCCACTCAGGGAACCAACCTCGTCTCTTTCTTCTTGCTTCTTTCCGCTTTTCCTCTATTCTTCTAGGTTGCTCTCATCCCTTCAACCACTCTGTGTTATTTTCTCTTCTGTCTCCTTTGTGGCAACGATCTCTCTTACAAATTCCTCGATGATTTTCCATTTTTCTTCGGACTTCAGCATAGTGCCAACACAGTTTTCCGGTGTTAGGACTATTCCCAATTTCTTGTTTGTTTCTTCTAGGTTCTTCTACCATCTTGTACATTGGAAGAACGTGTGCTTCGCACTATCTACCTTATCCTGACATTATATACACATTTCATCAAGGCTCCTTTTATGAGTATGCAGATAAGCTTTAAAACACCCATGCACGCTGAGGAACTGACTCAGGAAGTAATTTATTTTTCCCCATTTTCTATTAATCCATGGCATCAGTTTTGGAATTAGTCTCTTCGTCCATCGGGCCTTCCCCGTGTCTTTTGCCCATCTCATCTCCCACTCATTCATTATCTGCTTATTTATTTCACCCCGTTCTATTGCTTCTTTCATCGTTGTACTTCTTCTTTTCGCCATTAAATCTATAGGTACTGTGCTTGATGATTATTAAAAACATTTATTTTGAAAAATTCGCCCTTATGCAAAATATCAAAAACAGGGATTTCTGAAAATCATACTTTGTTGAATTCGCCCTTTCTATTTTCAACGCCTCAATTGGAATATAAAATAAAACGAAACATTGCCATTAAAGGCACGAATCAGAAAAGTACGCATGCGTTAAGTTGCGACCGAGGGTTTTAGCTTTAAGAAGTTAAAAGTTGGGCAACTCTTGTGACTAAGACAAAAACCGTTTTATTTAGTCATAAGGTATTGCATGAACAGTACTACCTTTACTTTTCACTCTTATAACTATGACTACGACTAAAACCAAAACACGTTGCATGAACCCACCATTATTCACCAAAAGTGTTGATAAAAATCTATTTCAATTATTCTTCAGCACCTTTGATTTAGTAATAACACAAATTTACATTAATTCGGACAATTATTATGAGTCAAAATAATTCGTGAATGAAAACAAAAAATGTGTTATAGTTAAAATTGTGTTCTGAATCCGTCTCTGTATAAAGTGGAAAATCGTAATGATTTCGCGGTGAGATCATTTTCGCTGGGTCGTTTCGGCCGGTAAATCTGTCGCATCCTGGCAATAAATCAATTATCTCGACGCGTTCCTTTCCATGAGCTCGCGATAATAGTATTTTTAAACGAAATCGTTAACGCTCCTGGCTTATCGGGCCGCCGTATTTTCGCGAATTTATGTTCCATTTGCTCGGATCTTTCAGCTTCTTTCTGGCCTCTTTCTCGACCGCTTTTAATTCAATTAACCGGAACCGCGTAACGCGTACGATACTATCATCGTTTTTTTTTTTTTTTTAAACAATTAAATTCTTATTCTTACCTGTATGGGGCATTTTCTTTATCCTAAAACAAAAAGAAATATTATATTAAGTTGTTTATACAAGTTGATCAGGTTTTATTTTCATGCCAATTCGCTATTATAAAAAAATAAATAAATAAAAAAAATGAATTAAAATATAAAAGGGTGAGTAATAACCCCTTTCGATTAGCTCCATTAACCTTTGTGGTATCGAGGAGATCTCTTGAAAGTATTCGCGGGGCGAATTAATTCCTTTCCAGTAAATATAAGAGATATGCAAATTGAAAGAGGGGGGGTTAACCCGAAACGATAGAGCCGTGAAACGAAATTTTGTGCTCTTTTGCGGTTTGTGCGTGAGGGCGTCGAAGTGGCGTCGGCGTCGGCGTCGGCGTCGGCGTCAGCGTCGCCGAGCGTGACGGGTGGTCGTTAACGAACGCTTTGAGATGCAAATGTCAACGGGGCCCCGGTCCGGGACCGGCGATTAGGTAAATTGAGCGCCGCGCCGCACCGCTCATAGCCTCGTTTCCCAAATTGAGAACGCTCAATTATTCAAATTTTATTACCGATCACGAGCAACACAACCCCACGTTGTAAATCTTACCACTCTTATACGATACATTGTTATGTAATTCCATTGGTATTCAATTGTATTTGAATCGTTTGTTTCAATTAATGTGTGGTCTTTGCCTTATTAAGTGAAGATGTGACATTATCTCGAAAAGGTTTCTAGGTTTT
The DNA here is from genome assembly GCA_036711965.1 of Onthophagus sagittarius. Taxonomy (NCBI): domain Eukaryota; kingdom Metazoa; phylum Arthropoda; class Insecta; order Coleoptera; family Scarabaeidae; genus Onthophagus; species Onthophagus sagittarius. The sequence goes on along the minus strand of JASERS010000002.1, from coordinate 81,656,169 downwards.
CTACTTCTTACAATGATAAGAGGATGTAGGAATTATGACATTTTCAATGAAAAAGATCCTCTATAGAAGAAAGTGTTCGTCATGCTTCATACAGAACATGTGGTTACGTATTTAACCTTTTTTGATCAGTTTAACTTTTTTATGAAGATGCTAAGAAACGAAAGTAATGCCAAATTTTTTGAAGGTAAAGCATTACATTGACTTCGTTGCAACCCATAGAATCTTGATTACTACTACGAGAAAAGATTCACCAGACCAACTTCACATCTCAGTTTTCAACTATATGTCCAGACAAAACTGGGATAAAGTGGACAGACTAACAAAGGAAAATGCTGATTATGAATTCTAGAAGACCTGAGACATACACATCAAAAATTTTCAATCAATGGAAGAAAAATAGTAATTTACCAGTAGATATGAACGTGCACTGGTAACGACTTGGTAACGACTTGGTAACGACAGGTGGAGTGTTCCACTAATAAAAGAAGAAACTATGGGTCAAATTGGCCAAATAGGGTCCTAAAGGAAGAAATAATTTGAGAAGTGAAAGCAACTGTTTGAGGAGATCCGACAAAAAGTTGCGATGGTAGTAAAGGTAGCAAAACTAACAAAATCTAACTTGACAGCGAATGAAAAGAAGGCACTCTAATCTACTGAAGAAAAATCAGATATCGTCGAGTTACCTGAAGAAAAGGGAAATACTGCCGTTGTAATGGACAAAAGAGAGTCTAACAACAAAATGATGGATCTACCGGATCCAATCATCAAATCCAGAAAGACCCCACAGCCAAGATCGTGAGGAACATGAAGGATCTGGTAAAATCCACAGGATTTCACTGGAACACCAGAAAGAAAAATAAAATGGTAGAACGTAGAAGCAGATCCAAAGCTTTGACTAAAGAAGGAAGTGGAGAGATGGAAAAAAAAAGAAAAAATATCGATAATGAACGTGATGAAACAATTGATAGTAAATATCAATGAGAAAAAATTGAGAATGAATCAAAATTAAAAAGTTAGGATTCAAAATCATTAACTACAGGGTGCGGCAGAAAGAACTCCCCGATTTGGGAAGCCAATAAAAAGCAAACCAAGTAAGATATGACATTTTCAATGAAAAAGATACTTTCAAAATAGTATTGAAGGCTATATAATTAACAAAAACCAAGAACAACACAAAAAAGATGTTATGAATGTGTATATATATACCTTCGATGTATTTGAATAATAATGCCAAACTCGAAGAGTTAGTTTTTTCTGAAATCATAAACGTTAAACGAAAATAAATTTGTAATTTCTTCTTGTGAACGCACAATCTTCTCGGTCAATTTCTAAAAATCAGTAAAAGCTCAGATCATACAAAAAACAATCCATTTAAGAGCCCATGTTATTCCAAAAATATATTCCATTAAGCACACAAAATTGGGGCACTTACAAACAATATGACTTTCCGTTTCGTCTTCCATTTCGCATCCTCTATAGAAGAAAGTGTTCGTCATGCTTCATACAGAACATGTGGTTACGTATTTAACCTTTTTTGAGCAGTTTAACTTTTTTATGAAGATGCTGAGAAACGAAAGTAATGCCAAATTTTTTGAAGGTAAAGCATTACATTGACTTCGTTGCAACCCATAGAATCTTGATTACTACTACGAGAAAAGATTCACCAGACCAACTTCACATCTCATTTTTCAACTATATGTCCAGACAAAACTGGGATAAAGTGGACAAACTAACAATGGAAAATGCTGATTATGAATTCTAGAAGACCTGAGACATACACATCAAAAATTTTCAATCAATGGAAGAAAAATAGTAATTTACCAATAGATATGAACGTGCACTGGTAACGACTTGGTAACGACCTGGTAACGACAGGTAGAGTGTTCCACTAATAAAAGAAGAAACTATGGGTCAAATTGGCCAAATAGGGTCCCAAAGGAAGAAATAATTTGCGAAGTGAAAGCAACTGTTTGAGGAGATCCGACAAAAAGTTGCGATGGTAGTAAAGGTAGCAAAACTAACAAAATCTAACTTGACAGTGAATGAAAAGAAGGCACTTTAATCTACTGAAGAAAAATCAGATATCGTCGATTTACCTGAAGAAAAGGGAAATACTGCCGTTGTAATGGACAAAAGAGAGTCTAACAACAAAATGATGGATCTACTGGATCCAATCATCAAATCCAGAAAGACCCCACAGCCAAGATCGTGAGGAACATGAAGGATCTGGTAAAATCCACAGGATTTCACTGAAACACCAGAAAGAAAAATAAAATGGTAGAACGTAGAAGCAGATCCAAAGCTTTGACTGAAGAAGGAAGTGCAGAGATGGAAAAGAAAAGAAGAAATATCGATAATGAACGTGATGAAACAATTGATAGTAAATATCAATGAGAAAAAATTGAGAATGAATCAAAATTTAAAAGTTAGGACTCAAAATCGTCAACTACAGGGTGCGGCAGAAAGAACTCCCCGATTTGGGTAAGATATGAGTAAGATATGACATTTTTATTGTTATTATCAAAGAACACATATAATGCGGTTTAATAATACATAATTTAATGTGTTTTAAACAATACGTCACTCAAATGGCCGCCTCCGTTGTTAATACATTGGTTGAGCCGTTCTCTAAAGTTGTTGACTCTGCGAGTCATGTCGGGCGTGATAGCTTCAGCCCTTGAGTTATCATTTCCTTGAGAGCTTCTAAAGTTTGAGGGCGATGTTGGTATACCTTGGACTTAAGGTAGCCACACAAAAAATAATCACAGGGCGTCAAGTCTGGCGAACGTGGTGGTCAACCAATATCACCACGCAAAGAAATAACATGTCCAGGAAACATTTCCCTCACCAATGCCAGTAATTGACGTGCTGTGTGGGCTGTAGCGCCATCTTGTTGAAACCACACATTCGCAAGATTATTAAACAGTGCGCCGACAATCGACAGTACCGATTGCTATTTACTGTAACAGTCTCACCATTTTCTTGGAAAAAATACGTACCAATCACACCAGAATTAAAAACAGCGCACCATACTGTGACTTTGGGACTATGTAGTGGACGCTGATGCATTTCCTGGGGATTGTTTTCCGACCAGTACCTGCAATTTTGTGTATTGACTGCACCTGCCAAATGAAAATGTGCCTCGTCTGAAAAAATTACATCTTCTCGGTCAATTTCTAAAAATCAGTAAAAGCTCATATCATACAAAAAACAATCCATTTAAGAGCCCATGTTATTCCAAAAATATATTCCATTAAGCACACAAAATTGGGGCACTTACAAACAATATGACTTTCCGTTTCGTCTTCCATTTCGCATCCTCTATAGAAGAAAGTGTTCGTCATGGTTCATACAGAACATGTGGTTACGTATTTAACCTTTTTTGAGCAGTTTAACTTTTTTATAAAGATGCTGAGAAACGAAAGTAATGCCAAATTTTTTGAAGGTAAACCATTACATTGACTTCGTTGCAACCCATAGAATCTTGATTATTACTACGAGAAAAGATTCACCAGACCAACTTCACATCTCATTTTTCAACTATATGTCCAGACAAAACTGAGATAAAGTGGACAGACTAACAATGGAAAACGCTGATTATGAATTCTAGAAGACCTGAGACATACACATCAAAAATTTTCAATCAATGGAAGAAAAATAGTAATTTACCAGTAGATATGAACGTGCACTGGTAACGACTTGGTAACGACCTGGTAACGACAGGTAGAGTGTTCCACTAATAAAAGAAGAAACTATGGGTCAAATTGGCCAAATAGGGTCCCAAAGGAAGAAATAATTTGCGAAGTGAAAGCAACTGTTTGAGGAGATCCGACAAAAAGTTGCGATGGTAGTAAAGGTAGCAAAACTAACAAAATCTAACTTGACAGTGAATGAAAAGAAGGCACTTTAATCTACTGAAGAAAAATCAGATATCGTCGATTTACCTGAAGAAAAGGGAAATACTGCCGTTGTAATGGACAAAAGAGAGTCTAACAACAAAATGATGGATCTACTGGATCCAATCATCAAATCCAGAAAGACCCCACAGCCAAGATCGTGAGGAACATGAAGGATCTGGTAAAATCCACAGGATTTCACTGGAACACCAGAATGAAAAATAAAATGGTAGAACGTAGAAGCAGATCCAAAGCTTTGACTGAAGAAGGAAGTGGAGAGATGGAAAAGAAAAGAAGAAATATCGATAATGAACGTGATGAAACAATTGATAGTAAATATCAATGAGAAAAAATTGAGAATGAATCAAAATTTAAAAGCTAGGACTCAAAATCATCAACTACAGGGTGCGGCAGAAAGAACTCCCCGATTTGATAATTTAATGTGTTTTAAACAATACGTCACTCAAATGGCCGCCTCCGTTGTTAATGCATTGGTTGAGCCATTCTCTAAAGTTGTTTATTACTCTGCGAGTCATGTCGGGCGTGATAGCTTCAAGCCCTTGAGTTATCATTTCCTTGAGAGCTTCTAAAGTTTGAGGGTGATGTTGGTATACCTTGGACTTGAGGTAGCCCCACAAAAAATAATCACAGGGCGTCAAGTCTGGCGAACGTGATGGTCAACCAATATCACCACGCAAAGAAATGACATGTCCAGGAAACATTTTCCTCCCAATGCCAGTGATTGACGTGCTGTGTGGGCTTTAGCGCCATCTTGTTGAAACCACACATTCGCAAGATCATTAAACAGTGCGCCGACAATCGACAGTACCGATTGCTGTTTACAGTAACAGTCTCACCATTTTCTTGGAAAAAATACGTACCAATCACACCAGAATTAAAAACAGCGCACCACACTGTGACTTTGGGACTATGGAGTGGACGCTGATGCATTTCCTGGGGATTGTTTTCCGACCAGTACCTGCAATTTTGTGTATTGACTGCACTTGCCAAATGAAAATGTGCCTCGTCTGAAAAAATTACATCTTCTCGGTGAATGTTCCGAAGCATGTCTTGACACAAGTTTCTACGGACTTCGTAATCTCTTTCAAACAGTTCTTGCACCATCACAATCTTTGCATTTTGAATGCATTTTCAAAACTCGATGCAAGATTCTTCTCACACTTCGATCAGATAATCGTAAGGCTGATGTATGCTTTTTTGACGAACGTTAAAGAGATTGTTGAACTGAATCTCTCACTGCAGCAACATTTTCTAGGCATGTAACAGTTCGTCGTCGACTTTGGGGTTTACGTTTCAATGCAAAACCTGTCTGCCGAAAATTGGACACCCATGAGTAAATGAAATGGTTTTCTTATCAGGAACAGGGTCCCGTCGACCGAGCCCAAAGCGAATGTGGAAGGCACGTTGAGTTGTTATGGGCGATCCGACATTTTCAATAAACTGCTGAACGACAAACGCGCGATGTTCACCTCACCAAGATATAGTGTACTAAAACAGCACGTATACAGCTATTCAACGACACGCCACCCACCACTCTACTCTGTCGCTAACCAGCGCACACTGTCTCTCAAATCGGGGAGTTCTTTCTGCCGCACCATCATACAACTAGAAAATAGCAATGACATTTTACAACGCAAAATCAATAATACTAAAGAACGGTATACAAATTTACGTTATATGTGGAGAAAAGAGTGGAAGAAAAATGTAACATTACATTAGATTGTTCTTCCAAAAAGCCAGTGAAAAATAATTCATCCGAGCAAGATATGAAGTCACATCTCATGCATGGCGATCTGCTGATCTCTATTGAATGCAAAAAAGGCTTGCTCTCAGTTATAGTATCCATATGGTAAGCTATAGCTTTACTAATGTACTTTCGATATGGAGGAAAATAAAGATGGTCTTCATACCTAAAGGTGGAAGGCGATCACACGCTGACCCCAAAGAGAATCTTCTTGAAAGGAATGGAAAAGGTAATTGAATAATACCTTAGGAACGGAGTGCTTGTTACCAATTCACACCATCCAAGTTAGTATACTTATCAGAAAGCAAAATCAACAATTATTGCACTTTATGCTTTAAGAAGCGCCATAAAGGAGAAAATTGCAACTAAAGAAATAACTCATACATCGATCGACAACCAAATAACCAGATTGGAAAGTCAACAGATCATAGCCAATTTTGGAGATACGTCGTTGACTATAAAAGCACTACGAGGATGCTTCCAACGTGGAATACTCTCACCTCCCTTATGGTATCTGGTAGTGGATGACTTAATTGAATATTTTAAAATAAAATTCATTCAAGAATACGCTGATAACCTGGTAATCACAAGCTGACTCAAATATAATAAAATCATACCAGCAGTTGCTGTATGAGTATTAACCACAACTGCTGCTATTACTCATTTGCTATTGATGCGGAGCTAATTGGTAACAAAATAGAGATAGTCTCTTTCGCTTGGAGAAGGAAGTTGCAATTGAGAGTACTCTTTATTGAAGATAAAACTAAAAACTTTAAAACAGAGCCTAAGTACCTAGGTGTAATCCTAGATAGCAAATTAAACTGCAACTCCGACTTAGATAGATAGCACCAACTGGTGTCATCATTCATGCACTATTCGAGTCGGTTGGCTCAGCATCAATTCTAACAAAATAGAGATAGTCTCTTTCACTCGGAGAAGAAAGCTATAATTGAGAGCATCTTTCATTGAAGATAAAACTAAAAACTTTAAAGTTAAAAAAAAAACTTTAAGTAATATTAGATAGCAAACTAAACTCCCACTTAAATAAGGAAAAGATCATTGTGATCAAACAAATATGTCATAAGCTCCTTGGACGGAATTGGGGTGTCAAAGTACGAATGACTCATTAGGCCTACATAGCAATAATTAGACCTAAGATCGCCTATGCTTCGGTGGCCAAAAACAAATTAGAAGACAGCACACGCTATCTTAACATGTGGCTTAACAAATAGCTGGTTGTAGAAATACAGCGATTCTTATGTCTTAACATAACCGGTGCAGTGAAATCTTGTATGAAATTTCTACTCGATTTTAGACCACTCCATCTATATAAACTAAATGACGCAGTCTTATCACTGAGAACATGTTCTTGAACCTTAGAAGATATACATTTAAAAATATAAGTTTGATCACCCGTATAAAGTCATAGGAGCAGGAGATTTGGACGAAGGGTGACCGTCTACCAAAAAGAGGACCCTTTGCCTGGTATACCAATGTTTCAAAGACCGTAGGATCCGGAGTAGACATGGGCACTAACGATCCAAATAGCCGTATTAAACTACCACTCAGTCCGAAAGTTTGGCCGCTCTGAAGGTAATCCAACGCTTTACATGTGGTTTTGCACTGATCAGAGATTGATGACGACCATAAAGTAACATCATGAGAATGATGTTACTTTATGATCGATTCCAGGTCACAGTGGTATTGAGGGCAATGGGAAGGCGAAAGGGAATAATTATAACTTGAAAATCGCTGCGGTCTTAAGAGTGTTTGGTTGCAAAATAAGACATAGGATACATCTATGAAGTCTGAATAAGATTCACTTATCTTATTCATATACTTCAGCCGTTGTGAGCAAATTCGAGATATATGCATTGACGCTGATAGACTTAAGCTGCGTTTTTGTGAGACGGAGATCCTTTAATTTCGAAAATTGGCGATTCTTTCGAATTGGCTGATGGCGATTACGTGACGCCACTATGTTCAGCATCAACCAATTCGAACGAAATCTGGGGATCTTCCTCGCACAAAAGGCAGCTTTATTGCCAACCTAAAATCACCAAGAATAGCAATTTTTATAGAAATTGTTTTATCTGCTTCAACAACTAGTAACTATTACCTAAGGAATCACTTCGAAAAAATTAGGAAAGTCTGCCAAAAATTTTTAAAGCACGATTAAAAATTCTTTAGTGCATAATTTCTACAATGATTAATGTACTGATTAATGGTACAAAGTTAGGGTTTGGAAGAACTTGGAAGAGGGGATTTACAATATGAATTAGTATTTAGTGTTGCACATGTACATGTTGGAATAAAATTCCATCGAACTTAATTATTCTTTTAATTAAATTTATTTGATAGATAACGTTATTAGATCGAAAATTGATCGTCTTTTTAATTAGTACATGAAAACGTTTCACATTCGTATATCGGATTTTCCTTCGGTTCGGCTCATACCGAGATAAATCTTTGAGTATAAATTGGAAACAAGCGTACTCTGAAGCCGTACAAGCAGGAGATCGGCTTAAATCTTCGCGGGGGGAAGAAGCGGCCCCGTGAGCGGTCGGTATAAATAATTCAATTATTAAAATGTTTCCACGGTAACCGCTTTCGTATTTATTATTAAACCCGCTCATTCCTTATTATACATCGGGACGGTCGCTCCGCTACTGGGTGGCTTCATTATACCGAAGCTGAGCTATCCACGGTCCACTCTTGCTCTTGCTGGACTCTTGCTTCGTCTTTCGACGTCCGAACCAAAGACGAGAAGACGACGGACGTCCATTTCTATAATATACTACGCGTTTTACAAATGACGCCGCCCGAACCGATCATATCTGCTTATAAATACTACACTACACTAACGTTCTTTTTTCCCATCGTTTTCTTCGTTCTAACTTAAAATTAATACGTCTATATTGTTTTATGGGCGCGATTCAGCACAGTTGTGAAGAAAGACACATGGATAACGGAAAAATGCGGCGTGTTAAAGTATTTTATGTGTATAAAGAGGTAAACCCAATTCAATTAAGAGATAAGGAAGTAATGGAAACCACAACTATCAAAACATAAACAATAACCCTCAATTTTTATATATTTCATGATTTTTATGGGACATTGTTAAGATTTTTGGAAATACAGTAACACCTAGTTTAGATAAACTCGGTTTACGCGAACTCGTTATCACGAACAAAAAAAAGAAATTCTTAAATCAATTCTTCTCAGTCAAGAATAAATTATTGGAGTTGTTGCAAATAGTACACAGAGAGAACAATATTTATTTAGATAAATATATATGATAAGAATAACATACTAACAATAACATAACATAATATATATAATACAATTATACAAGTCTAAAAGGGCTATAGACCTTAGTCTTCCTGCCCATGATTATGCATACATTTCGTTTGAATTTCCGTCCTCTCACTTGGGGTTTATTTTGTAAAGTAATGTGTGGTAGAACCGTGGGTGATGGTGGAGGAATTAATGATAAACTTTTTTAAGGCGTCTATGGGGAAGTTTATAGTTGCTTTAAGTGATAAGAATTAATAGGAGGAATCTTTCTCAGATCGTATAGGAGTTCGTTCGAAGGATTAAAGAGTGGATTGTGAGAGTGTCTAATGCGGGTAATAGTTCTCAGGGCTGCTCTCTCTGCTACCTCCAGATGGTATTGTGTTCATCTCGGCACTTCCGTCATAACTAATGAGACATATTCGATGATAGGTCGGCATATCGAAGTATATATGAGAGTGGCGTATCTGGTGGATATTCCTCTGCCTCTATATGTTAATGAGCGAAAGTGTTTGGCACGGTTTTTGACTTCCATTTTAACTTTAATGGTGTGGGCACCAAATTTAAGAGTTCTATCCAAAGTAATGCCGAGATAGTTGCAAGTTGGTGAAGCTGTGATAGGAGAAGCTTGGATTGTTATTGTGTTAGGAGCAATGCGAGTAGAGAGAATAGAGATGAAGAATTGTGTTTTGAAGGGGTTTATTAAGATACCCCATTTTCGGTACCATTCCTCTGTGATATGAATAAGCGTTTGCAGCCTTTGAACTGATGATGGAATGTTTACATCGTGAGCAACGAGAGTAGGCGTCGGCGTAAAGAAGAGTGTAGGGTTGTAGACAGAAGACGTCTGAGTTGTCGTTGTATATGTCATGGCAAGACATTGTACAGTGCTGGCGAGATGGGAGGCGTTTTTGAGCGGTAAAACTGTTTTTCATTTTCACCAATGAGGAACGATCTGTGAGAAATTGTTTTAACAGGTTGAGGAGATAGAATGGGATTTTCAACATATCCAACTTGTACAGTAGCCTTCTGTGCCACACGGAGTCCAATACCTTCCGAACGTCCAGGAACATTGCGGCGGAATGTTGTTTTTGATAACGTGAGGCCTGGAAATTTGAGACGAGTACTGCCAATAGTAGATGCATGATGAGTAGTGAATCTACCATGTTGAAAACCAAATTGGTATGATGGAATTCTCTTTGCAACAAAGTCGAACAGCTTATTCTTCAGGTGAGCCTCGAAAAGCTTCCCCATTACAGATAACAAAGATATATCGGATCGGATAGAAAAAAATCTTTCTTAGGGATGCATATAATAATGGAGGTTTTTAAATCTTGTGGGAAGTACTGGGTGGTAAGGCAATAATTGTAAATTTTCCTTATATGAACGTGAATATCAAGATCCAGCTTCCTTAAAAATTTCCCTTGAAATATTGTTATATCCAGGGGCTGTATTGGTAAGTAATGAGAAGTATCGTTCCTCCTGCATCATTGCATCCTCCAGCGTTTTGGACGAGTTGAGAAAGGCGTATTGATACCAATTGTACACAATAGTTTTGTTGTGAGTGCAAAACATGGCCTCATTGCTAAATGAAAACACCCTCTCAAGATATTCAGCATTGATATTAACAATTTTTTTCGGGCTAGAGTGGAAGCAGCCATCGCGGGATCAATAAGCTCCTGGATTTCTTGTGACTTTTGGTATTTGGAAAGTTTGCGGGCTTCTTGCCAGTAGTTTTTACCCTTGCTTCTGTTGATTTTATCACAGGCCTCGATGTATTTTTCTTTTTAATATTTAATTTAAAGATTTGGGATATTTTTATTTAGCTCATTGAACTTTCTCTTCAAAGCAGGGACCTCATAGGGTCTAAAATCGCGATAGAGACGTCTCTTTTCTTTAATTAAGCGGAGAATAAATAGTGGCAAAGGGAAATTGTAGTATTTCTTTGTCTAGAAAGGGCTCGCTTCATCCACCAAATTTTTCAAGCATTAGATCTTACATATTCCTGCGTTCACACTTTCCATGTTACAAAGTCTATAGTTTTTGATCAAAGTAGGAATTACTTTAGATATTCGAGTGGTTGTATTAATACAAATCACAAGACCTAGATGATCAGAACAAAGATCTGGAACGACATCAACAGACGAGATGAGCGGTCTTATGTTGTTTGTGCTGAAGATTAGATCATTCTTGGAGTTGGGATTGTTTGCCATTACAAACGTTACAGATGTTGCGATGCGCACACAATTTGATATACTCACAACTTGATTGATATGGCTATTTTTGGCTGGGTTGGGGTTAAAGTCGCCAATTATAAGACAGTTATCACACCTTGCAGCCATGTTAAAAATTGCTTCCTCTATTTTACTGAAAGGATATATATAAACCAACAAAATGTGTACTCTTGCTGTGCCAATCATAATGGTAAAGTGGAGAGCGTTGTTTAACGGAGAATTAATTTTGAAAGAATTTTTTTCTGACCCCCCTGTCCACAATATTTCCCAGTTCTTGGATCGTTATCCAATTTCTGAAGCTAATTAAAGATTTGGTTTTAGTTTCAACGAACATCGCACCATGGATAGAATTTGCAGTAATATAGTTTCCAATTAGGTGTTTTTTTTTTGGAAAGTAGTTGTTAATCTTTGCACAAAGTAGCTTAATCTCAGTCATTGCTGATCTTCACACGGAGTCCAATACCTTCCGAACGTCCAGGAACATTGCGGCGGAATGTTGTTTTTGATAACGTGAGGCCTGGAAATTTGAGACGAGTACTGCCAAGAGTAGATGCATGATGAGTAGTGAATCTACCATGTTGAAAACCAAATTGGTATGATCGAATTCTCTTTGCAACAAAGTCGAACAGCTTATTCTTCAGGTGAGCCTCGAAAAGCTTCCCCATTACAGATAACAAAGATATATCGGATCGGATAGAAAAGAATCTTTCTTAGGGATGCATATAATAATGGAGGTTTTTAAATCTTGTGGGAAGTACTGGGTGGTAAAGCAATAATTGTAGATTTTCCTTACATGAACGTAGACATCAAGATCCAGCTTTCTTAAGATTTCCCTTGAAATATTGTCATATCCAGGGGCTGTATTGGTAAGTAATGAGAAGTATCATTCCTCCTGCATCATTGCATCCTCCAGCGTTCTGGACGAGTTGAGAAAGGCGTATTGATGCCAATTGTCCACAATAGTTTTGTTGTGAGTGGAAAACATGGCCTCATTGCTGAATGAAAGCACCCTCTCAAGATATTCAGCGTGGATATTAACAATTTTTTCCGGGCTAGAGTGGAAGCAGCCATCGCGAGATCAATAAGCTCCTGGATTTCTTGGGACTTTTGGTATTTAGAAAATTTGCGGGCTTCTTGCCAGTAGTTTTTACCCTTGCTTCTGTTGATTTTATCACAGACCTCGATGTATTTTTCTTTTTAATTTTTAATCTCAAGATTTTGGATATTTTTATTTAGCTCATTGAACTTTCTCTTCAGAGCAGGGACCTCATAGGGTCTAAAATCGCGATAGAGACGTCTCTTTTCTTTAATTAAGCGGAGAATAAATAGTGGCAAAAGGAAATTGTAGTATTTCTTTGTCTGGAAAGGGCTCGCTTCATCCACCAAATTTTTCAAGCATTAGATCTTACATATTCCTGCGTTCACTCTTTCCATGTTACAAAGTCCATAGTTTTTGATCAAAGTAGGAACTACTTTAGATATTCGAGTGGTTGTATTAATACAAATCACAAGACCTAGATGATCAGAGCAAAGATCTGGAACGACATCAACAGACGAGATGAGCTCTTATGTTGTTTGTGCAGAAAATTAGATCAGGCTTGGAGTAGGGATTGTTTGCCATTACAAACGTTGGAGATGTTGCGATGCGCACAAAATTTGACATACTCACAAATTGATTGATATGGCTATTTTTGGCTGGGTTGGGGTTAAAGTCGCCAATTATAAGACAGGTATCATACCTTGCAGCCATGTTAAAAATTGCTTCCTCTATTTTACTGAAAGGATGTATATAAACCAACAATATGTGTACTCTTGCTGTGCCAATCATAATGGTAAAGTGGAGGGCATTGTTCAACGGAGAATTAATTCTGAGAGAATTTTTTTCTGACCCCCCTGTCCACAATATTTCCCAGTTCTTGGATCGTTATCCAATTTCTGAAGCTAATTAAAGATTTGGTTTTAGTTTCAACGAACATCGCACCATGGATAGAGTTTGCAGTAATATAGTTTCCAATTAGGTGTTTTTTTTTGGAAAGTAGTTGTTAATCTTTGCATAAAGTAGCTTAATCTCAGTCATTGCTGATCTTCACACGGAGTCCAATACCTTCCGAACGTCCAGGAACATTGCGGCGGAATGTTGTTTTTGATAATGTGAGGCCTGGAAATTTGAGACGAGTACTGCCAAAAGTAGATGCATGATGAGTAGTGAATCTACCATGTTGAAAACCAAATTGGTATGATGGAATTCTCTTTGCAACAAAGTCGAACAGCTTATTCTTCAGGTGAGCCTCGAAAAGCTTCCCCATTACAGATAACAAAGATATATCGGAGCGGATAGAAAAGAATCTTTCTTAGGGATGCATATGATAATGGAGGTCTTCAAACCTTGTGAGAAGTGCTGGATGATAAGGCAATAGTTGTAGATTTTCCTGATATGGACGTGAATATCAAGATCCAGCTTCCTTAAGATTTTCCTTGAAATATTGTCATATCCACGGGCTGTGTTGGTAAGTAATGAGAAGTATCCTTCCTCCTGCATCATTGCATCCTCAAGCGTTTTGGACGAGTTGAGAAAGGCGTATTGATACCAATTGTCCACAATAGTTTTGTTGTGAGTGCAAAACATGGCCTCATTGCTAAATGAAAACACCCTCTCAAGATATTCAGCATTGATATTAACAATTTTTTTCGGGCTAGAGTGAAAGCAGCCATCGCGGGATCAATAAGCTCCTGGATTTCTTGTGACTTTTGGTATTTAGAAAGTTTGCGGGCTTCTTGCCAGTAGTTTTTACCCTTGCTTCTGTTGATTTTATCACAGGCCTCGATGTATTTTTCTTTTTAATTTTTAATTTCAAGATTTTGGATATTTTTATTTAACTCATTTAACTTTCTCTTCAGAGCAGGGACCTCATAGGGTCTAAAATCGCGATAGAGACGTCTCCTTTCCTTAATTAAGCGGAGAATAAACAGTGGCAATGGGAAATTGTAGTATTTCTTTGTCTTGAAAGGGTTCGCTTCATCCACCAAATTTTTCAAGCATTAGATCTTACATATTCCTGCGTTCACTCTTTCCATGTTACAAAGTCCATAGTTTTTGATCAAAGTAGGAACTACTTTAGATATTCGAATGATTGTATTAATACAAATCACAAGACCTAGATGATCAGAACAAAGATCTGGAACGACATCAACAGACGAGATGAGCTTGGAGTTGGGATTGTTTGCCATTACAAACGTTACAGATGTTGCGATGCGCACACAATTTGATATACTCACAAATTGATTGATATGGCTATTTTTGGCTGGGTTGGGGTTAAAGTCGCCAATTATAAGACAGTTATCATACCTTGCAGCCATGTTAAAAATTGCTTCCTCTATTTTACTGAAAGGATGTATATAAACCAACAATATGTGTACTCTTACTGTGCCAATCATAATGGTAAAGTGGAGAGCGTTGTTTAACGGAGAATTAATTCTGAGAGAATTTTTTTCTGACCCCCCTGTCCACAATATTTCCCAGTCCTTGGATCGTTATCCAATTTCTGAAGCTAATTAAAGATTTGGTTTTAGTTTCAACGAACATCGCACCATGGATAGAGTTTGCAGTAATATAGTTTCCAATTAGGTGTTCTTTTTGGAAAGTAGCTGTTAATCTTTGCATAAAGTAGCTTAATCTCAGTCATTGCTGATCTTGCAAAATCATGGTTTGAGTACTGTGGATGGGTTCGGGGGGTGAAGATTTATTTGCATCTTCTAAATCAATCATTATGACACACATATAGTTTGATGATGTCAATTTGATGATGCTCAATGAATCTACGTTTTATGGAATTTAAGAGCTCTTGTCGATCACGGTTCTTGGGAGAATTGATTTTTGAGAGATAGGTGTAACAGGTTTATGAATACGGCTTTCTTTCGTGGTTTGGTTCATGATTTCATCTAATTTTTTATTAGCCGATTTAATCCTAACATTGGGGATACCTTGTATAGGAGCTTTGACTTTTCGCATATCATGGGCCAGGCACTGTGGCCTTCAATTCCACAAGATCTGCACTTCTCAGGTAGTTGGGAGGTGCATCTGGTGGTACTATGCAAATAGTACATTTTTAACGATATCAAAGCAAAAAAAAATCAAGCTGTATTTCTTACCATCCAACACTTCAAGTCGATTGCAGCCACTAAACGAAACTATAATAGCTAATTTTAAGTCATTTTACAAGACAAAACTAATGAAATTTGTTATTCGTGCTATTGATAGCAATGTTAGTGTTAAATGAGATTACCACAAGCTATTAAAGAAAAAGGGTCATCATGGAAAACAGTTACTCAACAAATAAACGTTGTTTTAATAAAACATGGTTGAATATTGATGAGGAAATGTTACCATTAGCCCCTGAAGTACTTGAAATTTCATTTGAAGATTTTGTCTAACGCCAGTCCTGAGAAGTTTTGAAGATAGGGTCAACATTCCTGTTCATACAATTACATCCTTATCATATGTAAATAAATAAATAAATAATTGTGTCATTTTTTAGTCCCCTCACATTCTGTACAACTAATTACCCTCGAGTATAATTTTGTTTGTAGTAAGGGCATAAGGGTAACCTTTGGGGCACACTAATAACCCGTTTTACTCGAGCAACGCAAGAATCGATTTAAGGGCAATTCGCGTGGTTAGATTTCGCGTTTAGATCAAGCTTCGACACGCGTTTTGCGTACACCATTCACATACACTTTTTTCTTTTTACAACCTACCGTTAATTTGCATTTAATTTTTATTTTAACACGTACTAAATAAAAATTACCAAAAAAAAAATTCTTCACATTCCCTTCCTGTTTCTTTATCCGTATCGTTTCTTTTGCGTTTCTCGGGGATCAACCGGTCCCGGAGAAACCGATCAACAGGTAGCGGCCCTCATCTCAAACCGTTTCTTCTTCCTCTTCTTCCTTTTCTTCTTGTATTCTTCTCGTTGAGGATTTTGGTTGTGTGATCGTACGTTGTGAGAGGGAGCGCGTGAAAAAGCCCCGACCACTATCGACCGCGACGGGTGCACGAGGGGGTGAAATATATGAAATTAATGTAAATCAAAATCACGGGCCGTTTCGGGCCCATTTGCATCCGCGATCACGCGTCGTGCCGCGTGTTTCATGCTTAGCCACGCTATTTTCATGCCCGAGATCACTTCCCGCGATATACCTAAGCCCTGAGGGCGACCCTCCGTTTTTATTTTCACCTCCGAACACTAAATCATCAATTTTTCGAGAATTTTTTGGATGATTCTTCGAAATCTTGTATAATTTGAATTGACATTTTAGATTGACATTGAATTTTTTACTGCCAACATCGAAAAATTAAAATTACTACATAATTAAATCGAATTATTTCATGTTTTTAATTAATTAATTTCGATTTCACGTAAATATTTGAAATGAGAAAATCGAATTTAATATGTTTATTAATAAAATTAATTTAAATTTTAAAATTTTGTAAATGTCTCAAAATTTTTAAATATTTTTATTTTTAACAAAAAATTATAAATTGGGGATAATTTTCGTAATTATATTTAATTAAGTATATTTAAGCAGGAATTAATCTTAATTTGTAATTTTTTAATTAAAATAAAAAAGTATATTAAGATTTAGTGACATTTCAAAAGATAAGAATAAAATTTTACAATTTAAAATCAAATTTATTAATAGATATATCAAATTTAATTTTCTCATTTCAAATATTTACGTAAAATCGTAATTAATTAATTAAAAACATTAAATAATTGGATTAATTATTTAAGTTTTGTTACGTAGTAATTTTAATTTTTCGAGGTTGGCAGTAAAAAATGATTCAACGTCAATACATAAACGTCAAAGATTATTTAATCGTTAAAAATCCGGTTTTTAGTTAAAATAATCAATAACAAATCGATTTTATCAAAGGAATAAGCAAACGTAAGTTAAATGCCTTTATTTAACAACTTTTTTAAGTTTAAAATATAACTGTATTAATGTTACGAACAAAACGAAACTTTGAGGTTATGTTTATATCTTAAATTTTTTTCTATTTTAAAGAAAAAATTATAAATTTGGGTTAATTCTCGCTTAAATACGATTTTATCAGATATTAAATTAAGTTAGAAGCACTTTTTTTAGTTCAGAATATAATTTTAGTTGAGGTTATATTTATAACTAAAAATTTTTTCTTTCGGCCCAAATTTTTTAATTTATATAATTATATAATGATTTAAAATCGTTTTTAAACAGGAATTAATCTCAATTTATTATTTATTGCTTAAAATAAATAAAAATTTAAGATTTGGTGACATTTCAAAAGGTAAGAATAAAATTTTACAATTTAAAATCAAATTTATTAATAAATATATCAAATTTGATTTTCTTATTTTAAATATTTACGTAAAATCGAAATTAATTAATTAAAAACATTAAATAATTGGATTAATTACTTAAATTTTGTTACGTAGTAATTTTAATTTTTCGATGTTGGCAATAAAAAATGACTCAACGTAAATGCATAAACGTCAAAGATTAGTTAATCGTTAAAAATACGATTTTTTGTTAAAATAATCAAAAACAAATCGATTTTATCAAAGGAATCAACAAATGTAAGTTAAATATCCTTATTTAACAACTTTTCTAAGTTTAAAATATAACTGTATTAATGTTACGAACAAAATGAAACTTTGAGGTTATGTTTACATCTTAAAATTTTTTCTATTTTAAAGAAAAAAATATAAATTTGTGTTAATTCTTGCTTAAATACGATTTTATCAGATATTAAATTAAGTTAAATGCACTTTTTTTAGTTCAGAATATACAATAATTGTAGTTGAGGTTATATTTATAACCAAAAATTTTTTCATTCGGCCCAAATTTTTTAATTTATATAATTATATAATAATTTAAAATCGTTTTTAAGCAAGAATTAATCTTAATTTAAAATTTATTGCTTAAAATAAATAAAACTTTAAGATTTGGTGACATTTCAAAATGTAAGAATAAAATTTTACAATTTAAAATCAATTTTATTAATGGATATATAAAATTTGATTTTCTCATTTTAAATATTTACGTAAAATCGTAATTAATTAATTAAAAACATTAAATAATTGGATTAATTACTTAAATTTTGCTACATGGTAATTTTAATTTTTCGAGGTTGGCAGTAGAAAATGGTTCAACATCAATGCATAAACGTCAAAGATTATTTAATCGTTAAAAATACGTTTTTTAGTTAAAATAATCAAAAACAAATCGATTTTATCAAAGGAATAAGCAAACGTAAGTTAAATGTCTTTATTTAACAACTTTTTTAAGTTTAAAATATAACTGTATTAATGTTACGAACAAAACGAAACTTTGAGGTTATGTTTATATCTTAAAATTTTTTCTATTTTAAAGAAAAAAATATAAATTTGGGTTAATTCTCGCATAAATACGATTTTATCAGATATTAAATTAAGTTAAATGCACTTTTTTTAGTTCAGAATATACAATAATTGTAGTTGAGGTTATATTTATATCTAAAAATTTTTTCTTTCGGCCCAAATTTTTTAATTTATATAATTATATAATGATTTAAAATCGTTTTTAAGCAGGAATTAATCTCAATTTATTATTTATTGCTTAAAATAAATAAAATTTTAAGATTTGGTGACGTTTCAAAATGTAAGAATAAAATTTTGCAATTTAAAATCAAATTTATTAATGGATATATCAAATTTGATTTTCTCATTTAAAATATTTACGTAAAATCGTAATTAATTAATTAAAAACATTAAATAATTGGATTAATTACTTAAATTTTGTTACGTAGTAATTTTAATTTTTCGAGGTTGGCAGTAAAAAATGACTCAACGTAAATGCATAAACGTCAAAGATTAGTTAATCGTTAAAAATACGATTTTTAGTTAAAATAATCAAAAACAAATCGATTTTATCAAAGAAATCAACAAATGTAAGTTAAATATCCTTATTTAACAACTTTTCTAAGTTTAAAATATAACTGTATTAATGTTACGAACAAAATGAAACTTTGAGGTTATGTTTACATCTTAAAATTTTTTCTATTTTAAAGAAAAAAATATAAATTTGTGTTAATTCTTGCTTAAATACGATTTTATCGGATTTTAAATTAAGTTAAATGCATTTTTTTTAGTTCAGAATATACAATAATTGTAGTTGAGGTTATATTTATAACCAAAAATTTTTTCATTCGGCCCAAATTTTTTAATTTATATAATTATATAATAATTTAAAATCGTTTTTAAGCAAGAATTAATCTTAATTTAAAATTTATTGCTTAAAATAAATAAAATTTTAAGATTTGGTGACATTTCAAAATGTAAGAATAAAATTTTACAATTTAAAATCAATTTTATTAATGGATATATAAAATTTGATTTTCTCATTCTAAATATTTACGTAAAATCGTAATTAATTAATTAAAAACATTAAATAATTGGATTAATTACTTAAATTTTGCTACATGGTAATTTTAATTTTTCGAGGTTGGCAGTAGAAAATGGTTCAACATCAATGCATAAACGTCAAAGATTATTTAATCGTTAAAAATACGTTTTTTAGTTAAAATAATCAAAAACAAATCGATTTTATCAAAGGAATAAGCAAACGTAAGTTAAATGTCTTTATTTAACAACTTTTTTAAGTTTAAAATATAACTGTATTAATGTTACGAACAAAACGAAACTTTGAGGTTATGTTTATATCTTAAAATTTTTTCTATTTTAAAGAAAAAAATATAAATTGGGGTTAATTCTCGCTTAAATACGATTTTATCAGATATTAAATTAAGTTAAATGCACTTTTTTTAGTTCAGAATATACAATAATTGTAGTTGAGGTTACATTTATAACTAAAAATTTTTTCTTTCGGCCCAAATTTTTTAATTTATATAATTATATAATGATTTAAAATCGTTTTTAAGCAAGAATTAATCTCAATTTAAAATTTACTGCTTAAAATAAATAAAATTTTAAGATTTGGTGACATTTCAAAATGTAAGAATAAAATTTTACAATTTAAAATCAATTTTATTAATGGATATATAAAATTTGATTTTCTCATTTTAAATATTTACGTAAAATCGTAATTAATTAATTAAAAACATTAAATAATTGGATTAATTACTTAAATTTTGTTGCGTAGTAATTTTAATTTTTCGAGGTTGGCAGTAAAAAATGACTCAACGTAAATGCATAAACGTCAAAGATTAGTTAATCGTTAAAAATACGATTTTTAGTTAAAATAATCAAAAACAAATCGATTTTATCAAAGGAATCAACAAATGTAAGTTAAATATCCTTATTTAACAACTTTTCTAAGTTTAAAATATAACTGTATTAATGTTACGAACAAAATGAAACTTTGAGGTTATGTTTACATCTTAAAATTTTTTCTATTTTAAAGAAAAAAATATAAATTTGTGTTAATTCTTGCTTAAATACGATTTTATCAGATATTAAATTAAGTTAAATGCACTTTTTTTAGTTCAGAATATACAATAATTGTAGTTGAGGTTATATTTATATCTAAAAATTTTTTCTTTCGGCCCAAATTTTTTAATTTATATAATTATATAATGATTTAAAATCGTTTTTAAGCAGGAATTAATCTCAATTTATTATTTATTGCTTAAAATAAATAAAATTTTAAGATTTGGTGACGTTTCAAAATGTAAGAATAAAATTTTGCAATTTAAAATCAAATTTATTAATGGATATATCAAATTTGATTTTCTCATTTAAAATATTTACGTAAAATCGTAATTAATTAATTAAAAACATTAAATAATTGGATTAATTACTTAAATTTTGTTACGTAGTAATTTTAATTTTTCGAGGTTGGCAGTAAAAAATGACTCAACGTAAATGCATAAACGTCAAAGATTAGTTAATCGTTAAAAATACGATTTTTAGTTAAAATAATCAAAAACAAATCGATTTTATCAAAGAAATCAACAAATGTAAGTTAAATATCCTTATTTAACAACTTTTCTAAGTTTAAAATATAACTGTATTAATGTTACGAACAAAATGAAACTTTGAGGTTATGTTTACATCTTAAAATTTTTTCTATTTTAAAGAAAAAAATATAAATTTGTGTTAATTCTTGCTTAAATACGATTTTATCAGATATTAAATTAAGTTAAATGCACTTTTTTTAGTTCAGAATATACAATAATTGTAGTTGAGGTTATATTTATATCTAAAAATTTTTTCTTTCGGCCCAAATTTTTTAATTTATATAATTATATAATGATTTAAAATCGTTTTTAAGCAGGAATTAATCTCAATTTATTATTTATTGCTTAAAATAAATAAAATTTTAAGATTTGGTGACGTTTCAAAATGTAAGAATAAAATTTTGCAATTTAAAATCAAATTTATTAATGGATATATCAAATTTGATTTTCTCATTTAAAATATTTACGTAAAATCGTAATTAATTAATTAAAAACATTAAATAATTGGATTAATTACTTAAATTTTATTACGTAGTAATTTTAATTTTTCGAGGTTGGCAGTAAAAAATGACTCAACGTAAATGCATAAACGTCAAAGATTAGTTAATCGTTAAAAATACGATTTTTTGTTAAAATAATCAAAAACAAATCGATTTTACCAAAGGAATCAACAAATGTAAGTTAAATATCCTTATTTAACAACTTTTCTAAGTTTAAAATATAACTGTATTAATGTTACGAACAAAATGAAACTTTGAGGTTATGTTTACATCTTAAAATTTTTTCTATTTTAAAGAAAAAAATATAAATTTGTGTTAATTCTTGCTTAAATACGATTTTATCAGATATTAAATTAAGTTAAATGCACTTTTTTTAGTTCAGAATATACAATAATTGTAGTTGAGGTTATATTTATATCTAAAAATTTTTTCTTTCGGCCCAAATTTTTTAATTTATATAATTATATAATGATTTAAAATCGTTTTTAAGCAGGAATTAATCTCAATTTATTATTTATTGCTTAAAATAAATAAAATTTTAAGATTTGGTGACGTTTCAAAATGTAAGAATAAAATTTTGCAATTTAAAATCAAATTTATTAATGGATATATCAAATTTGATTTTCTCATTTAAAATATTTACGTAAAATCGTAATTAATTAATTAAAAACATTAAATAATTGGATTAATTACTTAAATTTTGTTACGTAGTAATTTTAATTTTTCGAGGTTGGCAGTAAAAAATGACTCAACGTAAATGTATAAACGTCAAAGATTAGTTAATCGTTAAAAATACGATTTTTAGTTAAAATAATCAAAAACAAATCGATTTTATCAAAGAAATCAACAAATGTAAGTTAAATATCCTTATTTAACAACTTTTCTAAGTTTAAAATACAACTGTATTAATGTTACGAACAAAACGAAACTTTGAGGTTATGTTTACATCTTACATTTTTTTTTATTTTAAAGAAAAAAATATAAATTTGGATTAATTCTCGCTTAAATACGATTTTATCAGATATTAAATTAAGTTAAATGCACTTTTTTTTAGTTCAGAATATAATTTTAGTTGAGGTTATATTTATAACTAAAAATTTTTTCTTTCGGCCCAAATTTTTTAATTCATATAATTATATAATGATTTAAAATCGTTTTTAAACAAGAATTAATCTTAATTTAAAATTTATTGCTTAAAATAAATAATCTTTAAGATTTGGTGACATTTCAAAAGGTAGGAATAAAATTTTACAATTTAAAATCAAATTTATTAATGGATATATCAAATTTGATTTTCTCATTTCAAATATTTACGTAAAATCGTAATTATTTAATTAAAAACATAAAATAATTAGATTAATTACTTAAATTTTATTACGTAGTAATTTTAATTTTTCGAGGTTGGCAGTAAAAAATGACTCAACGTAAATGCATAAACGTCAAAGATTAGTTAATCGTTAAAAATACGATTTTTAGTTAAAATAATCAAAAACAAATCGATTTTATCAAAGGAATAAGCAAACGTAAGTTAAATGCCTTTATTTAACAACTTTTTTAAGTTTAAAATATAACTGTATTAATGTTACGAACAAAACGAAACTTTGAGGTTATGTTTATATCTTAAATTTTTTTCTATTTTAAAGAAAAAATTATAAATTTGGGTTAATTCTCGCTTAAATACGATTTTATCAGATATTAAATTAAGTTAGAAGCACTTTTTTTAGTTCAGAATATAATTTTAGTTGAGGTTAGATTTATAACTAAAAATTTTTTCTTTCGGTCCAAATTTTTTAATTTACATAATTATATAATGATTTAAAATCGTTTTTAAGCAAAAATTAATCTCAATTTATTATTTATTGCTTAAAATAAATAAAAATTTAAGATTTGGTGACATTTCAAAATATAAGAATAAAATTTTACAATTTAAAATCAAATTTATTAATAGATATATCAAATTTGATTTTCTCATTTAAAATATTTACGTAAAATTGTAATTAATTAATTAAAAACATAAAATAATTGGATTAATTACTTAAATTTTGTTACGTAGTAATTTTAATTTTTCGAGGTTGGCAGTAAAAAATGACTCAACGTCAACACACAAATGTCAAAGATTACTTAAACGTTATAAATACATTTTTTTGATTAAAATACTCAAAATCAAACCCATTTTACCAAAAAAATAAGCAAACGTAAGTTAAATGGACTTATTTAACAACTTTTTTTAGTTCAAAATATAATCGTATTAATGTTATACACAAACACCAATTTTGAGGTTAATTTACATTTTAAAATTTTTTCTTTCAGTCCAAATTCTTCAATATACGTAATTGGATAGGGTATATTTGGTTTATTAACGATATTTAAGCAAGAATTAACCAGGAGAACCAAGACACAAAAAGGAAAAGAGACGATTATTTGAGTTCCATGCTTTACTGCAGCATATGTTAAATAAAGGTAAATTCCAATTTTACGTTATTTTGATGTATTTTAATGATTTTAATTAGTGTTAAGATAAAAATACAATGAGAAAATCTTCTATATACCCAATTCTTCGTGTGCATAACAAAGAAGAGCATAAGAATAATCCCATTCTTACAAATTAAAACACACTCATACACTGATTGTTACAACCTAGTAACATGCTATACTGAGGGAAATGACACATCAAGTTCATTTTAAATTAAAAGTGTAATTACTTCTAAAACGCAATTTTCTATAAACACCGTACTTAGCAGCTATTCATCTACATATGTGTATGAGCGAGTTTATTTGAGCAGTTTTCAGTACTATCAAACGTTTCTATTGGTTTTTCAGTTTATTTAGAATTTATAAGTTCCATAACTAGATATAAATGGGGCAATCAATCATTCACAAATTTATTAATTCAACATTTATTAACTACTTCTACATTAAAGAATTCTTTGCGGTAATTATTCTGTAAATTAGGTCATTCGTGACCATTGATTTACTTCCACGTTTATTCCTTAGATAACTTATCTAACATTCATAACTTAACAATTAAGTATGTTAACGTCACTTAATCGAATTGACACATAATTACTAAGAAAAAAGTGTGAGTTTGATAACGAACGTAAATTACATATCAATATATAGATATTTTTATTTTATATTATAATAATTTTTATCAAGTACAAAGAAATTACCTTTTTAAAGTAAGATACCTCTTTATTTTTGTAATCTTTTATAACTATTAAGAAGAACTGAAATACTTGAGTAGAATTCTTAATCATTAGAATTGGTTTTAAAGGGAAAAAAGCCAAATATTTAGAAGAAATTATAAGATGTTGTTAGAAATCATCCTTTTTGAGAAAAATTTGGTCAAAATCTTCCAAATTTTCTAGTCCTGTACATAAAGAGATTGAATCTTTTTGGTGTATAAGTTAATATCTTTGTCCACAACGTATTATTTCTTAGTGAAATTATGTTGTGAGGAACTTACAAGATTTCTCAGGAAGAAATAAATGATGTTATAAAGATACAAAAGAATCAAATATTTGACTCATAAGAATGTCTAAAAAATAAAAATGGTACCAATTTGGGTATGAAGTAGCAAAACATGATATCAAATTAGATTAATCCGTTTATGATTATAAAAGAAATCAAATTTTACTGCAAATTCTAGTTTTGAACACTTTGAAAGGCAACGAAATCAAAACTGTTAAAGTGTAAATTATTAAGAATTTTATTTGAAGAATACAACTTCAAAATTTTTGTAATTCATTTTGTAAAGTTATAAATATTTATATGGTATTACACCAAAAAATCAAAAACTGTGGGGGGGTGGTAGGGTGGTATAAAGAGCTAAAAAAGAAGTATAACGTTATTCACAGGGTAAAAGATTTACAAAAACTGTTATTAAAAAGCAAAATTTGCGGGGGCACAATTTGCTATAATTTTTGCTTACTTTTTCAAGAAGAAAAGGAAGTTGGGTGGATTAATTCGCTCTACCATCCAAATTGTACTGAACCCAATCCTAAATAAAACTCTTTTCTGAAATGGACATTTACAAGAGGTTTTTTACACACAGCTAAATTATCCTTGTGGATTTGTCTGCCACAATCTTTGTGGGAATAATTGAGGTCTTGCCCCTGAGAGCATTACGCCAATTTTGGAAATAGATGTTTTACTTGGCCTAACCCCTTTGCATATGTCTGTAGAGAAAGTGGCCAGAACTGCCATTTACGGATTTAGGCAATATGCTCAAACCTGTTCCGACATGTCTTAACAATGGGCCGCGAAAGATACTATAAATATTGATATTGTGTTATCAATGCTGTCAGATTTCTTTATGCTTAATACTCAATAGCAGATTAAACTGTCTTAACAGCAATCATGCATTGAAAATGAAGATTGGTTCACGCAGACTTTTGCATATTCACAGATGGATCAAAAACTGGGCAGGAATATACTGCCAAAATCTTTGTATTAAGAAAATTTACAGCCTGGATACTACTAACTGGATACTACTAACTGGGAGCTAAAATTCTTGTAAAGAGAGGTGAAGAACATGACAATATGATTTTTCTCTGATACTCAAGTCACTTTCTAGGCTTTAAAAAAGCTTAAATATACTAAGTAGTAATAACAGAGTGTTTCTGATCTGAGTCCCAGATTACTCTAAAGTTGCTGGTGAAGTGGCGGATGAACTAGCACGTGTGGCCAGTGCTGATGTGTTGTAAGGAAAAATTTTGCCTACTATAAACTAAATTGAAGGAATGAAATTTTTTATTTTCATTGTTCTAATTTATATCGTTTCATTTTCGCAACAACGCCATTAAAACAATTTTTTAATCATCATTTCGTTTATCCATCAGATTGCAAAATGCTTTACTTTCTTAAATTTTTCAGTCTACGTGTCTACATACTCGCTGATGATGGGATAACCCGAAACTTGTACGATTATAAATAAATAAACGCAAGTTAGAAGTTTTTTTATGATTTTTATTTTACTATAGACCAGTTCTCCTGGAATGAGATATGTCCCGGAAATATTTTAAGACTTGCTCGCAACAGAATTAGAGTTCTAATGGGTTTCTTTGCTGGGCAGTGTTAATTAAAGACACGCCTCAACTTGTTGGGTATAGCCGATGATGTTGAATGTCATCCTCTGTGTAGAGGACGAAAAGACGATTGAGCATGATTGAGCCCTGCTCTCAACCGTATAAAATTTCGATTTTTGGGTCGCAGTCTATATCCCTTAAGGATCTGAAAAAATTTTCATTGTGCAAGATATAAATATTCGTTAAGAGCATTGAACTAATACGATGAAATTTGATAACTTTATCCTATCGGGTACAATAGATCGTTAGGATTACGGTGCAATGTAATGCTTACTTTTTAGAAAAAAGTTCAGAAGGTTGTATGAAGAACGATGCTTTATGAAAAAAGTGGATAAGTACTGATAAATTTTTGTGGTAAATTCCATATCGAAGCAAAGAGAATGTGGGAGATGCAGATGATTAATCTTCAATAAAACAATCTAATTCAGCCCAACATCTAAATCTAATTCGCTGAATCAGCGAGCGAGGAATCATATTCTTTAAGCTCATATTATAAGATCCATATGAATTTAATGAAGATATATTTGTCAACGAATATTTACTCAAATTTCGTGAAAGAAGATGCCCTTTGAAATAATATATTAACCAGGACAGTATGGGATACCGACAATATAATATTGACATTTACAAAATATATGTAAGTGGGCGCAATATATTACCATGATTTTGGATTTATAGCTAAAGAATGGAAGGATCAGGGAGAAATATGTCTATTATACCAAGTTCAAAAAGTTGCATAAAGGAGTATGCTTTATGAAAATAAGCAGATACTAATATTGTTCTATGATAAATTTGTATGGCAAATTCCATAATGAAAGAATGACGAAATTATGGAATGTTGACAATCTATCTTTAATAATACTATGCCTAGCAATAATTGTTATAATTAAAACTAAGACAAAAACCAACCAAACAGTACAATTTCATAACTGGTATGAAGTTCAAAAGAATGGACATGAAATAGACAACACAAAAGGTGGAGATCACTGATACTTGCTAACCCAGTTTTGAACATAAAGAAAGGCATTTAAAAATTCACTTTTTTCCTGTTTTAGTTTGTAAGTATGGAATTCAGTATTTTTCGCGAGTAGAGCTTTTGTTATTTTAGTGTATGCCTCACCTGTTTTTGGTTGTACCTTAACTTGTTCTTCCTCAAGTGATTTTACGGTGTATAAATTAATTGCTATTTCGTCTAATAGTTTTGTAAGAGGATTAATATTCTTAACACCACCAATAAGAAACCGGAAAGAACTCCGGATGTTCTCGGCATCTTTATTACAAAAGGAATTAACCGCAAACTACTCAAAGTATCATCTTCCTTGGACTTATCCTCGGATCATACACCGATAGTTCTGCAGTTATTCACTGAAATCCTTACTGTAGAAAAAGGGCCTAGACTAACCAATAAAAAAAACAAAATGGGACGTTTTTCAACAAGAGCTTCTGGATGAAATTGAACTTCAAGTACCTCTTAAAACTGGAGAGGACATAGAGAGGGAAACCATGAATCTTACTCGAGCTATACAAAAAGCAGCGTGGAACGCAACTACCCAAGGCGAGAGCAGAGCATCGTACCAGGACAGGATCCCTGTGATTATCAAGGACAAAATTGAAGAAAAGCGTCGACTACGGAAAAGGTGGCAGCGAACGAGAACGGAAAGGGATAAACAAATGTATAACAAAGCAACAAAAACGTTAAAAAACCAGTCCTTGCAAACATACCTGGAAGGATTATCTGCAACTGGTGATACTGCATACTCGCTTTGGAGAGCAACTAATAATTTAAAAAAACCGCAACAACATATACCATCACTAAAGCTAAGCGCTGGAACATGAGCTAGAAATGACACAGGAAAAGCACAAGCATTTGCTGATCATCTAGCTATGGTATTAACACCGTATCAAATACCGGAAACAATACAAGATAAACAAGAAATAGAAAATGGCCTGGCGGAACTGTTTCAGATGGAACTTCCAATTAAACCGTTTACCTTTAAGGAAGTTAGCATGGTCATAACAAAGGAAATCAACGCGCATAAATCACCAGGATATGATCTTATTACTGGACAGGTACTTCAAAAGCTACCGAGAAAAGCGTTAGTATCAGTACTGCAGATCTTCAAGGCTGTGTTAAGACTAAAATATTTTCCATGTCAATGGAAGGTGGCACAGGTAACCATGATACCAAAAGCGGGAAAGAAATCTGAGCTGTTATCCTCCTACAGACCAATTAGCCTTTTACCAGTACTTTCAAAAGTACTGGAAAAACTACTGTTAAAAAGATTACGACCGGTGTTAGAAGAAAAGGAACTCATGCCACACCATCAACTTGGCTTCAGAAAAGAACACGGAACTATCCAGCAGGTCCATAGAGTCGTAAAGCAGATTGAAGATGATTTGGAAAATAAACGTTATGGCAATGTGGTATTCTTGGGCATCAGTGCAGCATTTGACAAGGTATGGC
Organism: Onthophagus sagittarius; assembly: GCA_036711965.1. Taxonomy (NCBI): domain Eukaryota; kingdom Metazoa; phylum Arthropoda; class Insecta; order Coleoptera; family Scarabaeidae; genus Onthophagus; species Onthophagus sagittarius. Next base: position 81,626,932 of record JASERS010000002.1, on the reverse strand, counting down.
ATACTGGAATAAAATACAAAGTGAAAAAAACACTACCATACAATTTGTACGAACTATTAAGCTCGTACATAGATGATCGATTCGGCTTTGTCAAGTATGGCAACGAATATACAGATCTTTTCCCCATCAAATCAGGCGTACCACATCCGCCTGATTCCCTCTACACTGCAGATCTACCAACTACAAGTAAAACAAAAACTGCGACCTTTGCAGATGATACAGCAATAATAGCATCTCATGCAAACCCAAAAATAGCGGCCAACAATGATAAATCTGTTAACGTCATCTTTACAACAAGAAAAGAACATTCTCCTCCAGTTGAGCTGAATGGATGCCAAATCGTTCAATCAGACTCTGTGAAATATTTAGATAAACGTCTTACGTGGCAGAACATATTTATTTATTTATTTATTGCTGCCAGTGGACACAAAACGGGACAAATCCAAAAGATTGTGTCACTACATTGACAAAAACTACTATATTACAAATACATTGTGCGGTTAATTACGAATAAATTAACTAAAAACAATAATTATTCTATAAAGCAGAAAATAAAATTAAGAAAAATAAAACATACATTTGTTTACGCTACAGTAATGTTGATCAATGCTTTCTGTAACTCAACGGCAGTTATCAAGCTCTTAAATCTCCTATATGTATTACTAAACACATCTATACCGTTGCCAATAGTATGGAACCGATCACAAGCAATCGTCATCCGAATCATAGGAGAATTTTGAAATAAATTTGTTCTCGGAATGGGAGTATAAAAAATTGACTCATGCCTTAAAGATCGGGAAGGTATACGTATATTCACACATCCCAATAATACCGAGGAGGCACATCTATTGTTGACAATCTTATGAAATGTAAGAGCATCGTTACAAAAGCGACGCTGATGAAGTGAAAGAAGTTGGAAAGAGCTGCACGCAGAATTATAATCTTTATAGCTTAAATTAAATTTATAGGCTAAGTGCTTTAGAAACTTCTTTTGAATTCTTTCAATTCTGTATATATAATTGTGATACTGCGGATTCCAAATGGTAGTGCTAAAATTTAGTACACTGAATACGTAAGCAAAATATAAAACTTTTACTGCTTCTACGCTTTTGAAACATTCTGTGGATCTTATGACAAAGCCCAACATTCGCAGCGCCTTTCCAACCACTCCATCAACGTGACCAGAAAATGTAAGCTTGTTGTCAAACGTAACACCAAGATCTTTAATTTGAGATGCTCTAGGTAAGACATAGTTTTCCAATTTGTACTCATATCTGATGGCATTCGAACTTCTTGAAAAAGATATAACATTACATTTAATAGGATTGAGTGTCATAAAATTGTCATTGCAATACGTTAATGTCACGCTGCATCCTCGAGCAGTCGAGTGGAGAGGAAATACGTGCAAACAACTTCAAATCATCAGCATACATTAAGCACTGGGAGTGTTTTATGACTGTGAAAATGTCATTGATGTAAATATTGAAAAGGAGAGGGCCAAGATGGCTACCTTGAGGTACACCTGACGGGACGGACATTACATCAGAATAGTATCCATTAATAGATACTACCTGAGTTCTTCCACGTATATAAGAAGCAATCAATCGCAACAAATAGTTATCAATTCCCATAAACCGAAGCTTTGACAACAGAAGATTGTGATCAACACGATCGAAAGCCTTACTGAAGTCAGTATAAACGGCATCCACTTGAGTTACTTGATCAAGAGAAGTAAAAATATAATTACTGTACTCAAGCAAGTTACTCTCGACCGAGCGACCCGCAAAAAAGCCATGCTGTCTTGTATCAATTTTATTTTTAGTAAAAAAAAATAGCCGTTTATAAATTAGCTTTTCAAAGATTTTGCTTAACACCGATAATAAAGATATTGGTCTATAATTGGATACATCACTTCTATTACCAGACTTAAAGATAGGAACTATATGTGCCTGCTTCCAAAGACGTGGAAAAACTCCACATTCAATGGATTTGTTCAGTATAATGGTTACAGGTAGCGACAAAGACGCGTAACATTCTTTAATAAAAATTGCTGGTATACCATCCGGACCCGGGCCCTTTGAAGCATCAATTCCTGCCAGTACCTCCTCAACCTCAATCTGATCGAAGCAAGTTGCAACTGTACCACTGATGTCGGACGTGACACCAGACACCGCATCAGTCTGGTGGATTGAGTACACAGAATGAAAAAAATCTGCGAACAATAAGCAGATGGACGAAGGATCGGAAGCTGTGCAATCATCCAGGTGTACCGCAGACGGTATATTATTACTGCCCTTTCTTCGTTTTAAGAATGTCCAGAAATGTTTGGGATTGTGTGTTATATTTATTTCTGCCTGGCTAACATAATTTTTATAATCCCGATCAATAAGGAATTTTGCTCGCCCTCTCAGCAGAGAAAAGGCAAGATAATCAACGTGATTTCCATAACGCTTCCATTTCCTATGCGCCTTCCTCTTTTCATTAATCGTCCGCACAGCACTGAACGAAAACCACACGGGAAAACCACTCTCTCTCTTATGCATTTTGGGAACATGTTTCTCAATACCGCGATGCAAGTGAGCATAAAATGCATCCACAGAATCATAACCCCATTAAAATGTGAATTGAGTAAATCAAATTTTGCTTTTCTGTAGTTATAGCAAGCGGGAGAGTTATATTTAAGATTTTTTGAGGTGCGATTACCTGACAGGAAAACTCAAGAGTAGTGTGAGATATGTCTTCACGAATTAAAGGGCTATCGCTGAGCGCTATGTCAGAGATAGAACAAAAATTTGCAATAATAAGATCCAAAGTATGGTTGTAAGCATTAAAATGGCGATTAAATTGATTAAGGCCGCAGAGGGACAGGGCATCCAGAAAATCACGAGATCGAGCACTACTGCATGATGGTACACAATGACGAAGGCAGAGATCAATCTACCATTTAATTTCTGGCAAGTTAAAATCGCCACATATAAGAAATTTGTCGTCAGGATATCGCCGTGTGAGTACAGTAAGCTGATCTATGAATGAATAGAGTGCTAAGTTATCATTTGGACGAATATTTACACAGCAAACATGTAGCGAAGAACCCCCGGTCTTAAGCGTTACACTCACTACCTCAAGATTCACAAACCAGTCAGCATGGGCTACCGCCGGTATAGCAGTAGATACCCCAATTAAGACACCCCCACCCTTCGAAAGGTTCTCATCGTTGCCGTTTGTCCTGTCGCGCCTGAAAACATTATAAAGATCCGGAGACAGTTCTGCCGAGTATATGCCAGGATGCAACCAGGTTTCGGTTATGCAAACAAGATCAAAATCAAAATTTAATAAGCTAGTGAAAAAAGATTTCAACTTAGTTCTTAGACCACGCACGTTCTGATAGTAAACGCTAATCGAAGACATTGTGAACAGTAACATTTAATTGAATATAAATTTATGAATAATTTAGTGTCGCCAAAATATATTTACTAAAAGAAAACAGCTGGGAATAAAACAGCGAGAAATGTATTGACTGATAAGAAAAGATTCAAAACTAAGTATTGAGAATAAAAAATTGCTTTATAAAACCATTCTGAATATAACTCTATGGACGTATGGCATACAGTTATAGGGAACAGCAAGCAATTCAAATTTGGAAATATTGCAAAGATTTCAAAACAAGGTGTTACGAATAATAACTAATGCACCATGGTATGTCACTAATAGTATACTTGGAAATGATCTACAAATACCTACAGTAAAAATGGAAGCTAAAACATATTCTGTAAGGTACAAAGGGAAAATAACTAACCATTCAAACGAAGTGCGACGGCTGAAACGCTACAAAAATACAGATCTCACCACAAGATTTAACTGAAGACATTATGTAATAAAATAAAATAATTAAATTGTAAATTAAATGACAAAAGAAAATAATATAGGCGGGAAACTCTCATTGGAGAATTTCCTACATGAGACGGAATTGTAAATATATATATATATATATATAACACTTACTTATTGTCAATATAGACAGATTGTACAGTCTAAAAATAAAAAAAAAAATTCACAACATCAAAACAATGTTAACAACGTCAAAAATTTTTGACGTTGTGTCCGAAGATGATTAAGAGGTTGAAACATTTTTTCACTTAATCACATAACGATGATCCTGGAGAAGGAACTTGCTTTTTTAAAGAAAGGCAATCCTTCCGCTTAATTTCATTTCTTTAAATTTATATTTGAAAATTTCATTTAAACACAATTTTGTCTAATTTTTTCTTGTGCATATTCACCCTCATTTAAGATCCCTCTATGAATATATCATCATAGTAGGGGATTTTAACTTAAATCTATACAAAGAAAAGCAAATACTATATTTTCTCTCCAACTTGAATTTTGTAAGACTTAAAAGAAGATCCGCATTATTATGCCGTTTGACATACTATTATATACAGTTTCAATAGAATATCGTGTAAATCCACTCTAACGTAAATACATGATATAACTTAAGGAAAACAAGATATAGAAAAAGTTAACAATGACTTAATTGCATTTATAAACGCCCATCAAAGAAATCCTGTAAACATAGATGAAATAAAGCAATTCCATTAACGTTTTTTTCAACTCATTACCACCTACACTGCTCAAATTATAAACAATTCGGCATACAAGCTTCCAAAAAGCATTCTCAACCTCATAACATACATACTTACAGGGCTATATATAAATAATACTGACTGACGTGCAGGTAAAATCAGAATACAATCGTCTCAACAAGCAAATACGCTTGGTGTATTCATATCAAGTGCAATCGTATTAAAGTAATAAATGGCTAACAGGTGTACACAGAAATAGAAAAAGACGACGGAAAAACATATCGTAATTAGATAAAAAAATAACAAAATACAAGAAAATAGGGTTTGTACCAACTCTAGGCAAAGACTAAGAAAAATGTAACGCCGTTCTCAAAAAAATTCTAAATTATTGTTTACAAGTTGTAGGATTGTTATTAAAATAATAACGAACGATGAAATTTGATGTTTTCATTTTTTAGTTTCAACCGGTTTAGGCTTCATTGGCCATCCTCAGGAAACCACGTCATTTTTTAAAGATTCTTAAATATACTCTTGCTTTAAATTTGGTTCATTTTTCGTAAAAACTTAATAATAATTTTATTTATAATAAACATATGTTTAAAAATATATTGATATGAATATATTGAATATGTAATATATGAATTTCATAAAAATATGTATATTCGTCAACGAATTTTTACTCAAATTCCGTAGAAGATGTCTCTTGAAACAGTATATTAACCAGAATTATAGAATAAGGCAACATATTAATAATAATAGGCATAATAAATGACCATAATTTTGGATTTATTGCAAAGGATTGAAAGAATCAGAGATAAATGTGTCACTGAATCAGTAAAAAAAAAAAATTAGGTAAATTTGAATTTTATACAATTTAATTGAAAAACGTTTGTTGGTTTTGTACTTTATTAAAGAATGGTAAACATTACCATTATTCTAGTTCTACCGGTTTCGATCTGGATAAGCTCATCTTCAGGAACCCTTTGGAACACGTCTAAATCTGGTTTTAGAGTATTTCATAAATATCTTTTGTCTCTTCAAAAAACTATTTTTTGTTGTTACTTTGTTTAAATATTATCGAATGAAATTATGGTTCAACATGTGCTTAAGTGTAAATTGAGATTATGTTTAAAAACAAACAAAAAGATTGAAAAAAGAAACAATCTTAACATTATACAATTTAATACTATTCAAGAAAAGTAAATTGAAAGATATTCAGAAATTAGTCTTCAGGGTATAAAGGAACGTGTATTTAACAAAATTTATTATCAAGATAATGCTGGTATTTTTCGTACATTTCTAAAAAAGAAGTGAATTTTTTGAACACAATTAATTGGAGAAAGCGGAAAAGTCATAACTTACTTAAAAGTTTATTAAAAATGAAGAGAAAATTATACATCGAATTATGAGATGACAAAATAGGATGAGGAGCAGAAACTGGACTGCAGAAAATGTAGTCTAGACCAAAAATGTGCGCGTGAGTGACTTTTTATGTCCACTCACGATTTAGACCCACTCACGTGGCTATCATTCATGAATCACGCGAGTCACGTCAAATCACGTGACGCACGCTCGATCAGGTGATTAAATGTATGAATCATGTTTGATTACTTGTTAATTTAATTATTAATTAATCGTGCTTGAGAGAATGATAGAATTAACAAAGTGTTCAGTTTTATTTATCATGTTATCACTTAGTGCTTGATTGTTGTAAATACTTCTGCAATTAAAAAATATAATTAATACTATATCTACAATCTATCTATAGTATTGACATTAGATCTGGAACTAGAAACATTGGGATTTAGCCGTACGTCTCTTTAGACGGCTAAACCCTAATGTTTCCAGTTCTAAGTTTAGTGTTAGTTCTAAAGGTAGGTTGGGTTGGATTGAGGATGAGCTCTAACGTTAGTGTTGGCTCTATTTTTAGTTATTATTCAGTCTTAAATTGTTGTATACTAAGACCCAATTTATAAATACCAACCGGGTCACGCTGGGTCCCGTCGAAACCAAAGATACTCACAATCATGCACGTTCACGTGAGTGATACAATTGATGCCCGCTCACGATGAATCACGCATAAACCATCGTGACCCGGAAGGACTCGCGCGAAAATATTCATTTAAACAATACAAAGTAGTTACAAAGTGTAACCTTTGTCTTTATTTGTTTCGGTGTTAACTTTTTCTTTGGTAATGTTGCCGGTATATCTGCTTTACTTTTATTCAAAACTAAGTTGTAAGGATTTTGATAGACTGACACTTTAAAGATAAATCAGTCGGCAAATAGGCTGTATAATTTACAGCAATCAACGTGACAACACTCGGACATGTTATTGTTCTGGACTTCATCTTCATTTTCTTATCAAAATGTTGTTTATAGAGGGCAGTAAACTCCTCATCATCAACATTCATATTTTTTAATTATTTCTTGATGATTCCAAAAATTAACAAAAATAATTACCTGTATGTGTGTAAGGATATGGGAATGCGTGCATTTACACACATCGTACTTAGGCTTCATTCCTTTGTGCATTCCTATCACATCAAGCAGCTTATAGATTTGTCAAAGGCATCTGTACCATCAGTGGTTGGCCATTTTTGCTCGAGGATCCTTATTCTGAGGTTGGTCAGAGAAGGAGAGGATGTGTAACTTGACAGAAAGCCTCGAAATTAGATGCTTGTTTATGTTACAGTGTCTTGTGAGATTAAGCAAAATCCGGTCTTTTCAAACCCTATGAAGAGCTGATCGGGTTCTATTCGTCTTAATAATGTTCAAAATTTCACTTCTGCAATGTTACTCGTTTAGAAGTCGGAATCTAGCAATTTACCTGAAGACATCAATAATATTTTGAAATCAAACAAGAGTTTGGCATACTTCAACACTGCCCAAAGCAGAAAAAGAAAGAATAACTAATGAGAAACTGACATATTTTTTTATTATTTCTTGATGATTCCAAAAATGAACAAAAATGATTACCTGTATGTGTGTAAGGATATGGGAATGCGTGCATTTTTACACACATCGTACTTAGGCTTCATTCCTTTGTGCATTCCTATCACATCAAGCAGCTTATAGATTTGTCAAAGGCATCTGTACCATCAGTGGTTGGCCATTTTTGCTCGAAGATCCTTATTCTGAGGTTGGTCAGAGAAGGAGAGGATTTGACTTGACAGAAAGCCTCGAAATTAGATGCTTGTTTATGTTACAGTGTTTTGTGAGATTAAGCAAAATCCGGTCTTTTCAAACCCTATGAAGAGCTGATCGGGTTCTATTCGTCTTAATAATGTTCAAAATTTCACTTCTGCAATGTTACTCGTTTAGAAATCGGAATCTAGCAATTTACCTGAAGACATCAATAATATTTTGAAATCATACAAGAGTTTGGCATACTTCAACACTGCCCAAAGCAGAAAAAGAAAGAATAACTAATGAGAAACTGACATATTTTTTTATTATTTCTTGATGATTCCAAAAATTAACAAAAATGATTACCTGTATGTGTGAAAGGATATGGGAATGCGTGCATTTACACACATCGTACTTAGGCTTCATTCCTTTGTGCATTCCTATCACATCAAGCAGCTTATAGATTTGTCAAAGGCATCTGTACCATCAGAGGTTGGCCATTTTTGCTCGAAGATCTTTATTCTGAGGTTGGTCAGAAAAGGACAGGATGTGTAACTTAACAGAAAGCCTCGAAATTAGATGCTTGTTATGTTACAGTGTCTTGTGAGATTAAGCAAAATCCGGTCTTTTCAAACCCTATGAAGAACTGATCGGGTTCTATTCGTCTTAATAATGTTCAAAATTTCACTTCTGCAATGTTACTCGTTTAGAAATCGGAATCTAGCAATTTACCTAAAGACATTAATAATATTTTGAAATCATACAAGAGTTTGGCATACTTCAACACTGCCCAAAGCAGAAAAAGAAAGAATAACTAATGAGAAACTGACATATTTTTTTTATTATTTCTTGATGATTCCAAAAATGAACAAAAATGATTACCTGTATGTATGTAAGGATATGGGAATGCGTGCATTTACGCACATCGTACTTAGGCTTCATTCCTTTGTGCATTCCTATCACATCAAGCAGCTTATAGATTTGTCAAAGGCATCTGTACCATCAGTGGTTGGCCATTTTTGCTCGAAGATCCTTATTCTGAGGTTGGTCAGAGAAGGAGAGGATGTGTAACTTGACAGAAAGCCTCGAAATTAGATGCTTGTTTATGTTACAGTGTCTTGTGAGATTAAGCAAAATCCGGTCTTTTCAAACCCTATGAAGAACTGATCGGGTTCTATTCGTCTTAATAATGTTCAAAATTTCACTTCTTCAATGTTACTCGTTTAGAAATCGGAATCTAGCAATTTACCTCAAGACATCAATAATATTTTGAAATCAAACAAGAGTTTGGCATACTTCAACACTGCCCAAAGCAGAAAAAGAAAGAATAACTAATGAGAAACTGACATATTTTTTTATTTCTTGATGATTCCAAAAATTAACAAAAATGATTACCTGTATGTGTGTAAGGATATGGGAATGCGTGCATTTACACACATCGTACTTTTAGGCTTCATTCCTTTCTACATTCCTATCACATCAAGCAGCTTATAGATTTGTCAAAGGCATCTGTACCATCAGTGGTTGGCCATTTTTGCTCGAAGATCCTTATTCTGAGGTTGGTCAGAGAAGGACAGGATGTGTAACTTAACAGAAAGCCTCGAAATTAGATGCTTGTTTATGTTATAGTGTCTTGTGAGATTAAGCAAAATCCGGTCTTTTCAAACCCTATGAAGAACTGATCGGGTTCTATTCGTCTTAATAATGTTCAAAATTTCACTTCTTCAATGTTACTCGTTTAGAAATCGGAATCTAGCAATTTACCTGAAGACATCAATAATATTTTGAAATCATACAAAAGTTTGGCATACTTCAACACTGCCCAAAGCAGAAAAAAAAGAATAACTAATGAGAAACTGACATATTTTTTAATTTCTTGATGATTCCAAAAATTAACAAAAATGATTACCTGTATGTATGTAAGGATATGGGAATGCGTGCATTTACACACATCGTACTTTTAGGCTTCATTCCTTTCTACATTCCTATCACATCAAGCAGCTTATAGATTTGTCAAAGGCATCTGTACCATCAGTGGTTGGCCATTTTTGCTCGAAGATCCTTATTCTGAGGTTGGTCAGAGAAGGACAGGATGTGTAACTTAACAGAAAGCCTCGAAATTAGATGCTTGTTATGTTACAGTGTCTTGTGAGATTAAGCAAAATCCGGTCTTTTCAAACCCTATGAAGAACTGATCGGGTTCTATTCGTCTTAATAATGTTCAAAATTTCACTTCTGCAATGTTACTCGTTTAGAAATCGGAATCTAGCAATTTACCTAAAGACATTAATAATATTTTGAAATCATACAAGAGTTTGGCATACTTCAACACTGCCCAAAGCAGAAAAAGAAAGAATAACTAATGAGAAACTGACATATTTTTTTATTATTTCTTGATGATTCCAAAAATGAACAAAAATGATTACCTGTATGTATGTAAGGATATGGGAATGCGTGCATTTACGCACATCGTACTTAGGCTTCATTCCTTTGTGCATTCCTATCACATCAAGCAGCTTATAGATTTGTCAGAGGCATCTGTACCATCAGTGGTTGGCCATTTTTGCTCGAAGATCCTTATTCTTAGGTTGGTCAAAGAAGGAGAGGATGTGTAACTTGACAGAAAGCCTCGAAATTAGATGCTTGTTTATGTTACAGTGTCTTGTGAGATTAAGCAAAATCCGGTCTTTTCAAACCCTATGAAGAGCTGATCGGGTTCTATTCGTCTTAATAATGTTCAAAATTTCATTTCTGCAATGTTACTCGTTTAGAAATCGGAATCTAGAAATTTACCTGAAGACATCAATAATATTTTGAAATCAAACAAGAGTTTGGCATACTTCAACACTGCCCAAAGCAGAAAAAGAAAGAATAACTAATGAGAAACTGACATATTTTTTTATTATTTCTTGATAATTCCAAAAATTAACAAAAATGATTACCTGTATGTGTGTAAGGATATGGGAATGCGTGCATTTACACACATCGTATTTAGGCTTCATTCCTTTGTGCATTCCTATCACATCAAGCAGCTTATAGATTTGTCAAAGGCATCTGTACCATCAGTGGTTGGCCATTTTTGCTCGAAGATCCTTATTCTTAGGTTGGTCAAAGAAGGAGAGGATGTGTAACTTGACAGAAAGCCTCGAAATTAGATGCTTGTTTATGTTACAGTGTCTTGTGAGATTAAGCAAAATCCGGTCTTTTCAAACCCTATGAAGAACTGATCTGGTTCTATTCGTCTTAATAATGTTCAAAATTTCACTTCTTCAATGTTACTCGTTTAGAAATCGGAATCTAGCAATTTACCTGAAGACATCAATAATATTTTGAAATCATACAAGAGTTTGGCATACTTCAACACTGCCCAAAGCAGAAAAAGAAAGAATAACTAATGAGAAACTGACATATTTTTTTATTATTTCTTGATGATTCCAAAAATTAACAAAAATGATTACCTGTATGTGTGTAAGGATATGGGAATGCGTGCATTTACACACATCGTACTTAGGCTTCATTCCTTTGTGCATTCCTATCACATCAAGCAACTTATAGATTTGTCAAAGGCATCTGTACCATCAGCGGTTGGCCATTTTTGCTCGAGGATCCTTATTCTGAGGTTGGTCAGAGAAGGAGAGGATGTGTAACTTGACAGAAAGCCTCGAAATTAGATGCTTGTTTATGTTACAGTGTCTTGTGAGATTAAGCAAAATCCGGTCTTTTCAAACCCTATGAAGAACTGATCGGGTTCTATTCGTCTTAATAATGTTCAAAATTTCACTTCTGCAATGTTACTCGTTTAGAAATCGGAATCTAGCAATTTACCTGAAGACATCAATAATATTTTGAAATCATACAAGAGTTTGGCATACTTCAACACTGCCCAAAGCAGAAAAAGAAAGAATAACTAATGAGAAACTGACATATTTTTTTATTATTTCTTGATGATTCCAAAAATTAACAAAAATGATTACCTGTATGTGTGAAAGGATATGGGAATGCGTGCATTTACACACATCGTACTTAGGCTTCATTCCTTTGTGCATTCCTATCACATCAAGCAGCTTATAGATTTGTCAAAGGCATCTGTACCATCAGAGGTTGGCCATTTTTGCTCGAAGATCTTTATTCTGAGGTTGGTCAGAAAAGGACAGGATGTGTAACTTAACAGAAAGCCTCGAAATTAGATGCTTGTTATGTTACAGTGTCTTGTGAGATTAAGCAAAATCCGGTCTTTTCAAACCCTATGAAGAACTGATCGGGTTCTATTCGTCTTAATAATGTTCAAAATTTCACTTCTGCAATGTTATTCGTTTAGAAATCGGAATTTAGCAATTTATCTGAAGACATCAATAATATTTTGAAATCATACAAGAGTTTGGCATACTTCAACACTGCCCAAAGCAGAAAAAGAAAGAATAACTAATGAGAAACTGACATATTTTTTTATTATTTCTTGATGATTCCAAAAATGAACAAAAATGATTACCTATATGTGTGAAAGGATATGGGAATGCGTGCATTTACACACATCGTACTTTTAGGCTTCATTCCTTTGTGCATTCCTATCACATCAAGCAGCTTATAGATTTGTCAAAGGCATCTGTACCATCAATGGTTGGCCATTTTTGCTCGAGGATCCTTATTCCGTGGTTGGTCAGAGAAAGAGAGGATGTGTAACTTGACAGAAAGCCTCGAAATTAGATGCTTGTTTATGTTACAGTGTCTTGTGAGATTAAGCAAAATCCGGTCTTTTCAAACCCTATGAAGAGCTGATCGGGTTCTATTCGTCTTAATAATGTTCAAAATTTCACTTCGGCAATGTTACTCGTTTAGAAATCGGAATCTAGCAGTTTACCTGAAGACATCAATAATATTTTGAAATCATACAAGAGTTTGGCATACTTCAACACTGCCCAAAGCAGAAAAAGAAAGAATAACTAATGAGAAACTGACATATTTTTTTATTATTTCTTGATGATTCCAAAAATTAACAAAAATGATTACCTGTATGTGTGTAACGATATGGGAATGCGTGCATTTACACACATCGTACTTTTAGGCTTCATTCCTTTCTACATTCCTATCACATCAAGCAGCTTATAGATTTGTCAAAGGCATCTGTACCATCAGTGGTTGGCCATTTTTGCTCGAAGATCCTTATTCTGAGGTTGGTCAGAGAAGGAGAGGATTTGACTTGACAGAAAGCCTCGAAATTAGATGCTTGTTTATGTTACAGTGTTTTGTGAGATTAAGCAAAATCCGGTCTTTTCAAACCCTATGAAGAACTGATCGGGTTCTATTCGTCTTAATAATGTTCAAAATTTCACTTCTTCAATGTTACTCGTTTAGAAATCGGAATCTAGCAATTTACCTGAAGACATCAATAATATTTTGAAATCATACAAGAGTTTGGCATACTTCAACACTGCCCAAAGCAGAAAAAGAAAGAATAACTAATGAGAAACTGACATATTTTTTTATTTCTTGATGATTTCAAAAATTAACAAAAATGATTACCTGTATGTGTGTAAGGATATGGGAATGCGTGCATTTATACACATCGTACTTAGGCTTCATTCCTTTGCGCATTTCTATCACATCAAGCAGCTTATAGATTTGTCAAAGGCATCTGTACCATCAGTGGTTGGCCATTTTTGCTCGAAGATCCTTATTCTGAGGTTGGTCAGAGAAGGAGAGGATGTGTAACTTGACAGAAAGCCTCGAAATTAGATGCTTGTTATGTTACAGTGTCTTGTGAGATTAAGCAAAATCCGGTCTTTTCAAACCCTATGAAGAACTGATCGGGTTCTATTCGTCTTAATAATGTTCAAAATTTCACTTCTTCAATGTTACTCGTTTAGAAATCGGAATCTAGCAATTTACCTGAAGACATCAATAATATTTTGAAATCAAACAAGAGTTTGGCATACTTCAACACTGCCTAAAGCAGAAAAAGAAAGAATAACTAATGAGAAACTGACATATTTTTTTATTAATTCTTGATGATTTCAAAAATGAACAAAAATGATTACCTGTATGTGTGTAAGGATATGGGAATGCGTGCATTTACACACATCGTACTTAGGCTTCATTCCTTTGTGCATTCCTATCACATCAAGCAGCTTATAGATTTGTCAAAGGCATCTGTACCATCAGTGGTTGGTCATTTTTGCTCGAGGATTCTTATTCTGAGGTTGGTCAGAGAAGGAGAGGATGTGTAACTTGACAGAAAGCCTCGAAATTAGATGCTTGTTTATGTTACAATGTCTTGTGAGATTAAGCAAAATCCGGTCTTTTCAAACCCTATGAAGAACTGATCGGGTTCTATTCGTCTTAATAATGTTCAAAATTTCACTTTTTCAATGTTACTCGTTTAGAAATCGGAATCTAGCAATTTACCTGAAGACATCAATAATATTTTGAAATCATACAAGAGTTTGGCATACTTCAACACTGCCCAAAGCAGAAAAGGAAAGAATAACTAATGAGAAATTAACAAAATAAGTCGTTTATTTTTAATAATTTATTTTGGAATAAATAAATTAATGATGAGAATGTATTAAACAGTTAGAAAATGAATTGATTGGAAAAAATGAAACTTGAATGATGCAAATGTTAGAATATGTAAAATTTGTAATCGATTTGTAATAATTAATTACTCGCAATACTTAAAAAATATCTTATGAATAATATATGAATTAATTTTGTAATTGCGTTTTGTGAAATTCTTCCAAAATAGCTTCCATAATCCTTCATGGATGACGCAACTATTAAAAAATAATTGAGAACTTTAGAGGTCGAGTAGTTTCTTGAGAAAATTAAAAAATAGGCGAATAATATTTGCGTTCAGACCATATCGCAATGCTCTCTCCATCATTATTAACGACCAGGAAATTCAGTGGAATAGAAAGGACGAAGCCATCAATAACCGGGTCTTCTCCGACAATCACCTTACTTGGAAATTTCAAATTAAAGATAATCAACCAAGGATACGACAGGATTCGACAGTTGTATTCATTGATAAACATAAAATCGCCCTCGTTCTGTATAAAGCTCGCATCTTACCGCTAGTTACCTATATCCGTGCACTTACTTTGGAGAAACTTTGAATTTAATATTAAAAATAAATAAATTAACTGTTTGTTATAAAAAAATGAAGAGAAGAATTTACGAATTTCTCCCTTAAGTGCATTTTAAGTATAAGTTAATAAAAAAAATACATTGATATCGTTTAAAAGGAGATATAATCGCGGCGAAGTATATCGTGAAAGGGCAAATCTGCAACGAACCGAGAAACCGGCGTTTAACGGTCATTTGTCATTCTTCGTCGTCGGAACGAGTCCGATTTTCCTAATATGCCTGCGCGCACGGGTCCTTCTTCGAAAGGTCCGCAAAAAATAATTGCCCCACCGAATACAGGGAGCGATTCGGAAATTGGTTTTGAACGAGACAATTAATAACCGGACCTGTTTGTGCCGAGCCCGATTTTCGAAATAAACTTATCGACATATTAACACACATTTTTAAACGTTAAGTATTATAATTACCATTTAAATGAAATTTCTTATCATTAATAATTTTTTTGAACATTATGAATTGGCATGAAATTAATTTTAATCGAGTTAATCTTAGTTGGATCTAGAAATAATTAAAAAATAAAATCACACGTACTTACCTTTAAAGTCCTCCAAACAAAACTTGGATCAATTTTCTTCGTTTACGTGTTTATCGAATTTATTGTTTCTTATTATTTGTTTTTGTGTGCATTCACGTTAATTAATTTAAAAATTATTAAACACTTTTTTCGAAAAAAATTAATTAATTAATAAAAAAAATAATCACTTTTTTTGAATTTTTTATCACTAAAAAAAATACAATAAAAAATTATATTTTTTTTCTAAATTTGTTGGGAATCTTAATTTTTTCAAATGGATCAAAATGAATGATAAATGAGTGCTGAAGATGTAAACGAAGAAGTTGTTGGAGCGCGGAGGTTCTTGGTCGGGTGCGTAACGGATGTCCGTGCGAGTACTGGCGCGTGGTCGTCGGGTTCGGCTGTGGTAAGGGCCTCCGCGTGCATGTGCATGTGTGGTACCGACCGTGTGCGTGTGACTCGAAGGGGTTCTGTGTCTGTGTCTGTGTCGGTTTGGGTCCCACGAGCCCTGATCGCGCCGCCCCCTTTTCGCGGCCCCACAGAGAGACTCGCTTTTGATGCGCGGTTCCGACCCGGCCCATCCTTCCGTTTCCCCGCTTACCCCGTTTCAGGGATTGGCCGATGGAACTGCACATACCTTCTTCCATGTCTTTCAGTTTTTCTTTCAAAAACATCTTACCACTTAACTTTCGGTTTTTAACCTGGAAAAAGTGGAGGCACACTCTAAATTAATGATATAATAAACCAAAAAACCAATTTCACCTGCTCTTTTAAGTGTTGCTTCTTCAACTAGGATGTTGTAGTTAAAATTGGGAAGTGCTTGTTACTAATTATTCATCTTGTATTAGTATTTCTAACTTCTACGATTTCATGATTAAATTTTGAAAAGTTATGAAATGATTAGATATTTGTAGTGTATGATAATGACGTTTATTATTTATGTAATGTGACAACGAAAAAAAACGAACGGATTTGATCCCAATTATTTATTGAATGCATTTCTAAATACAAATCATAATTATATGTTATATTGTAGCTGGTCATATTTTCTTGCTTCAAATTAGCTTACTATAAGATTTTGTTCCAACTATTTATCAGACAACCACATTATATTTTATATTAATAAGAAAACGGATGAAAAACCGGATATTCAACACCATCTTCAGCTGAATATCCGATTATCCACCATATCTATTCCGTTTAACTATCAATTTCAATATCAGTTTTATATCATATACAGATGACCAGTATCTTCTAAATCAAAGATGTGATTTATAGAGAAAATACCGATTTTTCTTAGAACAAAACCGTACATGAATATCTCAATTCGTTTTTGAGATATCTTTTAAGATAAATGCTACACAGTTTATGAAATTAAAAGTTTTCTTAATCATTTTTTAAAAAATCGTGATAAAGCGAATTGTTAAGATATTTTGATGACATTTGATATAATTTACAAAGAAAAATATATAATTTTGCATGCACAAAGTCATACTTGAGTATTTCATCTCGTTTTCGAGGTATCAAACTTTAAAATCACCCAAAATTTATAGAATTCAATTTTTTTTTATCATTTTTTAAAAAATCGTAACAAATCGAATTCTTAAAGCACCTTGACGACATTTGCTTTGATTTGCAAAGAAAAGTATGTACTTTTATATGTATAAAGTCATACTTAAGTGTCTCAATTTGTTTTTGAGATATCAAGTTTTGAATTCAACCTAAATTTGTAGCGTTTTATTAAAATAACGATTTTTTAATCATTTTTTAAAAAATCATAAAAAATCGAATTCTTAAGATATTTTCATGAAATTTGTTATGATTTACAAAAAACAGTATGTATTTTTATGTGCATAAAGCCATACTTAAGTATCTCAATTTATTTTTGAGATATCAAGCTTTGAACTCAACCTAAATTTTTACCACTTTATAAAAATAACGATTTTTTTAATCATTTTCTTAAGATATTTTCATGAAATTTGTTATAATTTACAAAGAACTGTATGTACTTTTATTTGCATAAAGCCATACTTAAGTATCTCAATTTATTTTTGAGATATCAAGCTTTGAACTCAACCTAAATTTGTAACATTTTATAAAAATAACGATTTTTTTAATCATTTTTTTAAGATATTTTCATGAAATTTGTTATGATTTACAAAGAACTGTATGTACTTTTGTTTACATAAAGCCATACTTAAGTATCTCAATTTATTTTTGAGATATCAAACTTTGAACTCAACCTAAATTTGTAGCATTTTATAAAAATAACGATTTTTTTAATCATTTTTTAAAAAATCATAAGAAATCGAATTCTTAAGATATTTTCATGAAATTTGTTATGATTTACAAAGAACTGTATGTACTTTTATGTGCATAAAGCCATACTTAAGTATGTCAATTTATTTTTGAGATATCAAGTTTTGAACTCAACCTAAATTTGTAGCATTTTATAAAAATAACGATTTTTTTAATCATTTTTTAAAAAATCATAAGAAATCGAATTCTTAAGATATTTTCATGAAATTTGTTATGATTTACAAAGAACTGTATGTACTTTTATGTGCATAAAGCCATACTTAAGTATGTCAATTTATTTTTGAGATATCAAGTTTTGAACTCAACCTAAATTTGTAGCATTTTATAAAAATAACGATTCTTTTAATCATTTTTTAAAAAATCATAAGAAATCGAATTCTTAAGATATTTTCATGAAATTTGTTATGATTTACAAAGAATTGTATGTACTTTTATGTGCATAAAGCCATACTTAAGTATGTCAATTTATTTTTGAGATATCAAGCTTTGAACTCAACCTAAATTTGTAGCATTTTATAAAAATAACAATTTTTTAATCATTTTTTAAAAAATCATATAAAATCGAATTCTTAAGATATTTTGTTGGAATTTTTCTTAATTTATAAAAGATACTGCGCATATTCCTCAGAATTAAACCATACTTGAGTATTTCGTTTCGTCTTTGAAATATCAAGTTTCAAAGCCACCCTAAATTTGTAGCATTTCATAAAACTCGAATTTAAAAATCGTAACAAATTGAATTCTTAGGATATCTTGATGAAATTTGTTATAATTTACAAAGTATCTCTCGAGTATGTCTTGTATATACTTGAGTATCTCAAGTTATTTGGAGATCCTAAGTTTTACACTCAACTTAAATTTGAATCATCTTATAAAAGTGACGATTTTCTTTTTTCTCATTAAAGAAAATCGAATTCTTAAGATATTTTGATGATATTTTTCTTAATTTATAAAAGATACTGCGCATATTCCTCAAAATTAAACCATACTTGAGTATTTCGTTTTGTCTTTGAAATATCAAGTTTCAAAGTCACCCTAAATTTGTAGCATTTCATAAAACTCGAATTTAAAAATCGTAACAAATTGAATTCTTAAGATATCTTGATGAAATTTGTTATAATTTACAAAGTATCTCTCGAGTATCTCTTGTATATACTTGAGTATCTCAAGTTATTTGGAGATACTAAGATTTACACTCAACCTAAATTTGTAGTATCTTATAAAAATGACGATTTTCTTTTTTCTCATTAAAAAAAAATGGAATTCTTAAGATATTTTGATAAAATTTTTCGTAATTTATAAAAGATACTGCGCATATTCCTCAAAATTAAACCATACTTGAGTATTTCGCTTCGTCTTTGAAATATCAAGTTTCAAAGTCACCCTAAATTTGTAGCATTTCATAAAACTCGAATTTAAAAATCGTAACAAATTGAATTCTTAGGATATCTTGATGAAATTTGTTATAATTTACAAAGTATCTCTCGAGTATCTCTTGTATATACTTGAGTATCTCAAGTTATTTGGAGATACTAAGATTTACACTCAACCTAAATTTGTAGTATCTTATAAAAATGACGATTTTCTTTTTTCTCATTAAAAAAAAATGGAATTCTTAAGATATTTTGATAAAATTTTTCGTAATCTATAAAAGATACTGCGCATATTCCTCAAAATTAAACCATACTTGAGTATTTCTTTTCGTCTATAAGATATCAAGTTTCAAATTCACCCTAAATTTGTAGCATTTCATAAAATTCAAATTTAAAAATCGTAACAAATCGAATTCTTAAGATATCTTAATGAAATTCGTTATGATTTACAAAGAAAAGTGTATACTTTTATATACATAAAGCCATACTTAAGTATCTCAGTTTGTTTTTGAGATATCAAGGTTTGAACTTAACCTAAATTGGTAGCATTTTATAAAAAATAACGATTTTTTAATCATTTTTCAAAAAATCATAAAAAATCCAATTCTTAAGATATTTTGATAAAATTTTTCGTATTTTATAAAAGATACTGCGCATATTTCCTATAATTAAACCATACTTGAGTATTTCTTTTCGTCTTTGAGATATCAAGTTTTAAATTCACCCTAAATTTGTACCATTTTATAAAGCTCAAGTTTAAAAATCGTAACAAATAAACTTTTTAAGATATTTTGATGAAATTTGTTATGATTTATAAAGAAAAGTATGAAGTTTTATATGCACAAAGCCATACTTGAGTATCTCAATTTGTTATTTGAGATATCAAGTCTTAAATTTAACCTAAATTTGTACCATTTTATAAAGCTCAAGTTTAAAAATCGTAACAAATAAACTTTTTAAGATATTTTGATGAAATTTGTTATGATTTATAAAGAAAAGTATGAAGTTTTATATGCACAAAGCCATACTTGAGTATCTCAATTTGTTATTTGAGATATCAAGTCTTAAATTTAACCTAAATTTGTAATATTTTATAAAGATAACAATTTTCTTAATCACTAAAAAATTGAATTCTTAAGATATCTTGCCATACTTATATACTTATCTAACCATACCTGAGTATTTGAACTAAAATTAGAACTAACTCCAAGCACTAACCTCTTGTACTAACACTACTAATATTAGACTAATATTAGATCTAAAATAAGAAATATTCGGTTTTTGTAATGTGTTTTTTGAAAAACAGTTTAACGTTTCGCATACCATGTTACAACCTTCTTCAGAAGCTGGTTCGAAGAGGTTCTTTTCACTTTATCCAGTTTCTAAAGATGATTGCAACATGACATCCGAAACGTTAAACAGTTTTTTCAAAAAGCGCATGACAAACACTTTAACACGAAAAGCGCACGAAAAGTTTTCTAATTTTAGATCAATTAACACCGGTTGTGAAAGCTTTCGTATTTATATACTTAAGCATCTTGCTTCGTTTTTGAGATATTAAATATGAACTCACCCTAAATTTGTAGCATTTCATAAAATTAATGATATCTCGATGAAATTTGTTATGACTGACTTTGAGTTCGGAGGTTCCCAAATTTTTTACGTCGTGGACCCCTTGCCATATTTTACATTTGACCTTACCTGACTTTGACTTACCTGATATTGATTTTTTGTTTCTGTTGGTTTCTGTGAGTAAAGTGGTGTGTGGTGTTGTATAAATAATGCAAGCCGAAACTAAAGAATCAACGAATGGTCAGAGTACCAAAAAACGGAAAAAATTTTGACGGCTGTACGAAGTTCGCAAAAAACTTCCGGACTGTAAATGTCGTAAAAAGTGTTTTGAAACCTTGAAGGAAGAAGTACGTAAAGAAATTCTACGCCAATTTAACTTGCTATTAACAGAAGATGAACAGAATTTATATTTGTGCGATTTAATTTCCCTCGTACCAGTAGCAACGCGACGACTACGTCAACCTGAAGAATCCGCGAAACTTCGTGATGCTACGTATTTCTACAGAATTCGTGCAAAAATAAATGACCGTATTGAAGAAGTATCTGTTTGCAGGTCGTAGCTTAAAAATGACTGGCATAGCTCCAAAGAATAAAAGAGGAAAGCATAACACACATCCAAGAATCACATAAAAAGCTTTCCGAATAGATCATCTCACTATGGTATACGGGGTTCTTCAAAAATTTAAAAGACTTGAATATCAAAAAAAATGCATAAATTATTTGAGGAAGTGCATCCACAAGTAAAGATATCGTATGAAGCTTACAGAACAGTTCTAGAAAGGGATTTTAACATCTCGTTTGGATATCAAAGAAGAGATACATGCAGTACTTGCAATCAATTTATGGAGAAGAAAAGGGTACTTCTCGCTGAGAAACTGAATAAACGAAACAATAAAACGGAAAAGATAGAAAGATTAATTGAGAAAATTGAGCTGGAAAATACTGTTCACAAAAGCCAAGCAGAGCAGTTTTACATTCGGAAAAAAGCTTCTAAATTAGAATCCAAAAAGTCGAAAGAAATTGAAGACTTTTCAAAAATTTACCTGCCCCAAACTTATCAACCAACGATGTTTACTATAAGAGACAACTATCGATTTATGCCTTCAACATACACATTTTGGGAAATTCTTGTTTTATGTTTATCCTGAGTTTGTGGGAAAAAAAATTAAAATTAATTCACCACTTTTGTGTACAACTTCCTCGACGAGAAAGTTAAGTCCTTATACTTATTCTGCGATTCGTGTCCGGGTCAGAATAAAAATTTTACAATTTTTCGTTTCCTGCACCATCTGGTTAACATAAAAAAACGTCTAGACTTTATTAAAGTTATATTTCCAATTCGGGGACATTCATATTTGGAATGCGACAAGAATTTCGGCTTGGTAAATCAAAAAACCAAAGTAGAACATCCCAGGGAATGGATTGCAGCTTTTGAAAATGCTAGATTCAAACCAAACCCATTTATCCTTTTGGATGTTACACAGGATTATTTTCTCGGGTAGACGAAGAATTTTTTTTTTTTTTTTTATTCTATTTTAACTGACTCCAAAACAGTGAATGTCACTGGTATCGAAGCCTTAATACACAAAAAATATATATAAACAAAAAAAATCACAATAGATTATGTATAAAAAACGAAAATAAAAATCATCAAAAATACAAACCCACCAGAAACAGATCAACACTCATTCACTTCAAAAACATTTTCAGATTATAAACTAATTTTTTCATTGTCCTTGCCTCCACTATTATTATCGGAACACTGTTGTATGCTTTAATACCAAGATATAATGGTGATCTCTGTGCTGTCGTTGTTCTACAAAATTTATTTCTAAAATCATTTGCATTCCGGGTGCTGTATTCATGCCAGTTCTTAACTTGTTTTGTATTTATATTAGTCTTTATTAGTTTGTTTTTTATAGAATATATATATTTTATTTGCTCATAAGTCCGAATTTTCTGCAAGTTCCATATATTTTCCATTTCATACACAAGATCAGTTGACATACAATAGTTCAACTGAAAGATAGATTTTACTGCTTTATTCTGCGTTCTTTGTAATTTATATAACTGGTAAAGCGGAAGACCTCCCCAGCAGGGAATTAAATATCTAATTTGTGGCAGTATAAAGCTATTATAGAGTTTTTATTTAAGCAATCCGTACACCTTTTTATTGCACTAACCATTGGCACAATTTTTTTAATGATAGCATTCACATGTACATTCCAATTGAGATCATTTATCAAATTTAAACCTAAGTATTTGTACGTTTGCACTTCTTTTAGTTTTTCTCCATTGAGAAACACATTTATATCACTTTTTTGTTTAATAATCATATATACCGTTTTATTAACGTTCACCGATAATTTATTATAGCACAGCCATGTATAATACAGATTTAAGTCGTCGTTCGCCACCTTTTCAAGTTCCTTTATATTACTTGATGATATAACCAAGACGGTGTCATCAGCAAACACAAAATATCTCGCTTGAAGTTGTAGATACTTTAAGTTTTGAATGTATAATAAATATTGCAAAGGACCAAGTACTGATCTCTGAGCTACTCCAATACTTAGGCTTTTTTTTTTACTCTTGGTTTTATTGATTTGAGTATAATGCTTACGGTCCTTAGAATATGACTGGAAGAGGTCTTTTGCAATGCCTCGCATTCCCATTTTTTCTAATTTATTGAGTAAAATATCTATGTCCACAGTATCAAATGCCTTTGTAAGTCAATAAACACTGTCAAAACATACCTCTTCTTATCGAGTTCTTCTGTAATATATTCTAGTAAATCCCCTGTCGCCCCCAAGGTACTACTCTTCTTTTGAAATCCATATTGATATGGATCGATGTTAAAGAATTTCTGTATAAAGTTAGTTAACCTGTGTTTGATAACTTTTTCTGTTATTTTAGAAAATATATTTAAGATTGAAATTGGTCTATAGTTACCAAGTTCTGTTTTTGCTCCTTTTTTATGAATAGGTGATATTTTCGCCGTTTTTAATTCATTCGGAAACAGGCCAGTAACCAGGATATCATTAATGATATTCACTATTTTGTCTCCCAAAACTTCAAAAAGCAGCACTATATCAGATTTAGTAATACCATCTTCTCCCGGCGAACTATTATTATTTAAATCGCTTATGATAGAATTAATTTCTGTTAAATCAGTTGGTTCCAAGTAGATGGATTCTTTTGTTTCTTCTTCTCTAAACTGGTGATTAAGAACCGGTTTAATTTTTGAGGCTAAATTCTTACCTATTTCAGAAAAATAAGTATTAAATTCCTCAGCTATTTGTTGCTCATCTTCAATGACTGCACCTGTCATACTTTTCATTTGTCCCATTTTGCCCTTTTTTTTTGTTCGTTTCAAACATATATCGTTCAGGACCCTCCACATTTTTTTACTGTTTGTTCCAGCCTCATTGAGTGTTTTTTCCACATACTCCTTCTTTAATTTTCTTCTCATATTATTTACCACATTCTTTAAATTTTTAAAATGTCTTTCGGTTTCTGAGTTTCTTATTAATTTCCATCGCTTATATGAATTATCTCTCTGTTTTATTTTCTCAATAAACTCAGCATTTATCCAATAGTTGTTGTTGGATACTTTTTTTCTACTTTCCTTTGTACACTCAATTTTTGTTTTTGTTATTATTTCTGCTAATTTTCCAAAGGAAGTTATTTCTTCCTTTTGCAATTTCACTTGAATTAGTTCTTTCCATTTTCCTTTCAGCAATTTAGTTTTATTGATAACTACTTTAGTTTTTTTTTTTCAATTACTTTGTTTAATTTAATATACATAACTTTATGATCTGATATCACATGATCCGTAAGGGTTATATCACAGTAGAGGTTTTTATTCATTAAAACATGATCTAAAATAGTAGCTGTTTTTTCCGTTTGTCTTGTAGCATTCTCAGTAGTAAGAATATTCTGTATTGTAAATGTGTTCATTTCGATAATATTTTTATACTCTCTAATCGTATCAGTGTCACTGAGTAAATTTAAATTCATGTCTCCCAAAATAATACAAGGAGACTTCTGAGTTTCCATAATTTTATCTATTTGTGCTAAAAAAACGTCAGCTTTGTTTCTGGGCGCTCTATAGATATTTATAATTACGCAATTAACTTTAGTAAGACAAACACAAAATATGTTACAGTCCTCAATTTCCATTTCTCGAATATGTCTCTGATCATACTCCAAATTGTCTTTTATAAACAGACTCATCCCTCCTCCCCTTGAATCTCCAATGATGTACAACGTTATAATTTGGTATATTAAAATATTCCACCTCATTAGGATAAATCCATGTTTCAGTAAGTGCAATTATGTGAATTTCAAAATCATGCTTATTTACAATCTCCATCAAGTCATCAACTTTATTTCTTAGACTTCTTATATTTATGTACAAGATATTAAATATTTCATCCATTTCTGTTACGATCTAGACATATATACATTAATTCTAATTTTTGTACTTAATATTTTAATTTTATGAAGTAAGTTTATATAGTAAGATCTTGTTCAGATCTTATTCTGATAGACTGATGCTTAAATGTTGCGATGATGTTGCGAAGGTAAATCTTACCATTTCTACAGAACGCTGCTGCAAAGTTATTTTCTTTTCTAAAGTCACGTGTACTTTTAAAAAGTCTCTGATTCGCAATAGTAAGATCTTCATTAAAGAATATATTTCCATTTTTTCCATTCAGTCCACACTCACCAACTTTGATACCTTTAAGTTCTTTAACCTTTTTGAAAACCTCCAATTTCAGGCTTTCTTCTAAGAATTTGACAATGATAGGTCCTTCCCTCTTCTGTTTAACTCTAAAGCAGTCCGTTATTTTATTCATAGGTATATTCAGCGTCATTGTCCCAAAAATCTTACACACAACTTCTTTTGTATCTTCATTTTCTTGGATCGGTACACCAGAAACAATAATATTCCTTTGTCGTTCTATTTGCTCTTGGTTATTTGCTTTTTGTTCCAGTATT
This sequence comes from Onthophagus sagittarius, assembly GCA_036711965.1. NCBI lineage: Eukaryota > Metazoa > Arthropoda > Insecta > Coleoptera > Scarabaeidae > Onthophagus > Onthophagus sagittarius. The sequence continues at coordinate 81,601,295 of JASERS010000002.1, read as the reverse complement.
TCCAATCTTTTCTTTAATATACGATTTTCATCTCTATAAAGCTTCACCTCCTCAAACAAATTTTCAGACACCTTTTTTTGATCCTCAAAAGAATCTGACATAAATTGAACTGATTTTTTAAGATCCTCTATATCTCTGAGTATTTTTTCCTCAAAGGGTTTAAGGGCTTCGCTTAAGAGTTGCTTCACTATATGTATTAATTTTACTTCATCCACAAGTTTCGATGTTTCATAAACTTTATCTTCCCTAACCTCACTTCCATCGCGCGGTTTACAACAAATCATTTTATTTTCCTTATTCATTACTTTTGCTTGTAACGCACAACTAGGGTGGTAGTAGGAATTGCAAATTTCACATCCCACTGGTATATTGACCTTCTTCCTGCAGGATTTACAATTTTTTTCCATTTTTTCATTAGCTTTATAACTGTTTGTTTTGAAATACATAACCTCCTCTTTCGATACAATATACAAAAAGAAATGACCCGTTCTGTCCGATCCTATTGAGGAAATAAAGGTGGAAAAAGAGCATCCACATCTATTATATTACCGCACTTCATATAATGGTGCATGGGAAAATTTTGTTTTTACCAGCCCCACGTCTCGAAGAACAAAACTAAATAATTTGAGCTTCCGGAGTGTTGCTATAGAGGTATATTTAGTATAATGTTACGCTAAATATTACTCTATATTTACGAAAAAATTCGGATTTAATTCAGATTTCCAAAGAGAAATTCTAAGATTTACAGCATCTAGCCCAGTTTTGTAGACCTGAGGCAGCAAACTTTTATTCGTCAATACCCCATAAATGAATGTTTTAAATGAATGTTTGCTTGTTTTCTTATTTAATAAAATATTATAAAACTGTTGACGCTCGGACTAAGATGTTTTATTCCCAGCTTTTGGAGGTGTTACTGAGTAATTTTGAGTATTGTCAACGATATGCAACCGCAATCAAATTTGCCGTTACATTTTCCGTAGTATCAAGAGCTACATTTCTTTTAATGATGCTCAAACATTAAAATTACTTTTACAGGCGAACTTATACCCTCTGAAACTTTTAACACGATTTTCTAGATTATTTTGTATTTTGACTTAGCTCATTTATTCCCTGTGCCCTTCGTATGGTTTTAATTTACAATATTTTGAGTTATAACAAAAAAAATTAATGCCTATATCTTTGCCCCTTTAGTAGTAACCGGAAGTGGATAATTGTGTCGTGCCTCCAGTACGTTTGTGTTACCTCAAGCCGTTCAGATCCGGCCGATACCATTATAAGGGACGTGTCCCTTTGACCATAATTTAAAGAGCCGCGCTGGTAATTAAAGTCGATGGTCGGGTCGGGTGGATAGACTTACGGCCGGAAGAAGGACGAATGCGACGGACCTTCCGAGACACCCCTCGGAAACCCCTCGGAAACCCCTCGGATACCCCTCGGAGCTGGTGCTCAGTTGACGACGGGCGCTTCGCCGCGCCGAACTCTTCTCCATTGGACGACGGCACAAACGAACCTCTCGCCCATTGGCCGCTTGTGCCCCTTTTGGTGAGAGTCGCATTGGCGCACGCGGACCTTTCCTATTTTAAAACACCCTCGATGATGATCCCCTGATGGATATGATAGAGACGAACCAATTATTATATAAATAGGTAATACATTTTTTATTTTTAAATAAAAAATAATAACAAGTAGAGATAAATCGTTTAAGTACAGATTAATATTTCATTTTTAATTATATATTACATAAAATCTCGTTCAATTAAGTAAATATTCTAATAACAAGCATCATTGGGCAACGCAAAATCTATTACAATCTAATTCAAACCAATACTTTTCCCAATACTCAATTACACACTCTACTTATTCAAGTAATAACCATCTCTATCGCAATATACAAGAAACACAAAACAATATTCCCCATACATACAAATTATTAAACAGAATTTTTTTTTGGGGAAATGATAAAGTTCTTCGTCCGGGTCCCATGCAAATGGTCCCGAATTAAATCTCGATTTATGTTGGTTTCGTAAACATTTCGTTGTTGGTTTTAATTGCCTTGTGATTAAAGCGCGGGGCCCGCGGTCCCCAAATCCGTGTGTTTTCTGGTGAAAAATTACCACAGCATGTCCAACATTATTATTCTGAATGATTCGCTTCGGGCGTAAGTTGTCTGAACTTGATTACCGACGGGTGAAGTGACCCTAGGCTACAAAACGTGTGCAATAATTATCTGTAATTTTGTCGATTGTGGGAAAACTGCTTCCTATACAGTAGCAATTTTTAATTTTTTCAATTAAATTTTTTTACACGAAAATATTTTCTCCATTAATCCTCAAGTACTATCATGTTTTCAAATTACACTTGTACTATGGTGGGGTGTTTGACGCCTCATTATTTGATTTTACTTTTTTGATATTATATGCAGATACATTTAATTTTGGTTATGGTAGGTGTTAAAACAATCATTTATCTTACACTTTGATTGATTAAAAGTTGAACTTTATTAAAAGTTAAACAAAAAAAATAAGCTTCTCTTAGAAGCATACAAAAAGTTCATATAAACAGAAAAAAATATAAAAATATTAAATCACATTTATTGGAAGTTGTTGTCTACATTGAAGTTTCCAAAACTTTGTTGTTAAGACTTGTAAGAAAAACTTTCACTTAACACTACGCACAAACATTCTGACAGGCATGTTTTCTCATCATATTTCAAAAATGCTATTTTTCAAATGAAATGCTTTAAACTTTATAAACTATCTAATACCTTTCTAAACAAGCAAACCATTTAATCATTGCTTCCGAGTGCTGTCTGCAGGTGTTTTGGCAACATTCACCACAGGTAGTTTTTACCTTACGGTCTTTTTTTCGGTCACACAAGTGGCATCTCTTGTATGTTCTTGTAGGTCCTGGTTCTCGAGCTTTCAATAAGTTTTCTATAACTGAATGTAGATTTCTTGACAGTGATTTTGTATGATATCGTCTCTTAACATGGTCGTTAATAAGTTGCTTTCCTAGATTAATAGAAAATTCTCTTCGAGTCATTTTGAAAAATTCTTCTGCTGCGGTTAATAGAATGATGTAACTGTTCACAGGTGAAATATCTAATAGAGCGCCAAATATGGCCATGGGGCATCGTCTTGTTCTCCTTTGGCACGAATATATTAATCACTTTTGATCGAGTGCGTCAACTCCCCCTCTGGTGTTATTATAAAGATTAATTATTTCTGGTTTTCCGTTTTCTACTATATTGCCATTATGATGCATTGAAGACACCAGCAAAACATATTTTTTTTTTTGGCACATATGAAATTAATGTATTGTCACGTGTAAATCCAAATTTACAGGAGTTAACTAATGAATTCTTAGATTGTGTAAATGTCGGTGGAATTTCCCGTTTATTCCTGCGTATAGTTCCAACATATGTTAGTCCAACTTGTTTTAGTGCTTCTAACAGCTCTATTGAAGTGAACCAATTATCCCCAGTGACGTTTCTGTTAGTATTTTGAATTGGTGCAACTAACTTTACCTTTGGTCACAGTACCTTTCAAGTATCTGAATATCAACTGCTTTCGCTATAAAAAACTATTTTTCAAAATTCACAAATGATTTATTACTTGATAGCTTTGTGATATGGATCCTTATGAAAAGGAGAGAGAAAGATTACAGAAACTGTATGAAGAAGTTAGCACGGGCAGTGAAATAGAAGAGTCTGACGATAGTTCGATATCAGATCCAGATTTTCTAAGTATCAGGGATCATGATGCAGAAACCGAGCAGGAAAACGTAAATGAAGATGCAGATATTATGCATCAAGATGACGCCGAGGATGATGAAGATGAACAACCCGTGATTCGTGATAGATGCTCGTATTTTTTTGGTAAAGATGGAACTAAATGGAAAAAGGCTGTCCCACCTAGAAATATTAGAACTCGCAACGAAAACATAGTGTCTCACCTGCCGGGGGTCATCGGTTTGGAAGCTGCATTGATATTGTAGTTGAAAACACTAATTCATTTATTGATAAAGTTTCTGTTAAATTTATTTATTTATTTGTGTTCTTTGGGATGCAAACAGAACAAGCCCAGTGAAGCATCCACTAATAATACATAATAGAAACAATAACAAAAATTAATATTAATAATACATACAAATATATATAAAAGTATGCTAAAACCAGCAAAAAGGAAAATAAAAAGATATGATAAAAACAAAATGAAAAAATATTTAACGTTTTTTTTAAATAATGTGATTATCAACGACTAAAGACGACTAACGCAATGCTAGTGATAATGCAAGTGGCGAATGTTTTTCTTGAATGTCGCCGTAGAGGTGTTAAACATATCAAAATTCGAGCAATAGCGGTTAAACGAGTGCATAAGGCGTGGAACCGCAGCGTTTGAAAAAGCATTCGTATTAGTACGAGGCACCGAAATAAAGGCTAGACGCGAGACGGTCGAACAGGAACTTTAAATTTTAACTCGGACAAGATCACGGGGTTGTCAATAAGGCCATTGAAAACTTTATGAAGTAGGATTAAGTCATTAATATTACGTTTGGTGGAAAGCAGTGTGAGTACAAACAGTACGGTAAACAAAATTTATGCGACAAATACCGAGCAAAACGCTTTTGGACCTGTTCTAGGTGGTCGATGTAGATATGATATTGAGGATTCCAAACAGCAGATGCATAGTTAAGGACAGAAGATCCAAAGGCAGAATAAAGAGAACGAATACATGATAGATCCAAAAAGGGGCGGGATATGCGACATATAAATCCGAGCATGCGAGAAGCCTTATTAACAGTATAATCAATATGAGCCGAAAAAGAGAGTTTAGTGTCAAAGATAACTCCAAGGTCCTTCACGCATTCGGATTGTTTGAGGATAGTTTAGCCAAGGAAGTAATCAAAGACAACAGGATAGCGTTTGCGCGTAAATGTGATTTTACTGCATTTATCAAGGTTTAAGAACAAGTTATTTCTTATACAATATTCATGCAAGCTGTTTAAATCGTCCTGCAGTCTTGCACAGTCGTCGGTAGAACAGATGCGGCTAAATATTTTGCTATCATCGACGTAAAGGAGAAAATTTGAATGGTGCAAGCATGCATGGATATCGTTTATATAGAGTAGAAATAGAAGCGGTCCAAGATGACTGCCCTGAGCGACACCAGAAGTAATATCCCTAAATGCAGAGCGATAGTTACCGATACTAACGGCCTGCGATCTGCTGGAGATGTAAGATGAAATCCAGGAAACTAAGCCAGTTGGAATGTTAAATTAGTTTAGTTTAGTTAAAGGGATTCCGTGATCAATTTTGTCAAACGTCTTGCTATAATCAGTGTAGATGGCGTCTACCTGGCAATTGTCATTAAGAAAGCTTAGTAAAAAGTTGGAGTAAGAGATTAGATTCGATTCCACCGACTTGCCACGGTAGAAGCCATGCTGTTCAGGAATTATAGATGATTTAACGCTAAACATTACACGATCGTAAACAAGACGTTCAAAGAATTTAGAAGCAATTGAAAGAATGGAGATAGGTCTGTAGTTGCAAACTAAATTGCGTTCGCCACTTTTATGTATGAGAAGTATTAGGGCTTTCTTCCATTCAGAAGGGAAAGTGGCAGTATAAAGAGAAGTTTTGAAGATATATAATAACGGTTTGGTTAGCTGTAGAGCGCACTCATGAAAGAACAAGCCGGGCAGTTCATCAAAACCCGCTCCGGCATTGGGGTCCACAAGTAATAGCGCGCGCAGGATGTCATCACACGTAAACCAATGCATGAGTCCTAGATTGGATCGCTCGCGGTCGCCTCCCAGGGAGGCATTAACAAAAACAGAACCAAAGTAATCGGCGAATAGGTCGCAGACATCTTGTCCGCCATCTACCGTTCGTTGACGATAGGTCATTCTACTAGGGAGAATAGCAAAATAAGACTGAGTGTAGACCTACCGACTCTGTAGAAATCCAAGCGCTGATGGGTTTGCTTTATTTAGCTGGGCTCCATCATGGATCAAGGACACATCTAGCCGAGTATTGGTCATCAGACGGTATGGGATATGAGATGTTTCCTGCTACAATGGCAAAACGGAGGTTCGTCTTCTTATTGAAATGCATTCGCTTAGACTTAGATACCACAACTAGAGGTCAAAGAAAAGAAATGGACAAACTAGAAGCAATTCGTACTATTGTTCTGTGGGCGAGTATGTAACATTAGATGAAATGCTGCTTGCCTTTAAGGATAGGTGCAGTTTCCGAATGTACGTTCCAAGTAAACCAAACAAATACGGATTGAAAGTCTTCGCCGTTGTTGATGCTAAAACATTTTTCACTTCACGCATAGAAATTTACGCTGGTGTTCAACCCAATGGTCCATATAAAACTGACAACTCTACCGCTGCAGTAACTGAAAGAATAATAATAATAATAATAATAATAATAACTTTATTCAGGCTTCATCATATACAAAGAGTACTAACAAAAAAAAAATATATTCCATTATATATAAGGTTATGAACTTAACGAATTACAGAAAAAAAAAAAAAAATATATATATATATATATATATTAAGCCTGAATTTAGGCGAAGTTCAGGTAACCTTGGTACCTGTTCTACCACTCAAACCCAATCAAATATAGTAATAAACCCAAAAAAAAAGTTCAATGACAACTGAGCACCACTGGCCAGTGTCGAACATGCACAATACTTAAAACACATACTATATCATAGAGCGCTCAAAAAACATCACACTAGCATCTCAACCCCCGAGGCCACCAAGCACGAGACCGCAGTCATCCACCCAAAACCCAGTCCCGTATAGATTTCTTAAATCGGTTCAAGGGTAGACCCACTAAATATTTAGGAAGATTATTATACACAGATGTAATTTGGTATGAAAAACATCTCTTAAAAAATTCCAAACGATGGGAAGGAGGAGTTAACCTACCCCTGAACCGGATATTGACATTGTGTACGTCCGTTCTGAATTTAATTCGCTCGAATAGATAAGGGGGACTCCGCTCCGTTATAATCTTATAATAAAAGCATGCTTTATGAACATACCGACGCGACTTCATATTCATCCATTTAAGTTTCCTAAAAGCAAAAGAGACATGATCATACTTTCTCAAGCCAAAGATCAGCCGGACACAAGAATTCTGGAGTTTTTGAATTTTCTGCTGATGACGGTAGTCAATAAATGAACCGTAAATGCTATCACAATAATTAAAATGTGATAAGACGAGAGAGTCACACAAGAGTTTTTTAACAGAATTTGTAAGGCAATGTCGATTACTGAAAACCAGTCTCAGAGAGCCATATGCTCGCTTCAACAGCACATTAACATGTTCCCTAAACTTTAACGATTCATCAATAACTAGGCCAAGGTTCCTAACAGACCCACTCAGAGGGAGTGGCACATCTCCCAAAAAAATGTAATAGAATCTGTCAATAAAGATTTTTTTCAATTTAGTAGGACCAAATAGAATCATTTGGGTTTTCCTTTCATTAATTCTAAGACAGTATTCCTGAGCCTCTCTGATGATATTAAAAAGATCACGTTTAAACTCATTAAGCCCTTCTTCAAAGTGCCTTTCAGGGAAGGACAGGTAGATCTGAGTGTCATCAGCATAATAATGAATCTTGCAAAAATCGACAAAGCTGTTAAAATTTATAGTATAAATCTTAAACAAGGTGGGCCCCAATACCGAACCCTGCGGCACCCCAGACTTGATATCCAATGGACCAGAGACGTTGCCCTCAATACTGACCGACTGAATTCTACCTTTAAGGTAGTTGAAGAAAAAATTCAGCACGTCGGAGTCGGCACCAATATGCTTAAGAATTGACAGTAATAAATTATGGTTAAGTGTATCAAACGCCTTCGAGAAGTCCAGCAATCCTAACAGGGTCAACTTATTGGAGTCAGTAGCTTTGACAATGTCGTCAACTATGTTATTCAGAGCAGACTCGCATCCATGACCCTCCCTGAAGCCTGATTGGTTCACCGGAATGATGCGCTCGGAGTCCAGGAAGTCTATCAACTGGCTGTTAACAATCTTTTCCAAGACCTTGGACAAAGAACACAATATACTTATGGGCCTCAAGGAAGAATAATCAGTGGGATTAGACACTTTAGGTATCGGAATGACAATCGATTTTTTCCATATTGAAGGAAAAACACCTTCCAGCAGACAAGTATTAATTATGTTTACTATATGAGATAAAATTACAGGACAAGCCATTTTAATAAAATGAATTCCAATACCATCCGCACCAATAGCATTAGACCTTACGCTCTGTAATACTTTCATGATAGAACTTTCTGAAATGAGACTAAATTTAAAGGTATTAGGGCCAAACTTAGAGTTGTTGAAAATGGTTATCAGATTATCAACTTTACAATCACCAAAGCACTGGGACTTCAAAAAATAGTCGTTTAGTTCAGAAGGGTTTTTTAAGATATTTGGCAGGGAATGATACTGAAGTTTAAGTAGATTATTTCGACGTAGCACTTTCCACGGATTAGCAGAATTTTGGATTTCATGAGTCATAAAGGCACGCTTCTCATTTTTAATAGAATTATTCACCAGATTCCTCAAATCCTTATAATAATTCCAATCGGCCAGATTCTTTGTTCTTTTATATTTAGAAAAGGCTTTATTTCTTAAGTCCTGCATAACCCGAATATTATCAGTAAGCCACGGGCAAGGGACGTGGTCACCAGAAACCTTAACTAGCGGGGCAAATCTATCAATAGCCAAAGTTAACAAACAATTAAATAAATTTACTTTCTCATCGATATCACGTAAGTAAAATATATTGTCAAAAGGAAGAGTCCGCAAGAAGGCCAAAAAAAGGGACAGGTCAAAATATTTTAGAGACCGAACATACCTAGAGGAGCCAGACGCCTCAAAAGATAAATTGAATTTGCAAGAAACGAGTTCATGATCACTCACATCGTGGACAGAAACAACCTTTGCCTCAACAATAAGTTCATGTAAGTTGCAAAAAATTGCATCAATTAAGCTACCTTTAGTGGCAGTTATCCTAGTCGGTTGATCAATGGCTAACGATAAATCAAAGTTCCCAAGCATCGTCAGAAACTCATCACAGTAAGCGTCAGCCAAATCAAGCAGGTCAATATTGAAGTCACCACACAGGACACAGAGATCACAGCAGGGACGCATTAAGGAGAGGGATGTTTCCAGCTCATCAATATAAAATCTTTTCTTGTACAATTCTGACCTATAGCTGACACCGAAACGGATTTTTATTTTATTTATAGTAAAGGATATCCAGCATTGCTCAATAGAATCACTACTCTCCACCAGAGTAGACTTCAAATCGTTCTGCACGTATATTGCAACTCCTCCCCCTCTACCAACACGATCTCGTCTATAGAGATGATAACCAGAGATGTTAACCAGATCGCTAGAGATATCCTCCGAGAGCCAACTTTCAGATAAAGCAAAGATGGAAAAGTTATTTTCCAGAATAACGTGACGTACACTGTCAAAATGAGCCACGAGTGAACGGACATTCAGGTGAGCAGCCGCCAACCCGCAAAAAGCAGCCATGGGAGAGAAACAAAAAATGAAAAAATAAAAGCAAAACAAAATAATAATTCAACAAGCACTCTATAACAAGCACACAGCAATAACGTGCAGGAGCAATCCGCGATCAATGCCTCCGCTGCACCGCGCGACATGAATAATGTAAGTAAAATCAGGTATAAAGTAAATTAACAAAACAGAGAATTATTATATATAACTTATAAAGAAAAACTTATAAAGGTTATAATGAAAACATCGAGAATCGCGCAGAAACAGAGATTAAATTTAAGTAACTCAATAAGCATATAAAGGGAGCTACTTACAATGACAAGATACAATAATTAGGTTGCTAGTAATTGACTCTGAGAGGCACCCAGCTGATCCAGATCGCCGAAGGACCGCACCCTTGTTTTGTTTCCTTTACAGTTTACAAAGATTGAGCCATCCAGAGTCCAAACAAACCCGAAACCAAACCGGTCAACTGCCTCACGATACAAACGGAAGCGCTCTCTCGTTAGATCCTCTGCTATTGATATTTTCTTCCCCTTGAGCCGCTTTCTATTAGTCATAACCATTCGCCGATCCCTGTAACTCACAAACTTGACAAGAACAGCTTGCGTTCCATGTTTAGTCCGCTGACCAACAGCGTGACATCGGTCGATAGCACTTTGATCGATTTTAAGGTTCATAGTTTCATTAAACAACTTAAGAACCGAGTTTTCAACTTCACTTGGAGGACATTTGGTCAAACCATGAATACGCACGCTAGATCGCCGCGAATATTGTTCCAAGTCGTCACACCTCGCGACCAGTGCGATGTTTTCCTGGCTCAGTTGCTCGATCCGGTCGTGGAGAGACTTGATTTTTTCGATAAAAACACGTTCCACCTCCTTCGAAATAGTATCGCGCAGAATATTTAAAAAGTCTTTATCTTTAATAATATCAATTATGCACGATTTCACAAATTCATCCTTGTCTGATACAGACGTGGTCGCTGAACGCGTTTTACCAGCCATAATATGGCAAAACTCAACTAATACACCTTTTAACGACTATGTTTAGCGGAGTGCAGCACAAGCACGTCTTACTCAGTTGACATATTAAAGTTGAATAAATGTGTTCACATTTATTAGGATCAGGAAGAAATGTTACAATAGATCATTGGTTCACAGAATATTCAATTGTAAAGAAATTGCTAAGAGAGTACTGTGGTGGGTACAATTAGAGCAGGAGAGAAAACAGGAAAGTATATTCTTCGTTATTCGCATTTAGTAATCATATGACTGCAGTTTCATATATACTCAAAAAAGGAAAGATTGTGTTTGTAGTTTCAACAATGCACCGAGACGATCATATCGATGAAGCTACCGGTGATCGGAAAAAGCCCGAAATAATTACTTTCTATAATATTCACAAAATGTGGAGTAGATGTTGTTGATCGAATGATCATGACATCATACAATGTCGCAAGAAACACAAAGCGTTGGCCAATGGTAATTTTCTATAACCTCCTCTATATAGCAGCAATTAACACTTTTGTTATCTACAAAGGCAACATACCAGATGGTAAATTTGCTAAAACTCGCAGACTGTTTCAAAAAAATTTTGGTATGGAGTTAGTGAAAAATAACATGCAAAGAAGAGCCGTTGATAAGCACTTGACCAAAAGTGTGCGTACTTCTGCCTTGAGGCTCTCAGGTATTGAAGAGGAGATTATTCCAGAGCCACAACCAGGGAAAAGAAGAAACTGTAAATATTGCAAAAGACGAAAAACTCGTTATTTTTGCAAAATTTATAAATGTTGGTTGTGCATGGAGCACATAACAGCGTGCTGCAGCGATTGTTTGGGAAATATGGAGAGCACAGTTTGAAGCCCTCCAGTTTGTGCATAGAATATTATTCTTTAGTTAAGACATTTTTTTTATAACACTTTATACATTTTTAAATAAATATTATTATAGATCGATTTTCTTTTCCTTTATTTAGGCGTTGTTTCCAAATTTTGAAAAATATGTGATTAAATTGTAAACATTTTCTTTAAATGAAATGAACATAACACGTGAGTTTGGAATTGGCCCTGTATTAGGCTATTATATAGTACAAGCATCATATAAAACATTTATGAGAAATTGGCACTGGAGGACACGTTGGCGTCCTTTAGAGTTTTTTCTATTTTTTACTCCACAGACCACACCCGATCAAAAGTGTTAAGAAAGCGCGCCCGACAAACGGAGGGTTATCTTATAGGAGAATAGCTAGAACCAATAAACCGTGAAAAAAATAGTTTAAAAGATGTCTGGGGTGTCAAAATACCCCACGATAGTACTTGAGAGTTAAGATGTCCGGGTAGATTATCTAATGCCTTATATTTACTTGTCACTTGTCAGAATTTTCGGTGATATTCTTCCTTAATTTATCTTTTAAAGCAATAATATTAAGATTAAGATATAAACGTCGTGTCGATCAAACATAAATTTCGATTGCGCGTTTCAATTTTCTGGAACCCGTAATGTTCGGAATGGAGAGCGGAGAGATGAGCAGATGTCCGAACCCAATTAACACGTAAAACCAACGGTCTTCATTTAAATGCAAATCGCGTCTCGGCGAGAATCTCTATTCCACCCGACTTTTACACTTAATTAAGAAAATTTAATAAAAACGATATCGTTCGGTGACGTGCTTCTTAAACGCCACGTTTCTCCTTTTTCGGACGGGATGGTTCCTCCCAAACACATCTGCTTGTCAAGTCTTTTTCGCACGGTTCGTGTTATCGCCGATAATGTTTTAATTTTCCATTTTTATGCCAACTCAAATCTGTAACTCTAAAAGAAAGAGATTATGAAAGGAAAAGGAAGATGAAAGAAAGAGAAATAATTAGGTATAGTAGAATCTAAATAGTTAATAAAAAGGCAAAAATATTGATTAAAATGAATTACTAGACGTCACCCTCGTATTATTAATAAGAGAGACTTTCATAACGATACATAAATTTATATTAATCCTTTCGTTTAATTTCTTCTTTTTTGACTTTCTTAATTTCACACCTGACAGCGATCATTAAAATTAGCAGGTTGTAGATAAATCAGGATGCGGTTTTATTTCAACCCAACACTTTATATGAAAATTTATTATTTATTTAACAAACAAATCTCTGCAAGAAGAAGAGTCGAACTCGTCGAAGAAGATGAGTAATACTAATGTAGTTAGCGACCGATCCATCATCAGTGTGTATGATTGAATTTTAAACGGTGATGAATGTCATATGGAGAAATAGATAAAGGAAGGACAATATTTGGTTGTAAGACTAATAAATATGCGTGAAGGTTAAAAGAATTGTTGAGATTGTGGTTAAAGATTACAAATTTTACTATATCTAGAATCATTCAGGTTTGATTGGGTTGGAATAGGTTGTGGTTGATTGGAAAAGAGGTCGTCATGACGATTTTCAAAACTAAATTATTCAAAATAATAAGATTTTCAATTTAATCTTCTGAACCATAGGATGCAAGGTCCATGTATGAATTTGAAGGTGCTTAATATCATACACGAAAAGTGGCTCATCAATTTTGCCTGTTTCGAACCTATCTCCGTTCTCTTATAAATACAGACTAACTGAAAGAGAATAGATATAATATAAATACAGGGTGATTCAAGAAACCGGTGACACACTTCTAAGGCAGGTTATACTTGAAAAGTTAAGATGAATGGTCTTCTATATGCATAGACACCAAACATTCTTTAACATTAAAAGCGGTTTGAAAATCAGCTCTTTAACATGACCCTAAATGACTGGACCACTATCGTCCATATATTTAAATAATTTCTTAATTGTTTAGCGAAATGCGCTGGAATGCCATTATGATGAAGATAAAGGTTAATTCGCACTGCATTCTTTTAACAAAAGGTTCAAATCATTCATTAAAAAATTAAGGTAACACTATCCATTTAGCTTATTTGGTAGCCTAAAAAGAGTAATGAGCTTATTACCAATGATTCCACCAAGAACATTTTTAAAAACTAATGTTATAAATTTATTTTGCTAATGGCATCATCTAATGGCATTATTTCAACTTCACACGTTTGGTCAAGTAGTAATACATCATCTCAATAAACAACTCATCACAACCATCATGTTGAAGTACCGCCAACAACATATGATGGTTAAAAGTATCAAACGTCTTGCTAAAGTTCATAAGAACCAATACGCTGAGATCATTTTTTTTTCGATCACGCCTATAAGGTCATCCGTAACATATCTTAAAGCTGTAATAAATGTTATAAACTTGTACAGCTTTGTCCAAGGACGGACTCTGATGCATAACCAGGCAAATATTATTAAGACTCAATGTTCTCTTAGCTAACCACATATAGTATAATTTTTCCGATATTTTACTTAGAACAGGTAGTAGGTATGCTTATAGGATGTAAATAATAAGCTATTAGCGAAAAATTTTTCGTAGTGAATGCATGATCGACAACGGATATGTGGGTGTTTTGGGTGCTCAGACACTATATGATACTGCTTCTAGAAGCACTTAATATTACTTCCAGAAAATTTGAACTGCTTCCAAGAAAACTTGAAGAAGACTTACTTTTAGAAGACTTGCAATGCTTTCAGAAGGCATAGACTGCTTTCAAAAGACTTGATACTACCCCTGAAAAGTTTGATAGTGCTTCTAGAATATTTGAAATGAACTTCAACTGCTTCCAAATGACTCGATACTACCTGTAGAAGACTTGATACTGCTTTTGAAAAGCTTTAACTGCGTTCAGAAGGGTTGAACTGTTTCCAGAAGACTTGATGCTGCCTCTAAAAAACTTCATACTGCTTCTAGAAGGCTTAATGTTGGTTTTAAAACTCTCGAAGTATTTCGAAAAAATGAATATTGAATATAACTTCTAGATAACTCGATACTATCTTTGGAAAACTTGATAGTGCTTTTAAAAGACTTGAAATGCTTGCAGAAGGAGTAAATTGCGTCCAGAAGACTTGATACTGCTTCTAGAGGACCTGATATTGCTTCTTGAAAACTTGATATTGCTTCCAGAAGACTTGATATTGCTTCCGGAAGACCTAAAATTCTTCCAGACAATATGATACTACCTCTGGGTACTACTGGCTTTTAAAAGACTTGAAATGCTTTCAGAAAACTTAATACTGTTTGTCGAAAACTTGTTATTGCTTCCAAAAGACTTGATACTGCTTCTAGAAGACATGATATTATTTCCAGAAGACTTGAAATACTTTCAAATGAGTTGATCGTGCTTTCAGAAGACATGAAATGTTTTCTGAGGACTTGAACTACTTCCGGACTACTCGATATTACCTCTGGAATACTTGATACTGCCCCTGAAACACTTGATACTGCTTTTGAAGACTTGATATTGCTTCGAGAAGCCTTGATATTGTATCTAGAAGCCTTGATATTCTTTCCAAAAGACTTGAAATACTTTCATATGAGTTGACCTTGCTTTCAGAAGACTTGAAATGTTTTCTGAAGACTTGAACTACTTCCAGACTACTTGATATTACCTCTGGAAGACTTGATTCTATTTCTTGAAGACTTGATATTGCTTCGAGAAGACTTGATATTGTTCCTAGAGGACTTGATATTGCTTCCAGTAGACTTGAAATACTTTAAAATGCGTTGATCCTGCTTTTAGAAGACTTGATATTGCTTTCAGAAGACTTGAAATGTTTTCTGAAAACTTGAACTACTTCCGGACTACTCGATATTACCTCTGGAATACTTGATACTGCCCCTGAAACACTTGATACTGCTTCTTGAAGACTTGATATTGTTTCGAGAAGACTTGATATTGTTTCTAGAAGACTTGATATTGCTTCCAGAAGACTTGAAATACTTTAAAATGCGTTGATCCTGCTTTTAGAAGACTTGATATTGCTTTCAGAAGACTTGAAATGTTTTCTGAAAACTTGAACTACTTCCGGACTACTCGATGTTACTTCTGGAAGACTTGATACTGCCCCCGAAAAATTTGATACTGCTTCTTAAAAACCTGATATTACTTCGAGAAGACTTTATATTGTTTCTAGAGGACTTGATACTGCTTCATGAAGACTTGATATTGTATTTAGAAGCCTTGATATTCCTTTCAAAAGACTTGAAATACTTTCATATGAGTTGATCTTGCTTTCAGAAGACTTGAAATGTTTTCTGAAAACTTGAACTACTTCCGGACTACTCAATGTTACTTCTGGAAAACTTGATACTGCCCCCGAAAGATTTGATTCTGCTTCTTAAAAACCTGATATTACTTAGAGAAGACTTTATATTGTTTCTAGAGGACATGATACTGCTTCGTGAAGACTTGATATTGTATCTAGAAGCCTTGATATTCCTTCCAAAAGACTTGAAATACTTTCATATGAGTTGATCTTGCTTTCAGAAGACTTGAAATGTTTTCTGAAGACTTGAACTACTTCCAGACTACTTGATATTACCTCTGGAAGACTTGATACTGTTTCTTGAAAACTTGATATTACTTCGAGAAGACTTGATATTATTTCTAGAGGACATGATATTGCTTCCAGAAGACTTGAAATGCTTCCAAAAGACATAATACCGTTTCTAGAACACTTGACACTGCTTGTAAGGAACATGATCACTGGAGTCAGAAAATTTTTTCATCGCATTAAATATTATTGGACAGAATGCAAAATCTTGACGGAAGTAGTTTACTAACAAATAACTAAAGACTAAATACTGTTGGCAGAAGACGTTTTTATGGCAAAAGACAAAAGACTGTAATCTACATGTCAGAAGTCCAAAAACTGTTAATTAAAGGCCGCGTACTCTTGTAAATCTGTAAACATTGCCAGTAGAAGAAGTTTCCATTGCAAGCAAACCATAGACACGAGACAATAGCGGGTTTACCAACCCGTATTGTTTAATAGAAGAAACAACTTTCTTATTGACATAATTATATCATTTTAGTGTCAAAATTTTTTTAACCTACAATACAGTAAAATACGAATATGAATACAATAAAGATGAAAAATACTGTTTGAAGCTTCACCTTCAAACTGATTATTCGTATACTGACATTTCTGATAGTGAGCATTGAAACGCTCTATTGAAGATTTAGCAGACGATAAGATGCTTTTTTCCATTCAAAATGGCATCTTTTTTAAATTATTTTTCTTTAAAAAATTACAAATTGCACATGAGCACCATTCTCTTATTTAGCAAAGAAACCCGGACTCTCATCCAATTTTGCACCCAACACCTATACATATTGTCAGAAATCGGCGCCTATGTGCAGGATCTCCACTGTCCAGGAAACTCTAGTAATTAAACTTTATACAACAATTCTTTATATGTGTGATGTAAGGAAGTACATCATCCCAATTATATCAGTGGAAATGTTATCTGACCCAACATATTCGCTTTTTATACTTTGTATTGTTTTTCGCACCCTATCTTCATCATCGAACTTTCAGCGATGATCAAAAGGTTTTCTTCACTAAACAGAAGAAAGTTTTGAAAGAACTTTTGCTCCAATAGGGAAATAACTTGGTATTATCTTGGACAAAGGTTTAACTTGGACATCACATATCATTTGCAAAATCAAAAAAGCAACTGTACTAAGCAATTGTACTAGCTTAGTGTCGAAGGGCAATTGGAAATACTTTTGGATTCAATCTAAGGGTCACCATCATAATAGTAATAATAATGGCTTTACTTAACGATCACAGACCAGACTGCACATCCATTAATTTTTGACTTGACGAAACTGGCTTGCGAATTATAAGATTTAGGGATATGATGTGAATGATCTCTCAAACAATGTTGTAGTATGTATAGGTGCGCATACTGGGTAGTTTATTATACAGATAAGGTGGCTTTTTCAACAAAATAAGCTTATGATAGAATAATAACAAGCGCAACATTCTTCTATTAGACATATTTAACCAGCCAGCCTCTAATAGTTTATGTGACGATCATACCTCCTTAAACCATATGCAAGTCTAAGACAAGCGTTCTGTACTCGCAACGTGGATTTACACTTCTATGATAAGAACCATGATAGCTCACGAAGCCATAATTTGGTGCTCGGTCCTGAAGCATATATACAAAGCTAAATTGTTGCATCAATTGCAACGACTGCCTAATTATTAATCAGGGGCGCCATAAGATCTACAGCTATGATTGCGATGGAGGCTATGCTGAACGTGATAATCTTAGATGTTTTTATCAGGGAGGTGGGTAGTAATGGTGTTGCTTTGATTGCGATCGGGGAATGAAAACCTATATATTGAAAAGTGGCTTCCTATTTTCTTAAGCAAGCCACTTTTTAGCATTGAGGCAATATCTCAAAGTAACATAAACGAAGAAACCTGGAGATTCTAGAGCGGCAATTTTCTCGTACGATCTCCAGTTGCACATTTCTACTTTGCTACTTAGAAACTCACGCAGAAATAACTGCTATTAACGTAGTAACCAATGAGTTTGTAAACTCTTAAAAAATCGACCGAAACGTTATAATTTGCACAGATAGGAGATAGGCTATGCTGACGATTGGTAGGTACATCGCCGTTGATAAAGTTCTGTCGGCAATCACTCGAGGAACCAAACGTATGTAAAAACATCGCGATAAAGAGGTGTAAAAGGCACATTGGAATTATGGGACATGATCATGCGGACAGGTTGGCGAAATAGGCGGTTAACAAGTCACCAATCTCCTCTGAACATAAAGCTCATAATCTCTATTTGCCATCGTAGTTTTTGCGATTAATGGGATGATATACCAGCAAGTATATTTGCAGAGAAAACTTTGCTTTACCCTAACCAAAAGAGATTTGCGCAATTTCGTGGAAAATCAAAAAGTGATTTGAGTCTCCTCACCCACTTCCGGACCAGACACTGCAGGTTACGTAAGCATATGTTCTACATGAAGCTGACAAATAGATCCATCTGTCGAGAGTGTGAAATGGAAGACAAGACGATAAGTCATATTGTTTGTGACTGTCCCAATCTGGTGTTCCTAAGGAAATCCATTTTTGGAATACCATAGCCAATCCAACGTTCATGAAAACATTGGATTGATTTTCTGACCCTTTTGAAAGTACATACATCATCGAACACCAGTCTAAAGTTCATATCGATATTGTCAAGTACTGTGTTCTTGTAATTATTAGTGACTTCATCTTCACCATTCTCATCATCATTTATGACCTTTGCTTAATTTTTTATATTACATATCATTATGACGTCCTCCCATTAGCTTTAGTATGGTATGGATATATATCTTTAAATACTAATTTCTTGTCTGGTTCTATGGCTTCCTCTTGACTTAGATACTAGCATGTTTATATCTGCATTTTTACTTCTATCCTCGATGTTTTGGATAAAATTTAGAAGTACTGTCATCCCTGTACTGCAAACCAATACTTACAAACCAATAATATTAAACGTAATGTTTTTGTCATGATCGAATCGCATAATTAACCCTCCGTCTGTCGGGCGCGCTTTCTTAACACTTTCGATCGGGTGTGGTCTGTGGAGTCCAAAATAGAAAAAACTCTAAAGGACGCCAACGTGTCCTCCAGTGCTAATTTCTCATAAATATCTTTTATATGATGCTTGTACTATATAATAGCCTAATACAGGGCCAATTCTAAACTCACGTTTTATGTTCATTTGATTTCAAGAAAATGCTTACAATTTAATCACATATTTTTCAAAATTTGGAAACAACGCCTAAATAAAGGAAAAGAAAATCGATCTATAATAATATTTATTTAAAAATGTATAAAGTGTTATAAAAAAATGTCTTAACTAAAGAATAATATTCTATACACAAACTGGAGGGCTTCAAACTGTGGTCTCCATATTTCCCAAACAATCGTTGCAGCACGCTGTTATGTGCTCCATGCACAACCAACATTTACAAATTTTGCAAAAATAACAAGTTTTTCGTGTTTTGCAATATTTACAGTTTCCTCTTTTCCCTGGTTGTGGCTTTGGAATAATCTTCTTTTCAATACCTGAGAGCCTCAAGGCAAAAATACGCAAACTTTTGGTCAAGTGCTTATCAACGGCTCTTCTTTGCATGTTATTTTTCACTAACTCCATACCAAGATTTTTTTGAAACAGTCTGCGAGTTTTAGCAAATTCACCATCTGGTATGTTGCCTTTGTAGATAACAAAAGCGTTAATTGCTGCTATATTGAGGAGGTTATAGAAAATTACCATTGGCCAACGCTTTGTGTTTCTTGCGACATTGTATGATGTGATCATTCGATCAACAACATCTACTCCACTTTTTGTGCTATTATAGAAAATAATTATTTCGGGCTTTTTCCGATCACCGGTAGCTTCATCGATATGATCGTCTCGGTGCATTGTTGAAACTACAAGCACATTCTTTCCTTTTCTGGGTATATATGAAACTGCAGTAATATAATAATAATAATAAATCATTTATTGTTCATAACTTGATAGCAAAAACTTCTATAACATTCTTTACATTAAAAAAAAACTAAAGTATGAACAAACGGTGTTGTTCGACATTCCTTGCCGTTCTTCCATAAACACCAACAGCAACAAAAATATTAACAAAACAAAAGAAATTATGCAGAAAGAAAGTAACCTATTAATACAAAATATATATATACAATTGCAAAACAGTAACCATAACAATAATTACTGTAATCAGTACTAATGTCTGATATTCTGTAAAGCGCATTGAGCCGAGAACAAAACTGTCCGGTATCGACGCCTAAAAACCCCAACGGACGTGCACAGTCCCATAACCTTAAAGATTTCATTCATTAATTGAGTAATTTTGTAAGAATAAAATTTTTTAAAAAGCTGCCGCTTATGTATAGGCGGTGTAAGTGTTCCTTTATATCTTATATTAAGGGTGTTCACGTCCGTTCTGAACTGTATCTTTTGATAAAGGTAGGGAGGCTGCGCTGACACTATAATATTGAAGTAAGTTGTCGCACAATGCAATTTTCTACGATTTACCATGTTCAACCAATTTACTTGAACCAATTTGTAACTGATGTGTTCTTACCGTCTTATCCCGAAAATAAGTCGAGGGCATGTATTTTGAATTTTTTGTATTTTGTTTGCTATTCGCTTTGAAAGAAAAGGGGAATACAAGGCATCTCCATAATTGAAAACCGACAGCACCAAGCTTTCACATAGCATACTTCTACTGCTGCCAGACAGAAAATGACGAGCATTATAAATAATTTTCAATTGATTTAAGCAGAACGTATCTTTTTATTGATGTATTCATTGAAAGTTAGGTTTTCATCAATGATCACACCAAGACTCTTCACTGAGTTTTTGCACGTCAATTGTTTGTCAAGAATGTCGATTCTATCTTTAATCCTCTCTCTAAGTTTCTTTGGACCAAAAACAATAACGTCTGTTTTTGATTGGTTAAGTAACAGATTATGACGACGAGACACCTCCATAAGAGTGTCCAGATCGGCACTGATACGCGCACAGACCTCCTCCACCTCGTTCTCCCCAGAAAATCCATATAACTGTGTGTCATCTGCATATTGGTGAATTTTACAGAAAGAAACAGATTTATAGAAATCGCATGTATAGATTGAAAATAAAAGTGGGGAAAGTACCGACCCCTGTCGTACACCAACCCCTACAGGTAACTTCTCAGACTCCCGGTCGTCCAAGCCAACGCATTGCTTCCTACCGCCCAGGAAGCTGTTTAGCATGTTAATCGCTTTATCCTTCAAATCAATATAATGCAACTTTGCCAATAAAATTTTGTGACTTAGGTATCGAAGGCCTTGGAGTAGTCAAGAAGGCAGAGGACAGTGGCTTTACCATCATCCATCGCTCTCAACACATCGTCCACGATATCTAGCAAAGCAGTAACGCAGCTGAAACCCTGACGAAAGCCAGATTGCCGATCGGGTAGAATGTTATTATTCATAATATAATCGTTTAGTTGTTCAAACAAAACCCTCTCCATCACCTTGGACAGAACCGAAAGAATACTAATCGGCCTTAGATCCGTCATCTTCTATGGATTATTAATCTTGGGAAGGGGATTTATTAAAGATATTTTCCATGCTGCTGGAAAAAGACTAGTCCCAATTGCGCAATTTATAATATGCCTAATATATGGTATAATATGTGGGGAACATAGTTTAATAGTTTGCATGTTTAATTTATCACAACCTGCGGCGTTACTCTTTATCAGTCGCATCGTTTCCTCCACCCCAACATCTTCAATCTGATTAAATTCAAAAACAGCACCACGTATTGTTCCATTTAAATAATGATTATAAAGGTCTACATCACACTCCAAGGTACCTCCCCCTGCAAAATGTTTATTTAATTCATTCACGTTTCTGAGGTGTACAGATATTGCTATCTGTTAGTTTATAATAAATTATAAAGTCCGACCTTTCTTAGCGCTGTCCACTTATTGTCCACACTTCCTATTTGTAGTTCAAGATAGAATCTACGTTCTGTACGGATAGCTCCCGTGACTGTTTTTCTCATAGCTTTGTAAAAAGCCCATTTATGTGGTAATTTAGATGCTCTAAAATCACGATATGCTTTATCTCTAAGCTTTTGCATGGACCTGATAGTGTCAGTAATCCATGGTGACTGGGGTTTTACAAATTTACAGGTCCTTAGTGGACAATGCACCTCCAGAACACTAAGTATGGCGCTACTTAGGAAATCTACCTTAGTGTCGACATCTGGCATGTCAAAAATACAAAAGAATGGAATCTTGTACAGATCCTCCATGAAACCATCATATTGAAAATTACCGAAACAGCGAATGGTCCTGACTATGGGCGCTCTTGGCGGAGACTTTAACTTCAATTTACCATAAATTAAAAAGTGATCAGAGATCTCAGCCTCCTCCTGAACGTCAACTTCCTCCACCACGTCGACGTCGGACACCAGTATTAAATCAATCAAGGTAGAAGACAAATGTGTTACACCTGTCGGTTTATTTACTATTTTATCATTACTAAATGCGAATAACGAAGAATATACTTTCCTGTTTTTAACTTGTGTTATTTCAAGAGGTAGTTCTCTTCTATTGGCTCTAATTGCACCAACCACAGTAAGGCGGTTCTCTCTTAGCAGTTTCTTTACAATTGAATATCCTGTGAACCAACGATCTATTGTAACATTTCTTCCTGATCCTAATAAATGTGAACACATTCTTTCAGTTACTGCAGCGGTAGAGTTGTCAGTTTTATATGGGCCATTGGGTTGAACACCAGCGTAAATTTCTATGTGTGAAGTGAAAAATGTTTTGGCATCAACAACGGCGAAGACTTTCAATCCGTATTTGTTTGGTTTATTTGGAATGTACATTCGGAAACTGCACCTACTCCTAAAGGCACGCAGTATTTCATCTAATGTTACATACTCGCCCACAGAATAAGTTTTCTTACAATTGTCGTTGAACTTGTCAACAATAGTACAAACTGCTGCTAGTTTGTCCATTTCTTTTCTTTGACCTCTAGTTGTGGTATCTAAGTCTAAGCGAATGCATTTCAATAAGAAGACGAACCTCCGTTTTGCCATTGTAGCAGGAAATATCTCATATCCCATACCGTCTTATGACCAATACTCTGCTAGATGTGTCGTTGATCCATGATGGAGCCCAGCTAAATAAAGCACTCAGTCTTATCTTGGTATTTAACAGAAATTTTATCAATAAAGGAATTAGTGTTTTCAACTACAATATCAATGCAGTTTCCAAACATGTACATCCAGCATTGAATGAGAGATAATGCGTCACGTGCTTCACAGATGACCACCGGCAGGTGAGACACTATGTTTTCGTTGCGAGTTCTAATATATAAAAATTTTTGGCGTTAAAGATCGAAAAATGAGCCGTGTGCACACATGGCAATAGTTTACATCGGACTGAATAATCTTGGCATAAGGAAGAAGAATGGTTATAAATACAGTAACTTATATTTTAAACAGGTTGGCAATAAAATTTTTTTAACAATGTGACACACCAATGCATGAGCGGCAAAATTTAAAAAAGTTTTAAAAAATTTACATGAAAGATAAAAAGTATCTGTTATAGTTAAACTCTGTAATCTCATTAAGCATGTATGTTTGTAGGATCATTATTATGGTGTAATTTAATGAAGTATTCTTCATAAAGATCCATTTTTCTCGATTTACTGAGATTTTTAAAAAGTTTAATGTTGGAGATATCAGTTTTACGTTTGTGTTCTTTTAGGTTTTTGTTAAAAGTTGAATCTTCTTTATTTAAATGTTCCTTAAATCTAGTGTTTATATTACGACCAGTTTGACTAATGTAATAGCAATCACAGTCGTTACATTTAATATTATAAATACCACTTTTAAGACTATCATTAAACGAGTGTTTGTTGTTGATTAAAAATTGACTTAATTTGGTGTTATTCTTATAAACCGGAGTGATATCAAACTTCTTGAAAGTATTAGAGAGTTGGTTTTGTATGGTAGGGTGAAAAGGTAGGGAGAGAAAAACGCCTGGTTTAGAAAAGTGCGGGTAAATTAATTTGTTAATTTTAGATTGGTGGATACGATAGAACAAGTTTTGCAATTCCTGAAGGGAATATCCATTATCGAAGCCTAGCCTAACAATAGTGATAATTTCTTTATTAAAATCTGTGTTGTTAAGAGGATAATTTAAAATTCTATTGAAAAGAAAACGGAATGATGCAAGTTTATGTTGATATGATGAGAAAGAGTTTTTTGGAATAAGAGTGTTAGTAGTGGTAGGTTTCCTGTAAATGTCGAAGAGGATCCTGTCCTCCAAGAGACACTTGGTGATTTTAAGGTCAAGAAAATTTATAGAAAAACATTTCTTCATCTCGAAAGTGAATTGAAGATTATTGATATTGTTAAAAATGTTATTGAGAGCAATAATATGAGATTTTTCACCGTTGTAGACCAGAAGGACGTCATCCACGTATCTTTTATAGAATATGATATTTTTAGTGAAAAAGGAGTATTTCTCGGAGAACAGGACATCTTCGAAATTATTAACAAAGATGTCGGCGATAATCCCTGAGATAGGGGAGCCCATGCGGTAAAATTTATTATTGAAAATGAAGAAGTTTTGTTCACAAACAAGTTGTAATATGTTAATGAAATTGAAGATGTGTTGGTATTGAATATCGTTGAATTTATGAATGTTATCAGATAGATAGGCTCCGATAATTTCTAAAGAGTTTTTTATAGGAACATTAGAATAAAGATTCTTGATGTCAAATGACACAAGCAAAGATTTTGTATTGATTTTAATATCCTGAAGGGATTTAATTAATTCATCTGAATTTTTAACATTAAACTTTAGACTGTCTTTAAAATTATTATATAAGAATTTTTGGATTTGTTTAGCAATTTTTTAATATTATTTTGTTGGAAAAATGAAAAAGTTTTTTCTAAATATGAAGTTCTGTTAAGTATGACGAGGCGTTTTTGTCTCCCAAAGTTATCACAAGATCCCTACTGTCAATTTTCTTATTTAATTTTATGATCTCCCTGAGGTCACAGCTCATGCGCATGTTAGAGGTGTTATTATTATTAATAAGGTCCTTTATATTGTTTTGGAGGTACCTATGAATATCAGGTCTACGCATGAGCTGTGATTCCAGGGAGATTGCTAGTTCGATTTCGTTGATTTTTTTAGGTATAGAAAATTTGTGTCCTAGGTTGAAAATACGGTTGGTTTTGTATGGTACGGTTTTCACCCTACCATACAAAACCAACTCTCTAAAGAATTTGGAGCATCTTCTTCCTTATGCCAAGATTATTCAGTCAGAACTTGGTAGAGTTCCAACTGGAATACGATTCTTACAGATTACATCTGCGAATATTGTTAGACATTTGATCAGGAAGGGTCTGTCAGGACAAAATATTATGTAGCGACTATTTGGAATTTTGAAAAACAGTTTTTTATAGCGAAAACATTTGATATTCAGATACTTGAAAGGTACTGTGACCGTAGAAGTTTAATAAATTAAAAATTAAATTTAAAAAATATTTCACATAATCATTTTGTCGTGGACTCGTAGACCACACCCGACAGACGGAGGGTTAAATATAAAATCATACTTTATTTCGCTATATAGTAGTAATTAATCAAAGTTGCAAAATTTAAATTATAGATAATATAACTGTCCAATTTGTAACATTTAATGTTACCAAAAACAAAAAAGAAAAAAACTAAAAGACACTGAATACCGTACTGATTTATGCATACACTTAATTGTTGGACCATAAAATGTTATGACCCAACATTACGTTTTACGCCAAAAAATTTTTCCCATCGGAACGCATCGTTTCCCCGAATTAACTCATCACACGAAATTAGAGTCTCGAAATTAGGGTCGCGCCTTTTTTAATGTATTTACCGTTTACCAGCAATCAGGTCGCGCGCGTTATTATATTGTCTGTACACGTATTAATTCGTATATTTTAACGTTTACGCGTCTTTTTTAATATACGACAGCGCCTCGGTCGCCGCCAGGAACAGGTGGTGGTCCGGACGCGAGATTTCCGCAAAAGGAACAAGACGACTACTTTAAGGATTCGAAATAACGGGTCGATTAAATCGGTCCGATTTATTTTGCGCGAGCGTCGTCTCACGCGACCCTTATTACGATGTGTAATCCAAATTGTTGTCACTCAAGCCGAAAAGTGGTGAAAGTATCCTCGGGACACTTTGGACGCGAGCCAAACGAAAAAAAGAATGCCGCCCGTTTCCGCCAGATAACCGACGACGAAATTAATAATGAACGGTGAACAGTAAGTGTAAACGATTTTTTTTAATGAACAAGAACGGTTATTAGGTGAAATTAAGATGTCTTGAGATTACCAACACGTATATGTACATTGAAAATATGTAGTTTTAATTGTATTGAGTTAAAAAACTTGATAAAGTGATTATTGTAAATTACGGTTATTGAGATAAATTTTATTTAATTTTTATTACCTTTAATCCAATTTGTTTCAAATCAATTATAAATTAAAAGTAAGTAAGTAATGATTGGGTATGTAGGAATATCAAGTTACACGTGTTAATTAAATATTCCTTATTCAAAGTAGTCACTCTAAATTCTAAACCAACAAGAAATCTATGTCAAATTAATTATAGTAAATTATATTGATTAATTAAACTTAATATAGGCATATTTACAAGGTTACTCTTCAAACAAAGTCCTTATTTGGTTTTGTCTATAACTTTTTTATACAAAATAGTATAAATCATAATCTTAATAATGAAGAAAGACAGTCTTAATCTAAATTTGGTAAAGATCGATTAATATTAAGTAATCTTAATCACGCGGAGTGAAAATTAAAAAGTGATTACAACTCAACTAATAGGAATGAATGAATAATTTTTGGTATATTAAATCTTTATTAGATGTGATTTAGAACGCTTCTTATTTTGTCCCGATATCATAATTTGTTCTTGAGATATGATACCATTACACGTATACTGTGTATGCATCGTAGGAAAATGGCTTAGATGACTATTAGAACATACTAATCATAAAAATAGGCTTCAAGTCTAAGTTGAGGAAAAAAGAAGACCAATATTTCTAATTTCATAAAAGGGCAAATGTATGAGATGTTTTTGTAGAGAATCATTCTTGTATGTAGCATAAAAGCCAGATGTTGTACCTTAGCTTCTCTTACTCTGTGTGTTGTTCAGACTCACTTTTTATCACCAATATTTTTTACCACAATCATTATTTAATATCTTCCTAAGGATATGTTGAACATTACCCGTGCATTACGTTTATTAAAGCTTAATAATCATGGAGATAACTTACTCATCACAGAAACTCTGAAACTATTTGTTGCATCACATTCTCACTAATTTAATCTCCATGAGAAACACTCTGCAGACTTTCTTAATGCCTATTAGATCTATATATATAATTACTATATTATTAGCGTATTCCATAATGTGTTATTTTAGTATCTATGTGCAATTGATTCTCATGACACATCTCAAGTCTAAACTTAGTTGTAGAAAATTTTATTCTCAACAATATTGTTTTCTTAGAATTTTTGTGCTTAGTTGGGTCAATATTGTAAAAAATAGGAAAATATGAAAATTTGATGCTGATGATTTTCAAGAACTCAACTCTGATGCGCTGAGGATAGACTGGAAACCGTTATATCTTATGACGGACATTGATGCGAAAGTTAATTATTTTAATAACAAAGTAACAGGTTTGTATGACAAACATGCTCCGATAAGGCAAAGGAGAGTGAAACATTTTCCCACCCCCTGGTTAACTAATGATATTAGGGGTCTCATGAGCGAACGTAATAAAGCAAAAGCGTTGTACAGACGTAACCCGTCAGTTAATAACTACAACTGTTATCGATCTCTGCGTAACAGGTGCAATCACAAATGCAAAAATGCTAAAAAAAATATTTTTATTGGAAATTATTTATACTTTCTGGAAGACCTTGCGATCTCTTGGCGTTACTGACTGCAAACTCACGCAATCCACGCCGGATCCTAACTTAACGCTTGACACTATTCAGAAAGCTACCTTATCTCAAATCATTCGTGCATCAGGAAATGTGAGCATGGATGATATTCGTAGTTTTTCATTGACTATGGTTGACTCGGAGATTGTTCGTGATGCTCTCACTCAAACCTGGTCTACTTGCTGTGGTGCTGACCTTATTTGTCTAAAACAAATTTTGCCAGTACTGGATTCTGTTGTGCCTCCGCTGATCCATATTTTTAACTTCTCTTTTGAATCATCCTCCTTCCCATCTATATGGAAACATGCTCAGGTTGTCCCCATTCCCAAATTGAAGAATTTCCCTATCGTCCTATTTCAATCCTTCCTATTTTGTCAAAGGTTCTGGAGCGTATTGTATACACCCAGGTTTATGATTTTCTTCAGGAGCATCGATTGATCAGTGACAGGCAGTCTGGTTTCCGACGGGGTCATAGTACTACTACTTCCTTGATCAAGATTATGGATGATATAAGACTTGCCTGTGATAATCGTCGTATCACTATTTTGGTTCTACTTGATTTCAGCAAAGCCTTCGATTATGATCTTCTTCTTTCTATACTTTCATCTCTTGGTTTTTCTTCCCCGAGTCTTTCATGGTTTCAATCATATCTTTCTGTGTGTCCGTGCCAATTCAACCTTTTCCAATCGCTTTGAGCTTTCTTGTGGTGTGCCCCAGGGCAGTGTTCTCGGTCCGTTGCTGTTTTCTATCTTCATTGATTATTATCATTGGTTATTTCTTCAAATTTTCATCTTTACGCGGATGATCTGCGGATTTATACCGATACATCAGTTGATGACTTTCCTCAAGCTATTGAGCGAATTAATAATGATCTTGCTAGAGTATCTGAGTGGTCTAAACTATACGGTTTGAAACTCAATGTTAATAAGACCCAAGCCATAATTTTTGGTACAAATCTTTTGCGGAGCTTTTGCTAGCTCGCAACTTCTACTTGGTGACACCGTCATTAAATTTTCAGATGTAGTTAAGAATCTTGGAGTTATGATGGATTCTGCACTGTCTTGGCGCCCTCAGGTTCAGGCTATTTGTAAGAGGGTTTACTCCTGTTTTCACTCCCTTCGTAACTTTAAGTGTTTTCTTCATTCTTACGTTCGACGCAACCTCTGTTATTCGCTCATTTTTCCACATCTTGATTATGCGGATACGGTTTGTACTGACCTGTCGATATCCTTATGTAATAAACTCCAGAGACTACAAAATAATTGCATACGTTTTATATTCGATCTTGGAAAATATTGTCATATTACTCCTTACCGCAATAACTTACATTTGCTTACGTACGTAAACCGGCGGTCCTTCCGTGTGTTAACAAGTCTCTATAAAATTATTCATACCCATAATCCACAATATTTGTTTAATAATTTGAAATTCCTATCGTCACACGAGCGTCCCATTCGTTCACAATCAGACTTAATACTTCTATTCCCAATACATCATACGAATATATACCATGGGTCGTTTACGTTGTGCGCCATATCCCTCTGGAATGGTCTCCCCATGGATATTAGAAACGCTCCAACTCTGTCATCTTTCAAGACTTGTATTACACATTTCCTCTTCTCCCATCAAATTGCGATATTATAACAATTTACTTCCTTTTCTTCTGAGCTTCTTCTTTTCTACTTTCTTTCCTATACTCCTTATTCACCTTCTTTCTCTTCTGCTTTGTTACTGTGTGAATTTCTTATAGTTTTTTTCCTTTTTGTTGTCTTGTCGTTTATTGTTTTGCCGCATTAGCTAATTAATTACTATTCTGTACATCTGGTGGTATCATTCTAATTTAGTTTAGACTGGGTCGATTGGAAGATATCGTCTGTGACGATAAATCGTTCCGTTTGTCAAAATTGAAAATTGAGTTTATAAGTAATTAAGTAATTGTAATTTTTTTTACTATTATTAGTTATTTTACTGATAATTATAACAATGTACATTTTTTTCCCTTTCTACTTGTTTTTCTCTCTTTGTTTTTGACAATAAAGATTCATTTGAATTTGAAAAAATGATCATTATCTTTGATTATCTACAGCCCTGGCGCGCCAACTTCTGAAATTTTTACAATAAAATGTATGGTGTCCCCATCATACATGTACCCATTGAGTCCCCTCTGAGGAGCGAATCTATTTTTGGCATTGTCTTTTGTATGAAAAGGGACGCACTCATTTTATTCGTCCAACCCAACCATCAATATATTAGGATGGTTCTGGTTCAAATATACGAGGTTGAGTTGGGTTGGGTTTAGCAGTGCTTCTGAAGATATTTCTCATATCACTTAGGCCCTCTTTGTACATCCTCGCAGTTTTACTTCGTCCATGTGGGGCTAGACTCATCTAGCAGATGCTGATTGAATAAATCAATCCTTGTGAATGATATTCCTCAGACTACTTATGATTTCTCAGACATGATAAATTTCTATCAGAACTTTATCAATGATCTGAATCCTTCCTTTCGATTATCTGGTGTGGATGCGGATACGATCATGCGATTGTTAATGGAAATTAAGAGTAATTCTTCTGGTGTGGATGATATCAGCATAAATGTTGAAGTTGGTTGTTCCTCACCTTCTGTGCCACATTACACATATTGTAAATGAATGCATTCGATCAAACTACTTTCCTAATACTTGGAAATTAACGCTAGTGCTCCCCTTGCCCAAAATAAATTCGCCAAGAGAATACAAATACTTGCGTCCCATTAGTATATTGCCGACTATCAGCAAGATGCTGGAGAAAATTGTTAATTTTTAGCTAAGGCATTACCTTAATGTAAATAACATTTTTCCTGATTATCAATTTAGGTTTGTGTCAGGCCGCAGCTGCCCTATTTCTTTGTGGAAGATTACTGATGATTCAATCTGTGCTAAAGATATCAGTAAATATACCACTTATACTTTGTTTTTTTTAAAGCTTTCGATATGGTCTATCACGATATTTTATTATCTATATTAGACCATATTGACTGTTGATGAAATTTATATCTTCATATTTAGAAAATCATCTACAGTCAGTTAAATTACCGAATAGTATAAAATTCTTACCGAAATCTATAAATTTCTGTAATATTCACATGTATGCGGATATCATCCGCCTACATCCGCCAGTAGTTATACTTAAATTTGAATAGGAGTTAGATGATGGTTAAAATCAATTATCTTGAAATTTTGTTTTGTTATGCTCGAATGCAGTCCTTGAAGTGAATCCTGATAAAAGCTTAGTGCTACATTTTAGAAGCGACAAAAAAGTCGCATTGTTGAATAAATCGCTGAATATAACTATTTGTGGATCACGCATATCAATTAACTCATCAGCGAAGAATTTGGGTCTTCTCATATTTTTCTGACATTATATTATATTAGGTTCTGTTCCATCAGTTATTGTTGATAAGAAAATCGCATTATTTTTAATTGTTTGGCTGTCATTAATTTTAATCCAACCCAACCTAACTAGCTACTTTGCATTAAATATTATTTGGTTTGTTTTCATCAACCTCGGAACTGTTGTGCAGGTGGTTGGCCAATGTTTTCTAAAAACATGAAAACGAAATTAAAGAGATTATTTTGCATCCTGAAGAGTATCAAAAAATATTTTCCATTATACAGTTTTGTGCGTCACGTAAAAAAAAATAGGAAAAAACCAAACCTTTACTGAAAAAAGGGAAGTGTTTGTGTTTTTGCTAAAATGAAGCGCTTCTAGTACTAACATGATATTAATAATATCATTTGCCCAAGATATGGTAGGCATGCAGAATAAAATTGAATTACTGCTGAACAGCCAAATTCGGTGCTAAAATATCTTCTCTTTTACTGATCAAACTGCTTTGACTAAATATGGAATCAACAAAAACTCAATTTTGCACTTAAATAGATATAATCTTTATTTTTGGTTCTACCGGTTTCGATCACTCAGATCATCTTTAGGAACCATTTATTTATAAAAGCATAAAATATAGATATATATTGAAAAAAATCACAAAAGACAATTTCATCTTATAAAAAATATGCGAATATTAAGCATAATAATATCTCTAAATCTTTCGTCAAATTAAGAAAATAGGAAATCTGTTGCAAGTTGGAGGATAAATCTCAAAATGGAATAGAAATTAGATGAATCAACACAATCAAATAAAACCTGGCTAAAGTCGTAAAGTCGTCCGTAAAGTCGTAGTACATTTTCGATAATTTCAAAGTGATGATGATATGAAATGATATTGTTCGTGAGTTTCACCATTAAACTTTTAATGTCAAATTTTACTTTAATAGATATTCTTAATCCTGTCTGGGAATTCTTTATCATCTGCTTAATTTTTCTTAGCAATAAATGGTTTTCTTCACGCTACTTTACCATTAAACCATGGTTTCGTATCTGTCACATTTTATCAACAGTTATTTCTTTCTAGATGTATTTTGTTGCTCTCAATTATTTCATAAACTCGTCAGCTTATTTAATTATAATAATTTTTAATTATATTTAGGGGTAGGATCTTTGTTCATAAGTTTGATGTTGTTTTGTTCAAAAAATTCTTGAGTCTTGTTGATATAAGATTCTTTAGTGATAATGACTAATCCCGCGTTTTTGTCTCCTAATGTGACGATCAAATTTTCATTATTAATTTTTTGTTTTAATTTTTTGAATATCATTTAAGGTGACTGAAGGTCTATTTTTAGAATTTCTATTAGATTTGGAAGTTAGATTTGCAAAATTATTGTGAATTTCGTTAAAAAGGTTTGAATTTTCAAAAATTTTGGATTGTAAATTGATGGCTAGTTCTATTTTATCAATCTTTCCGGGAAAGGCAAACTTGTGGCCTAAATTGTAAATATAAAATTATTTTCTTTGTCAGTGAATGCAACATTGCTCTGATTAGTGAAACGGGGTGCAAAATTAATATTATTTAAATCTTGAATAGAAACTTTAAAATTTTAATTATTAACATTTATCTTTTTAATATGGAAAAATATTTTAGGTGAATTCTTTGAGAGATTGTCACTTACATTATGTTTATTAAAAAGGATAGATTTGGTATGTTTCCTCTTTTTGCCTTCTTGGAGTCGTTTCATCCTGTTTCTTTTTGTGATTTTATTTTTCATGGTGATAAATTGAACTTCTTTTCGAAATTTGGAGAGGATTTCTTCGTGTTCTATGAAATGAAGCTTTTTCTGTAGCTGGAGATGTAGAAATTTCATAATTTTATCTTCTTTGGATTGTAAGGAATAGAGTTGACGTAGTCTTTTTTTTTCATCATCTTGAAGAAACTGGACATAAATCAAATCTTTCTAACATGTCCCTTTTAAAACATTTAAAGAAATCAAAAAAGATGGATCTTTACGAAGAATATTATATCAGATCCTATAACAACAATAATCCACATCTCTTAATAAATGAAATTACAGATTTTTTCCATAAAAGACTCTTTTCACGTTTCCTATAATATTGAAATTACCACTCTTTGAGAAATCTGTCACATTTTATCAACAGTTATCTCTTGCTAGATGTATTTTATTCTCAAATATTCCATAAACTCGTCGGACCGTTTGGAAACGCAAAATTCAAGCACACGGCTCACCTTAGTCTAGACTAAGGTAAATTTTTTTTCTTTCAATTTTTTAATGCCTGACTAATTTTATTCATCTTTAATGCTATCATTTTTAACTTTGTTTATTGACATTTTGCATTTTTATTTTTAGAAATTGTTCTTCATGTAATTTAACATATGAAACCATGCTTTGCCTTCAGCCATTACAGTCACGCCGCCCTTGGGCTTTAATAATTTTAATTAACGTTAACATCAGCGCTCATTATTAATGTTTTTATCACTAATAATAATTCAGATTTTTGCATTTCAACATTAATAATGTCAAACAAAAAACACATTTATTCCTTTTAACAAAAAAAAAATTTCAAAGAAAGGTATTAAATTACCAACCAATTTGTTTATTAACTTCACTATTTTCAAAATTTTCACTAATTTTAAATTAAATAAAAGATTGGTATTTGCTTCTTCAACGTTTAATGACGAGAGTTCAAGATCATCCAATGTCTTCGCATTTTTCTCTTCGCTTAATTTCTTGCAACCTCTGATGTAACTGACTGTAATTATATCTTATTTCATAAAATCAACTTATTTTTAACTTTTTTAATTTTAATTTAATACAGTTGTACCTGATGACGCTTTTACGAAAAAAGCGAAACACGTCTACTACAGATTGAAAAGAAATAAATAAATATTTATATCATTGTGAAAAAAAGGATTTTACCCTTCTTCTTTTAAGTACTATACTAATTTGTGGTGGAATACTGACCTTGTATATCTTAAAATGTAGGTAATAACAACATTTAACAAAGCAAAAAAAATCGAGAAAAGAAGAAGACTGGGAAGTTTAAAACTACATCGGTTCAGTTATAAAAAAACTTTAAGGCAGAGGAAAAGATCAGCTTGGCAAAAATCCTGTAAAGCTACAGGGGACTATAGAAATTTAAAAAAGACTTGGCGATTACACCACCAATCCTGTACAAAGTATACGATTACTAATGTCTTATCATTTTCTGACTGTATATTTACCGACAACCGAATGTGGGAAGAAGATTTTGTATGAAATCCAACGAAAGTTAGCTAATCTTGTGATGACTGAAACCAAAGTTGACTGGGCTATACAGTCCTTCTCACCATTTATATCTAGCGATCCTGATGGCATTCCACCTGCGCTACTACAATACTATATGATGGATTTACTACAATACTTATTAAAAATGTATAAAGTTTGCTTAGCATTCCGCTATATTCCCTTATCCTGAAGAGAATAAAATAAGGGAACATAGCGGATAATCATCATTCCAAAGTCTGGAAAAAGAGATTATACTGATTCAAAATCATATAGATCAACCAGTCTTTCCTCGTTCATTGAAGAAGGAAGGCAGTTGAAAGGCTATATGAAAGAGAAACGACACTGGAAAGGTTTCCTCTGCACCCAAATCAGCATGCATACATTCCGCGAAGATCAACAGAAACGGCCCTACAAGAAATTGTAGGAGCTATCGATAAATCTTTTAACTACAAATAATCCACATTGAAGGAGCTTTTGACAGAACAGCGTTTCATGTAATTAATAAAATCCTTAGAGACAAAGGAGTCCAGCCTGCACTAATGGACTTAATTCTAAATATTCACTCTCAAAAAGGGACGCACATTGTGTAATGATGCTAATTATAATAAGAACAATAAAATAAGAGCTATTTGAACGAGGATGTTCGTAGGATGTAACACATCCTTGTAAGACAGCTCTTAGCTAAAAAAGCGCTTCTAGTACTAACATGATATTAATAATATCATTTGCCCAAGATATGGTAGGCATGCAGAATAAAATTGAAATACTGCTGAACAGCCAAATTCGCTGCTAAAATATCTTCTCTTTTACTGATCAAACTGCTTTGACTAAATATGGAATCAACAAAAACTCAATTTTGCACTTAAATAGATATAATCTTTATTTTTGGTTCTATCGGTTTCGATCACTCAGATCATCTTTAGGAACCATTTATTTATAAAAGCATAAAATATAGATATATATTGAAAAAAAATCACAAAAGACAATTTCATCTTATAAAAAATATGCGAATACTAAGCATAATAATATCTCTAAATCTTTCGTCAAATTAAGAAAATAGGAAATTTGTTGCAAGTTGGAGGATAAATCTCAAAATGGAATAGAAATTAGACGAATCAACACAATCAAATAAAACCTGGCTAATTTATAATATCTTTACTAAAAAGTTTATACTAAGATACGGTGTCCGTAAAGTCGTAGTACATTTTCGATAATTTCAAAGTATGATATGAAATGATATTGTTCGTGAGTTTCACCATTAAACTTTTAATGTCAGATTTTACTTTAATAGATATTCTTAATCCTGTGTGGGAATTCTTTATCATCTGCTTAATTTTTCTTAACAATAAAGATCAACAGAAACGGCCCTACAAGAAATTGTAGGAGCTATCGATAAATCTTTTGACTACAAATAATCCACTCTCGGTGTTTTTATCAATATTGAAGGAGCTTTTGACAAAACAGCGTTTCATGTATTTAATAAAATCCTCAGAGACAAAGGAGTCCAGCCTGCACTAATGGACTGAATTCTAAATATTCACTCTCAAAAAGGGACGCACATTGTGTAATGATGCTAATTATAATAAGAACAATAAAATATAAATTACCCCATCACATGAACGATTCACAAAAACAACATATTAGAAACAAACACATCAACAATGAAATAAAGAAGGAAAACATGAAAATCGACCACAATAACAGATTACTCCTATTTATATACCACCTACTAACAAGAAAATTACACTACATTGAACTACAAGAAGTTTTAGTACAAGCAAAAGAACATAAAGCCAATATCCTTTTAGAAAATTGGAAAAGAAAACAGAAAAAGATCAACATACTTTTGACAGATAAAAGAAAAAACGAAAGAGACCCACAAATCAATCAACAACACGATAAATCCATTTTCCATCCTAGATTAACAAACCTAACTGACATTGTTTTCACATCTCAAGAAGAAAAACTCCTCAACAAAGGATACAAATACGCAATACCAAGGATACCTACACTGAGTCACCTGACCATAGAACTAGAAGCAGCAACAAGATATAACTCCCACGAAAAAGACCTACGACTCGACCTCACTGATTTCATAAGAAAATCAGAGAAACATTCACAACATAAAACCAACGATAACGCTGTTGTTAACCAAGAAGTAAAAACCATCAAATCCATTAGAGAAAAATTAAAAATACATAACATCATAATCACAAAAGCAGATAAAAACGCAGGAATGGTTATCATACATAAGAACGTCTATAAACAAAAGACTGAATCCTTCCTAATTAACAATAATTTCATCGAAATAAAAAATAACCCTATTAACACGTTGCAGATCAAAGCCAAAAAGGCTCTCACTAACTCCAAGACATTCCTAGAAAAATATAACATTAGATTATCTAACATATTACCAATGAACCCAAGATGTCCCACTCTCTATTCCCTTATCAAATTACATAAACCTGATAACCCTATTAGACCGATCATATCTTCTATTGGTTCAAGCACCCACAAATTAGCGAAGATCATCAATCAATTTATATTAACCACCTTAGACTTCAGACCTTCACACACCATAAAGAATCGCCAACAACTCATTGAAGAACTGACGAACCTAAACATTTCCAGCAAATTTGAATTAATCTCATATGACATCACCAATTTATACACAAACATCCCAGTTTCTGAAACCCTTGAAATCACATATAGATTTTTTCAAGACAAACTCCATCTAGAAGACGCCAATCATTTACACAATCTTTTAAAAACCTACCTAGCCCAAAATATCTGTCGTTTCGACAACAAATTATATAAATATACAGAAGGTCTACCTATGGGTTCTCCTTTAAGCGGAATACTAGCAGATTTTTTCCTAGATAAACTTGAAAATGAATTACTCCAAAAAAGAAATGAAATAACCAAAAACATCATCTTCTGGAAGAGATACGTAGATGACATCCTGATCATTTGGAACACTAACACACAAAGCAATCCTGAAGATCTACATATTCTACTTAATGATCTTCATCCGAATATACACTTCACAATGGAACATGAACAAGATAATACTCTACCTTTTTTGGACCTAAAATTAATTAACAGGAATGATAATATAGAATTTGACATCTACAGGAAGAAAACACAAACTGACGTTATAATCCCTCATGATTCATATCATCATCACTCGCATAAAACTGCAGCATTTCACGCATACATTAATAGATTATTAACAACTCCTATGAACGAAGTTAATAAAAACAAAGAAATAACAACAATCAAAATAATAGCTTACAATAACGGTTTCCCAAAAAACTTCATTACGAAACTGATAAGAAAGCTGCAAACAAGAAACATCAATAAACAAATGACAACACTCAATAATAACATAATAAAATCAGAACCAACGTATAGATCAATCTCATTCCCAGGGAAACTAGCAACTTAGCTCCAATTCAAAAGATCTTTAGAAGATACAATATAGATATCAGTTTCAAAACCAACACCTCCATTCTAAATCTTCTAAAACACAAAGATGAATATACAAACCACCTTACTAATAGCGGCATTTACAAACTAAATTGCGACACCTGCGGTGCGGTATATATAGGAGAAACGGGAAGATCTATCAAACAAAGGGTTAAAGAACATATCAACAACGACCGGTCTAATTTCGGCAGACACCTCCTAAATACATCACACAAATTTGACCAAGAAACAGGCATAAAAATTCTACATAAAATGGATAAAAGCATAAGAATGTCCATCACCGAAGCTTATGAAATAGAAAAATTCAAATATCAAAACAAGCACATCGAATGCCTTAATGATCAAATAGACTTACTTACACCACCACTATACAGGACTCTAAAACAACCTTTCCCAACAGAACCTACTTAACATAACTATGAAATAACCCACTTGCATCCATTTTCCCTCACCCTTTTCCTCAACAGAAGAGAGCTCTAACTAAAGATTGTATACTTGGAGCTGCACTGATTGAGTTCCTTGACAATCAAATTCCTTTCTATATTTCTGTCACGACATATTTTTCCATTTTTCCGTTTTCTCCTTTCCCTATTCCTCTTTATCCTATACTAATATTTTAAATTTAAAATTTTCCCTACCCCGTTCTTTAACCACATGATATGAACATGCGCACAAGACATAACCTTAATGCTCAACAGCCACATTGCTGATGATAATAAGTGTATTCCATCAGAGTAAAATTACATTCATTCTGTTATTGTAAAATCAACACATCAATACCTAACATCTTTTTTACTGCCGACAAATTTTGTAATGTTATTTCGCCTTTCATTAATTTAATACTGACGCCTACCATGCATGCAGAATAAAATTGAATTACTGCTGAACAGCCAAATTTGGTGCTAAAATATCTTCTCTTTTACTGATCAAACTGCTTTGACTAAATATGGAATCAACAAAAACTCAATTTTGTACTTAAATAGATATAATCTTTATTTTTGGTTCTACCGGTTTCGATCACTCAGATCACCTTTAGGAACCATTTATTTATAAAAGCATAAAATATAGATATATATTGAAAAAAATCACAAAAGACAATTTCATCTTATAAAAAATATGCGAATATTAATCATAATAATATCTCTAAATCTTTCGTCAAATTAAGAAAATAGGAAATCTGTTGCAAGTTGGAGGATAAATCTCAAAATGGAATAGAAATTAGACGAATCAACACAATCAAATAAAACCTGGCTAATTTATAATATCTTTACTAAAAAGTTTATACTAAGATACGGTGTCCGTAAAGTCGTAGTACATTTTCGATAATTTCAAAGTATGATATGAAATGATATTGTTCGTGAGTTTCACCATTAAACTTTTAATGTCAGATTTTACTTTAATAGATATTCTTAATCCTGTGTGGGAATTCTTTATCATCTGCTTAATTTTTCTTAACAATAAAGATCAACAGAAACGGCCCTACAAGAAATTGTAGGAGCTATCGATAAATCTTTTGACTACAAATAATCCACTCTCGGTGTTTTTATCAATATTGAAGGAGCTTTTGACAAAACAGCGTTTCATGTATTTAATAAAATCCTCAGAGACAAAGGAGTCCAGCCTGCACTAATGGACTGAATTCTAAATATTCACTCTCAAAAAGGGACGCACATTGTGTAATGATGCTAATTATAATAAGAACAATAAAATATAAATTACCCCATCACATGAACGATTCACAAAAACAACATATTAGAAACAAACACATCAACAATGAAATAAAGAAGGAAAACATGAAAATCGACCACAATAACAGATTACTCCTATTTATATACCACCTACTAACAAGAAAATTACACTACATTGAACTACAAGAAGTTTTAGTACAAGCAAAAGAACATAAAGCCAATATCCTTTTAGAAAATTGGAAAAGAAAACAGAAAAAGATCAACATACTTTTGACAGATAAAAGAAAAAACGAAAGAGACCCACAAATCAATCAACAACACGATAAATCCATTTTCCATCCTAGATTAACAAACCTAACTGACATTGTTTTCACATCTCAAGAAGAAAAACTCCTCAACAAAGGATACAAATACGCAATACCAAGGATACCTACACTGAGTCACCTGACCATAGAACTAGAAGCAGCAACAAGATATAACTCCCACGAAAAAGACCTACGACTCGACCTCACTGATTTCATAAGAAAATCAGAGAAACATTCACAACATAAAACCAACGATAACGCTGTTGTTAACCAAGAAGTAAAAACCATCAAATCCATTAGAGAAAAATTAAAAATACATAACATCATAATCACAAAAGCAGATAAAAACGCAGGAATGGTTATCATACATAAGAACGTCTATAAACAAAAGACTGAATCCTTCCTAATTAACAATAATTTCATCGAAATAAAAAATAACCCTATTAACACGTTGCAGATCAAAGCCAAAAAGGCTCTCACTAACTCCAAGACATTCCTAGAAAAATATAACATTAGATTATCTAACATATTACCAATGAACCCAAGATGTCCCACTCTCTATTCCCTTATCAAATTACATAAACCTGATAACCCTATTAGACCGATCATATCTTCTATTGGTTCAAGCACCCACAAATTAGCGAAGATCATCAATCAATTTATATTAACCACCTTAGACTTCAGACCTTCACACACCATAAAGAATCGCCAACAACTCATTGAAGAACTGACGAACCTAAACATTTCCAGCAAATTTGAATTAATCTCATATGACATCACCAATTTATACACAAACATCCCAGTTTCTGAAACCCTTGAAATCACATATAGATTTTTTCAAGACAAACTCCATCTAGAAGACGCCAATCATTTACACAATCTTTTAAAAACCTACCTAGCCCAAAATATCTGTCGTTTCGACAACAAATTATATAAATATACAGAAGGTCTACCTATGGGTTCTCCTTTAAGCGGAATACTAGCAGATTTTTTCCTAGATAAACTTGAAAATGAATTACTCCAAAAAAGAAATGAAATAACCAAAAACATCATCTTCTGGAAGAGATACGTAGATGACATCCTGATCATTTGGAACACTAACACACAA
This sequence comes from Onthophagus sagittarius, assembly GCA_036711965.1. NCBI lineage: Eukaryota > Metazoa > Arthropoda > Insecta > Coleoptera > Scarabaeidae > Onthophagus > Onthophagus sagittarius. The sequence goes on along the minus strand of JASERS010000002.1, from coordinate 81,559,997 downwards.
AGCAATCCTGAAGATCTACATATTCTACTTAATGATCTTCATCCGAATATACACTTCACAATGGAACATGAACAAGATAATACTCTACCTTTTTTGGACCTAAAATTAATTAACAGGAATGATAATATAGAATTTGACATCTACAGGAAGAAAACACAAACTGACGTTATAATCCCTCATGATTCATATCATCATCACTCGCATAAAACTGCAGCATTTCACGCATACATTAATAGATTATTAACAACTCCTATGAACGAAGTTAATAAAAACAAAGAAATAACAACAATCAAAATAATAGCTTACAATAACGGTTTCCCAAAAAACTTCATTACGAAACTGATAAGAAAGCTGCAAACAAGAAACATCAATAAACAAATGACAACACTCAATAATAACATAATAAAATCAGAACCAACGTATAGATCAATCTCATTCCCAGGGAAACTAGCAACTTAGCTCCAATTCAAAAGATCTTTAGAAGATACAATATAGATATCAGTTTCAAAACCAACACCTCCATTCTAAATCTTCTAAAACACAAAGATGAATATACAAACCACCTTACTAATAGCGGCATTTACAAACTAAATTGCGACACCTGCGGTGCGGTATATATAGGAGAAACGGGAAGATCTATCAAACAAAGGGTTAAAGAACATATCAACAACGACCGGTCTAATTTCGGCAGACACCTCCTAAATACATCACACAAATTTGACCAAGAAACAGGCATAAAAATTCTACATAAAATGGATAAAAGCATAAGAATGTCCATCACCGAAGCTTATGAAATAGAAAAATTCAAATATCAAAACAAGCACATCGAATGCCTTAATGATCAAATAGACTTACTTACACCACCACTATACAGGACTCTAAAACAACCTTTCCCAACAGAACCTACTTAACATAACTATGAAATAACCCACTTGCATCCATTTTCCCTCACCCTTTTCCTCAACAGAAGAGAGCTCTAACTAAAGATTGTATACTTGGAGCTGCACTGATTGAGTTCCTTGACAATCAAATTCCTTTCTATATTTCTGTCACGACATATTTTTCCATTTTTCCGTTTTCTCCTTTCCCTATTCCTCTTTATCCTATACTAATATTTTAAATTTAAAATTTTCCCTACCCCGTTCTTTAACCACATGATATGAACATGCGCACAAGACATAACCTTAATGCTCAACAGCCACATTGCTGATGATAATAAGTGTATTCCATCAGAGTAAAATTACATTCATTCTGTTATTGTAAAATCAACACATCAATACCTAACATCTTTTTTACTGCCGACAAATTTTGTAATGTTATTTCGCCTTTCATTAATTTAATACTGACGCCTACCATGCATGCAGAATAAAATTGAATTACTGCTGAACAGCCAAATTTGGTGCTAAAATATCTTCTCTTTTACTGATCAAACTGCTTTGACTAAATATGGAATCAACAAAAACTCAATTTTGTACTTAAATAGATATAATCTTTATTTTTGGTTCTACCGGTTTCGATCACTCAGATCACCTTTAGGAACCATTTATTTATAAAAGCATAAAATATAGATATATATTGAAAAAAATCACAAAAGACAATTTCATCTTATAAAAAATATGCGAATATTAATCATAATAATATCTCTAAATCTTTCGTCAAATTAAGAAAATAGGAAATCTGTTGCAAGTTGGAGGATAAATCTCAAAATGGAATAGAAATTAGACGAATCAACACAATCAAATAAAACCTGGCTAATTTATAATATCTTTACTAAAAAGTTTATACTAAGATACGGTGTCCGTAAAGTCGTAGTACATTTTCGATAATTTCAAAGTATGATATGAAATGATATTGTTCGTGAGTTTCACCATTAAACTTTTAATGTCAGATTTTACTTTAATAGATATTCTTAATCCTGTGTGGGAATTCTTTATCATCTGCTTAATTTTTCTTAACAATAAAGATCAACAGAAACGGCCCTACAAGAAATTGTAGGAGCTATCGATAAATCTTTTGACTACAAATAATCCACTCTCGGTGTTTTTATCAATATTGAAGGAGCTTTTGACAAAACAGCGTTTCATGTAATTAATAAAATCCTCAGAGACAAAGGAGTCCAGCCTGCACTAATGGACTGAATTTTAAATATTCACTCTCAAAAAGGGACGCACATTGTGTAATGATGCTAATTATAATAAGAACAATAAAATAAGAGCTATTTGAACGAGGATGTTCGTAGGATGTAACACATCCTTGTAAGACAGCTCTTAGCTAAAAAAAATCAACGTCTGCGCTAATGCTGACGACTTAGCCATTCTGGTCCACGGGAAGTTCGAAAACATCCTATGTGACTTGGTTTCGAAACAATTCTCATAAAATCAAATTATTTTTAACTTTTTTTAATTTTAATTTAATACAGTTGTACCTGATGACGCTTTTACGAAAAAAGCGAAACACGTCCAGTACAGATTGAAAAGAAATAAATAAATATTTATATCATTGTGAAAAAAAGGATTTTACCCTTCTTCTTTTATTATTGATATACACAATGAACCTGGAGTCAACAATCGCCAAATTAGTATAGTACTTGTCTATCCCCTTTTCAATGGACAGAATACTTATATGAACTCATGATGTGGCGATTGAGCAAAGATATATTAGTATCCAAACCTTTCACCTTATCAAAATTATCTATGTTAATGGTATCCATTGCGTCCGAGATAGGTGAGTTGTATCTAACCTTATCCGTCTGCTTTTGATCTTTATATCTATTGATTTTTATTTGTATTTCACCCGATTTTGTAAGTTATCCATCCCCGAAAGGGATGGTTCATTGGACAAGGATAATCTATTAATATTTTATGAGATGTTCAATGTTGCCAGTGTAATATCTATTACAGTTTAACCGGGTGAAGTAACAAAAGTCTAATAATTTCTTACCTCTCGGGTTATCTTCCGTACTACCCCAGGAGTTGAACTGGACACTTAGAGTTGCACACAATTATGAAACTCTAGTCCTTCCTTTCGCATCTTTCCATTAGACGTTGCAGTTATTGTTTTTGTAATTCCTTGCTTATAACACTGGTTAGTACTTGAGATAACAGGTGTGCCTTTTTGCTTTTTGGTACATATATCGCCGTTCTCGGTTGGTCATTAGATGGCATACTAAAAATAAACCCATTTAAAGTGCTAAATCCACTCCAAAAATATATATATCATTTTAAATTTAGTTGATCAAGATTTAACATTCTGCAATTTTATTAGATGTTTTCTCAAATTAAGTACTTATAATTGGCATCCAATTCATATTCTCTAAGTTTCAATTCCATTTTTCATTTTACTGATATCTTAATATAAAGTAACATCAAGATAAAAATAAGAAAGAAAAAGTTTTTTATTTAACACACAGATGATGAATACATAATGAATTAACCATCGAAAAAAAAGCAATGACTAAAGTTCGCATGTAATGAAATAAAGGTCAAGTTTTTTGAAGGGAAAGATGATCTAAAAGAGATATCGGGCCGGGTACTAAATCATCGGTTGATTTAATTCGATGGTCTTTATCGTTAATTCTCGTGCGCGTTCCTGTCCGCCCGATCAATTAATAACATGAACGTGAGCCCGAGAACAGGAAATCGGAGGGAACTACAAGACGGCCCAATTCCGAGCCAACAACAACCTGCCTCCGTTGCCTCCGTTGCCTCCGTAGTTTGTAGCCGACTACTTTCGGTTTCTGGAGGCCCCGCAGTGACACGGCGAGATTTCGCGTCGATACTCGCACCACCCCCCTTTCGTAATTGAAAACGATGATTAATTGACGAATCGCGGTCTCACCTGCCCGTTTCCGTCTTTTTTATTACACCTTTTTCCAATTGATACAAAATTTTGGTTTTAAACTAAAATCTATTCATATTTTGGATCATACATTGGATGTGGTGATGATTCGCGAATTTGATAAATCGCTTAATTAAGTTAAGGTATCCTACTTGTCTCGGAAGGCCGCTTCGTTCGGCTCGACCAATTTTCAATAAACGAAAGCCGCCGGTAATTTATGAATTTGTAATCGGTTTCGACGACAGTCGGTCGGCCCTTTTCCGGTTTTAATGCGGCACCGGCTGCAACTTTTCGAGATTAAGCAAGAGAAGGTAAAAGAAAAATGTTAATCGTAAAAATCGGAAGATTTGTGTTGGGGGTTCCATATTAATTCTCTACTTTCCACACTACATGAAATACGAGGACAAGTTGAAATATATTTTAAGATATTATTTTATTTATAGTGCACTCCATTTAATTCACATATTTTGGCGCCGGATAATTTCTCCCAATTAAATGATTGTTCTAAATACATCATGTCTAAAGTTGACTACAGCTTTAATAGTCGAGATAAAGATGTCTTCTTTAAAATGTTATTGATGTTTTATTCAAGAATTATTGAGAGAGAAATCCAAATATGTAAGATTATGTTTTAATTTTGATTACATTAACTTATTAAAAATTGACGAATTAGAAACATTTCCTCGGCTAAAATAATAGAGGTAATGGGATAAAATTGAAGACGAAATGTATAATAAGATAATTGACGCTTCAATGAGAAATTGTTAAGATAGAAATGAAAATTTCAAATTATTTTAACTTAAAAAATGTAGTCATTTTTTGTCAGCTTTAATGATATGGCCCCTTGTAAAATAGTCTCGACTATGAGCACCACCTCGCTGAAGTAATGGATCTTCATAAAGGTGATGTAATCAGTTCAAATGATGCCGCTTTCTGCCATCACTCGGATATGCTGAAAAACCCGATGGTACTGATCAACACAGAACTTTGGACTTTTAAATCCGATATTCGTGGATTGAGTTATCTTAAAAGCTTTATTTTCGGCTGCTCTGATAGTTAAAAATAAGAATAGCCGTTTACGTGCCAGAACATGTTCATGCCTTCCTATTGCCACAGCAAACACATCAATCGCAGTGATACGGATATCACATGGATTTCAGTTTCCCTTCCCTTCGAGTGCCAGGCACCTACAGAGGAAATGGTGAGCCTTGTAAATGAACCAAGATCAGGTAATTGAAACCTCGTCATAGGCTGTCATTCTAATGCGCACTTAAAATTCTGGGGCTGTGCTGAGGACGACAGCAGGGGTAAATCATTTTTAGACTTTGTTTTCAGCAGCAATCTTGCTTTACTTAATCGAGGCTCAGAGCCCACCTTTGTCACTAACAGATGTCTATCAATTATAAATATTATCATAGCCTCGATGGGTGTATCTCATGAAATCCATAACTGGAGAGACTCTGACTTGGTTTCAATGTCAGGCTACAAATGGTTCACCTTCGATCTTGGTTTAAAAAAGTTTGGGAAAAACGTAAAGCGCAATCCCAGAAATACTGATGAGAACAAGTTCAAATAGGTGCTATCTGGGTGTTTAGGTGAGATAAGGTTAATTAGACCTGAATCGAGCTGTAATGTTGAAGAACGATCAATGGTTTTCAAAAGACTCTTTGAAAGCAGACTTTCGGCCTTTAAGAAATCTTTACGTCGGAAAAAGAAACTTGGAGGAGATACTGCGAAGAAGTCATCTCTGGTAATGAAGTCTCTCATTTGAAAAGGGTACTGACTTCTGATATTCTTTACACGAACAACTATACATTTTATAGTTTTTTCATAAAATATAGTTTTCTTTTTTTCTTGTTCATAAAAACTTTAGATTAGAAGAAGATTACTGTCTTGTAAAAAGTTCTTTAGATTCAGATCAAAATGCTAACACCCAAGTCAAGTCCACATTGATAGCTCTTCACTTCCCGACTGGTTTTATCGTAAGAACGTTGGATTCCAAAGAGTTCACTTTGATAATATTCATAGACATTGAGGGCGCATTCGATAAAAAGACCTTCCTTGGCATTGGCGAAGCTTTAGTTGAGCATAATGTTCCTCCTATCATGTATGGTTGATAGGAGGCTCAAAGAGGTGTTCTTTTTCCATTTCTATAGAACGTCGTGTTAGACAGTTTTATTAAACGTTTCAAAGAGGAAAAATTTGTTACCATCGGTTATGCTGATGATTTTGCTATCCTTGTCCAGAGCAAACATGTGGGGGTGTTATGTGACAGGATACAAGAAGCTCTTAATATAGAGTCAAGGGGTAAAAGGCAGATATTGTCAGTCAACCCTAATAAAACTTGCTTAATTGTCTTCACTAGATTTCCAAAAATTGACAATTTTCCATTACCATTGTTCGCTAAATGTCCACAGAGTTTATCTAAAGAGGTTAAATATCTAGGTATTACTCTGGATAGCAAACTATCGTGGAAACCAACCACACCCAGAAAGTAGACTTTAGAAGGCTAATTATGCTTTTTGTCAGTGCCGCAGGGTGCTTGGAGAGTTTGTCACATGGAGTTTCTCATTTAAATTTGCCTTCTGGATTTATACGGCCGTAATAATACAGACTTGCCTGTATGTATGAAAACATGCAAAATTTGCCACCCCTACACTTATATATCCAGGATATTGCGTTGATTACCATACTACAACTACGGAACATAGGACTTTTCAAGGAAAAGGAAGTGGAGGGAGGCGGTGTCGAACACACCTCAATTAGAATGCAGCACGGACTATACTCCGACGAAATTTATTTTTTCAAGGAAACACCTCACCCATTACAGTTCCACAAAAGTAGAGGAAAATAACACGTGTAAAATCTATATTGATGGTTCTTGACTTCTTCTAATGACTTATGGCTCCATATACTCATATCACTCGAAGAAGACATTATTGTCATGCAGGCGGACTTAGCCGCCATAAAAACGTTATAGCCTTAAGCAGGGACAAATTTACCTCTGCGCTCTTAATGGACTGTCACTTAGCGCTTGAAGCGCTTCATTTATATTGAGTTAATTATAAAAACCTAACCCGCAAAAAGTTCTTGGATTGGTGGGATAGAGTTGAAGGGTGCCAATTAGTTGAAAAGTTATTGTTTTATCCCTCAGCTAACGAAGAACAGAAATTTGTAAGTGAAGGAAGGTTGTACGAGGAGCCCGTTAGTGCCTGAGTCCTACATACAATCGTACAATAATAATACAATCGTAATACATACCGTCTCGCCTTTAACAATGGAGACGCAGAAAAGAATCATAGCTTAAATTGAAGATGTCTTTTTTGAAATGATGTGTGATTATTCGTTGCTGTTTTATTCAAAAACGAAGAGGAATTTAAAAAATGGTCATGGTTACCATAATAGAGATAATGAGATGATATATAGATCAAATTGAAGATAAAACTTCTTTTTCTTTTTTAAGAAGATATATGACAACTGTCGATTCAACAAAAAATTATTGAGATAGAAATTAAGGTGTATAAGATTACCTTACAAACTGTTTAGACAACCATGTATATGTATTTAATTTGAAGTAAAACTAATATTAACACTAGATCTAGAAGTGAAAAGTTTTGGGTTTAGCCATGGGTCTGAAGACGCTAATCTAGTGTTAGTTCTAATTTTATATCATTAGATCTAATTCTAGGTCTAGTATTAGTTCTAATTTTATTTCAATTCTAATATATAGAGTTGGGTTCGGTTTAGCCGTGCATTTAAAGACCGTTTTTTAACAAAGGCCTCTACAATGAATACATTCTGAAATAGAGTAGTTGAAGTTTTTTTTTTTTTTTTTTTTTATTTTATTTTAACTGACTCCAAAACAGTGAATGTCACTGGTATCGAAGCCTTAATACACAAAAAATATATGTAAACAAAAAAAATCACAATAGGTTATGTATAAAAAAACGAAAATAAAAAACCTCAAAAATGCAAACCCATCAGAAACAGTTCAACACTCATTCACTTCAAAAACATTTTCAGATTATAAACTAATTTTTTCATTGTCCTTGCCTCCACTATTATTATCGAAACACTGTTGTATGCTTTAATACCAAGATATAATGGTGATCTCTGTGCTGTCGTTGTTCTACAATATTTATTTCTAAAATCATTTGTATTCCGGGTACTGTATTCATGCCAGTTCTTAACTTGTTTTGTATTTATATTAGTCTTTATTAGTTTGTTTTTTATAGAATATATATATTTTATTTGCTCATAAGTCCGAATTTTCTGCATGTTCCATATATTTTCCATTTCATACACAAGATCAGTTGACATACAATAGTTCAACTGAAAGATAGATTTTACTGCTTTATTCTGCTTTCTTTGTAATTTATTTAACTGGTAAAGCGGAAGACCTCCCCAGCAGGGAATTAAATATCTAATTTGTGGCAGTATAAAGCTATTATAGAGTTTTTATTTAAGCAATCCGTACACCTTTTTATTGCACTAACCATTGGCACAATTTTTTTAATGATAGCATTCACATGTACATTCCAATTGAGATCATTTGTCAAATTTAAACCTAAGTATTTGTACGTTTGCACTTCTTTTAGTTTTACTCCATTGAGAAACACATTTATATCACTTTTTTGTTTATTTTTTTGTTTAATAATCATATATACCGTTTTATTAACGTTCACCGATAATTTATTATAGCACAGCCATGTATAATACAGATTTAAGTCGTCGTTCGCCACCTTTTCAAGTTCCTTTATATTGCTTGATGATATAACCAAGACGGTGTCATCAGCAAACACAAAATATCTCGCTTGAAGTTGTAGATACTTTAAGTTTTGAATGTATAATAAATATTGCAAAGGACTAAGTACTGATCCCTGAGCTACTCCAATACTTAGGCTTTTTTTTACTCTTGATTTTATTGATTTGAGTTTAATGTTTACGGTCCTTAGAATATGACTGGAAGAGGTCTTTTGCAATGCCTCGCATTCCCATTTTTTCTAATTTATTGAGTAAAATATCTATGTCCACAGTATCAAATGCCTTTTGTAAGTCAATAAACACTGTCAAAACATACCTCTTCTTATCGAGTTCTTCTGTAATATATTCTAGTAAATCCCCTGTCGCCCCCAAGGTACTACTCTTCTTTTGATATCCATATTGATATGGATCGATGTTAAAGAATTTCTGTATAAAGTTAGTTAACCTTTGTTTGATAACTTTTTCTGTTATTTTAGAAAATATATTTAAGATTGAAATTGGTCTATAGTTACCAAGTTCTGTTTTTGCTCCTTTTTTATGAATAGGGGATATTTTCGCCGTTTTTAATTCATTCGGAAACAGGCCAGTAACCAGGATATCATTAATGATATTCACTATTTTGTCTCCCAAAACTTCAAAAAGCAGCACTATATCAGATTTAGTAATACCATCTTCTCCCGGCGAACTATTATTATTTAAATCCCTTATGATAGAATTAATTTCTGTTAAATCAGTTGGTTCCAAGTAGATGGATTCTTTTGTTTCTTCTTCTCTAAACTGGTGATTAAGAACCGGTTTAATTTTTGAGGCTAAATTCTTACCTATTTCAGAAAAATAAGTATTAAATTCCTCAGCTATTTGTTGCTCATCTTCAATGACTGCACCTGTCATACTTTTCATTTGTCCCATTTTGCCCTTTTTTTTGTTCGTTTCAAACATATATCGTTCAGGACCCTCCACATTTTTTTACTGTTTGTTCCAGCCTCATTAAGTGTTTTTTCCACATACTCCTTCTTTAATTTTCTTCTCATATTATTTACCACATTCTTTAAATTTTTAAAATGTCTTTCGGTTTCTGAGTTTCTTATTAATTTCCATCGCTTATATGAATTATCTCTCTGTTTTATTTTCTCAATAAACTCAGCATTTATCCAATAGTTGTTGTTGGATACTTTTATTCTACTTTCCTTTGTACACTCAATTTTTGTTTTTGTTATTATTTCTGCTAATTTTCCAAAGGAAGTTATTTCTTCCTGTTGCAATTTCACTTGAATTAGTTCTTTCCATTTTCCTTTCAGCAATTTAGTTTTATTGATAACTTCTTTAGTTTTTTTTTCAATTACTTTGTTTAATTTAATATACATAACTTTATGATCTGATATCACATGATCCGTAAGGGTTATATCACAGTAGAGGTTTTTATTCATTAAAACATGATCTAAAATAGTAGCTGTTTTTTCCGTTTGTCTTGTAGCATTCTCAGTAGTAAGAATATTCTGTATTGTAAATGTGTTCATTTCGATAATATTTTTATACTCTCTAATCGTATCAGTTTCACTGAGTAAATTTAAATTCATGTCTCCCAAAATAATACAAGGAAACTTCTGAGTTTCCATAATTTTATCTATTTGTGCTAAAAAAACGTCAGCTTTGTTTCTGGGCCCTCTATAGATATTTATAATTACACAATTAACTTTAGTAAGACAAACACAAAGTATGTTACAGTCCTCAATTTCCATTTCTCGAATATGTCTCTGATCATACTCCAAATTGTCTTTTATAAACAGACTCACCCCTCCTCCCCTTGAATCTCTACAATGATGTACAACGTTATAATTTAGTATATTAAAATATTCCACCTCATTAGGATAAATCCATGTTTCAGTAAGTGCAATTATGTGAATTTCAAAATCATGCTTATTTACAATCTCCATCAAGTCATCAACTTTATTTCTTAGACTTCTTATATTTATGTACAGGATATTAAGTATTTCATCCATTTCTGTTACGATCTAGACATATATACATTAATTCTAATTTTTGTACTTAATATTTTAGTTTTATGAAGTAAAGCTAGAACCAACACTAGACCTAGAGCAACAATCTCTTCTTTAATTTTGTATAAAAAAAGGGCCCTTCGTTCGTTCAACTCAGCCCTGGGACGCCAAATATTTTGGGCCGGCACTGAATATGTTACACATAATTACTGATTTGGTACAAGTAACGAAATAAATGAGCATTTAGTACAATGATCAACAGCATATGAGCAAATGCCGAAATAGAATTGAATTTCGACATTTGAGCATATAATTTTGAGCAAAGAGCAAAAATTTAACACAATTGTCTTACTTGATCATATGCCAACATTAATAAAGTTGAAATAAATTATATGTCTGTAAGTATAGGTGTACAAATATGTAACATGGCATAACAACAATGCCTTGAATATTTGTTCCTATTAAGCAACATTCAGTTCCGAATATTAGGATTTTGTTTTTCTAACAATTTGTATAAGTCAGACTCTTAGAAGATTTCATCACCGCTTTATTACCCGTCTCTGCATTCATTCTTATATCCAGATATAATACGAAATGTAATATAAATGAAAAGTGTATTCATGATAAAGCATTGAAATTTAGTACAATATAACTCAATATAAAGTTAAATTAATGGATACTTTATAAGTCGAGTCAGTTTGCAAGAATAATTTCATACAGTACGTTCCTAAGATCTGTTTGCTTAGAACTTTTTTGTGGTTAAAATTGTTCCCCAAGGTATCAAAATAGTCTGAATATGTGCTAATAAGCGTGGAAAACAAGCGTTAAGAATCACAAGCAACAAGCACTCCAGTATGGTGTGGTAACTTGTTTTGAAGACACCTGCATTTTGTTGTATTTTTGCAATTAGTTTTACAGTTATAACAGACAAACCCTTCTTTACCATCTATTTTACAGAAGTAGAAATTAGAATAGAACAATTAATTCACAGAGGTAATGAACAGATCCGGACTATGCCTGGTTATCTGTTGTAGGAAGGTGGTGAAGTAAAGCGAGTAGACAATTAATTCATACTGACTTTTATTATAAAAATTTCCAGTTTATATACAAAACCTTATTACTAAAATTTGCGATTGATTCCAAAACAATCGTGTTCTATTTACAAATTTAAATTAACAAGTGCTGGCGCTACTTTGGACTTTGCAGTGAGTAGCGTTGTCCGCGACTGACCATCGTTCTCTCTACATCTAACGTACACCACAGCACCATATGCTTTTTCTGATGCATCGCAGAATCCGTGTAGTTCGATGTTATTGTTTTTTGTAGTGTGGAGCCATCTTGGCAGTTTTATTTGTTCTAGTTGTTCTAGTTGTGTTTGAAATTTGTTCCACTGATCTTGGATATTAATGGGAACAGGTTGATCCCATTCCACGTTTTGTATCCACAGATCTTGAATTAGAAGTTTAGCTTTGATTATGACAGGCTATCTCTGATAAGATCATCCGTTTTGAGGGAGTATCGTGTCTTTTTGTGTTTACTTTGAACCGGAAGGTGTCCGATTTTGGTGCCCAATATACACCTAAAGACTTTGTTAGCCAATCTTCGGTAATTTCTTTTTCATTTTCTTCTTTCAATTCATTTGACAGTGAGGAAAGAAGTTCTTCTCTATTGCTGACCCATTTTCTTAGAGTAAAACCTCCAGCTTTCAGCATCTCGATCAGTTGTTGTTGTATTTCGCAAGCTTCTTGGATTGAATCAGCTCCAGAGAGAACGTCGTCTACGTAAAAATCACGCAGAGCGACTTGTGAGGCTTTCGGATAATTATCTTCTTCCTCTCGAGCTAATTGTTGTAACGTCTGCACAGCAAGGTATGGTGCCGTCGTGGTCCCATAAGTCACTGTTGTCAATTTATACTCTTCAATCTGGGAAAGTTTGTTGAATCGCCACAAGATCCTTTGATATTGTTGATCTTCTTTGGACATTCTAATCTGACGATACATTTTCTTTACGTCTGCTGAAAAAACGATTTTATGGATACGCCAACGTAGCAAAATATCTGCGATTTCTTGTTGTAATCTTGGGCCAGTGTGCATGAAATCGTTGAGACTCTTGCCGTTAGAGCTTTTGCAAGATGCATCAAATACTACCCGTAGTTTTGTAGTGGTGCTAGATGGCCTTAGTACCGCTTGGTGCGGAATGTAGTATCTTCCTGGGCTGTCTTCTTCGGAGATCTTCTCCATGTGACCCAGTTCGATGTATTCTTGTATGAACTTATCGTATTGTGATTTTAGCTCATCATTCTTTGCAAGGCGATTTTCTAATTGGAATAGTCTCGCTCCCGCCCTGGATTTAGAGCATCCTAGTTCCACTTTTGTCTTGAATGGTATCTTCACGGTGTAAGTTCCATCTTCGTTTCTTTTTGTGGTTTGTTCATAATATTTCTCGCAATCTTGTTCATCTTCGGACTTTGGTTGCGGTTGTTCCACATTTTCTATTTCCCAAAACTTGGTCAGTTGTTGGTCTTCTTCTACGCGACTGACGAAACTAGTTACTTTGGTTGTGGACGGACATTGTTGTTTCAGATGACCGGACAAAATCCAGCCTAGTTTTGTTTTTTGACCCAATCATCCATCGGTTGTCTTGTAAAGACCTTCTTCTAGAATTTTCCCATATTCTTTTGCCCCAATGATTGCGTCGATAGGGCCTGGTGTGTTGTATGTTGGATCAGCAAGGATTTTATTGATTAGTTCTTGGGAATTTTGTTCAGGTAACTCTTTGCTTGGTAAGGATTGTGTTAGTTTTGGTAATACAAGGAATGTCGTCGGCATGGAAAAGTTGCTAGGATAATGTGGTTGAATAGAAAATTGAATTTTCCATTTCGATGTTTTTGGACTTCCATCACCTAGCCCGGAGATTTCTGCGCGTATCTTCTCTCTGGGATAGGATAGTAGGTGAGCTGCTGATTCATCATTCATAACAAATGATGCTGACTTCCTTGATCCACTAAAATCCTTAGATACTGCATTGTACCGGAAACCGATCTTGCTTTTACAAGAGCTGTTGCTAACAATATCGTGTCGCGGTTCTCGCTAGCGTGATTGCTGTTTTTGTTGATATTTGTTTGTTCTTCATTTGTTTGAAAAACGTGAGCTGTTGTTTTGGTACTCGGACTGGAGGATTTCTTCTCGTCCCTGTGTAATAACGTATGATGAGGCTTTTTGCATTTCAAACATCGCTTGGTACTGTTACATGTGCCTGTGAATTTGTGACTCAAGCAGTTTCGACATAAATTTTTTGTTTTTACAAATTCTTCCCTTTTCTTTTCGGGAAGATCTTGAAATTTGGAACAGGTATATATGTAATGATCTCCAGCGCAATATCTGCATGATTTATTCTGTTCGTAGTTTGTTTGTTGTATTGTTACTTGATTTCTTTTTGTTTTTTCACCAATTGCTTCTAGCGATTGGAATCGTGTTTGAAGGAAATCCATTAGCTCTTGAAATTCTTGTATCTTGTTTGGATCTTTTAGAGATTGTTCATATAATTTGTTGGTTTCGTTGTTCTATTTGCGTACTAAAATTCTGCTGATCATCGGACCCCATGCTTCTGTCACAATCCCAATATTACTAATGGCTTGTAGGCATTCTGAAGTAGTATCGTGCAGTTCTTTGATCTTCTCGGATGATTCGATCGATAATTTTGGAAGATCAAGTATTTTATCTAGTAACTTGGACAAAATTAATCGATTATTTTGGTATCGACGTTGAAGTAAAGCCCATGCGGTATCATAGTTTGTTTCGGAAATGTTGAGATGTTGTATTATTCTGCTTGGTTCCCCTTTTAGATGAGTTTTTAAGTACTGCATTTTTTCCACGTTGCTTAAGGTTTGATTATAATGGATTATTTTAAGGTAAAGGTCGTGAAATGTGGTCCAGTTTTCATACATTCCATCAAATAGGGGCAGTTTTATTGTTGGGAGAGGAATGATAGGATTTTGAGTTACAGATTCATCAGGTTCAGAGGTAATCTTCTGTAGTTGTTCCATTATGGAATGAAAAATTTCTTCACAGGTCAGAAATTTTTCTTCTCTGAAGTATTTGGATTTGAATTTGGTTTCGAAAACCTGAATATCTTCCTCCAATCGTTGGATGTTGTCCATCTGTTCTTGAATTTGTTTCTTCAAGTAGTTGTACGTGCTTTTTGGTTTTCTTAATTTAAGCTCGTCCTCAATCTTGGTATGAAGTTTCATCAGCTTCTCTATCCGGACCTCTTGTCTCTTGATACGTTGAGCTTGTTCGATGTCTTCTTCTTCTTTTTTTGAAGACGGCCTTGCTTGCATGATTTCCTCTTCTTCTATATCTTCTCCCGGGGATTGCTTGGTTTGTTCTCTTGGGATCTCCTCTAATTGGTTCATGACCTCTTGGTATAGTTTCTTTAGTTGAGTAATATAGTTTGTGGTGAAATATGCGTGAGTCGGAGCATTGAATTCTTCCAACTTATTGTGAGTTTCTTCGATTTCCATCCATAGTTCTTGGAGCCTTTTCCGACGTTGTTGAACGTATTTTTCGATTTTTCTTGATTGGGAATCTTTCTTTATGTTTGTTTGTAGTTTCTTGATTTCTTGCCCCAAGTCTTGCTGGCGCATTGCATATTTGTTCAACTCTTGTTCGGACATTATGACAGGACTTCTTGAGTTGGTGTAAAAAGGATATATATACATATATTTTTTTTTTAATCTCTACCGAAGAGCAGCCTCACTCTCCGTAACGGCAATTAGGCTTAAGCCGTAGAGTAGTTGATTAGGTCGTTGGTTTGTTGTCGAAGTACCATGAACAGATCCGGACTATGCCTGGTTATCTGTTGTAGGAAGGTGGTGAAGTAAAGCGAGTAGACAATTAATTCATACTGACTTTTATTATAAAAATTTCCAGTTTATATACAAAACCTTATTACTAAAATTTGCGATTGATTCCAAAACAATCGTGTTCTATTTACAAATTTAAATTAACAATTATTTTGCGTCCTAGATTCTTGTTTGAGCACTGCTGATCGATATTGATCCTTAATCGGCAATTGATCGATGGACCTGCTGAGTTGCAGCGCTTCGTCAGGAGTTATTGCGACCGCTAACTGGGTCGGTTCGAACTATGCGTTGTCACCTTTTTAATTGTTTCCTAATTTATTTCTAATATTAAATTTTTTATTTTTTATTTGTTTAATTAAGATTAAACAAGCTGCGACGCCAAGAAAATGACGGCTCTTCACTTCCCTTCCATAATTTGGTTGCAGGTGTTTAATGATTCATGCGGTGGTGGATGTCAGCGTAAATTGGTTCCAAATTGATATTGTGCGCTGAGTGACCCAATGTCTGTAATGGGATTCCCTCTTCGGTCTCCTTTGATTTTGATTTCTTGGTAACAGAATTTTTCTTCTTTCGGTAATTTAGACAGTATCGCACAATTAACCATGTGAAATTGCTGCGATCAGGACTATTGCCGTTGTCGTGAAACTTGAGACGATAGAGTGATGTTTTACTAGGTGCCAAGTTGACTCATGAAGTTCTTTCTTTTCGTCTATTAACTTCGATAGGTCATCTGACGCTTTGATGACTGTTTCTTCTTTAGTTTCTGTTGCCATCTTTGATCTTGGAACACTAAGGTGTAAGGAGAGATTCACCGGATGATTGAAGCTCTGTAGAACTGTCAATGAACTATCTCTTGACGGTGTAATGATGCTTTGTTTGGTGGTTATGATGCATTCTTGACTGATCTGGATAACGCCCGTAGTGTTCAGAGATACATCTTCTCTAATGCCGTTGTAGGTGACTGCCACTTTAAATGGCTTAGTTGATATAAACATCCACGTGTTTTTCATGTACAACTGCTTCCATATGACAGATTTAATTGCGTGCTTACGAGTTTCACATGTTGTCTTTTCTGAACGTCGATAAATCTCGTTTATTACGCAATTTGGTGAATTCTCAATGTTCTTCACCGATGATGGTACACATAGATATTGTGTTTCCTCCATCATGATGCATTGTTTAAATTCTTGGTCGCTCATTTGGAAGTACAGTTGTGTGTTGTAATCGATCGCTATTACATTGCTGACGACATCTAAAATCCAGTATGATGTGTCTTCAATCTTTAAGGGTACGGTATTTACTTTGATAAGCGTAAACTCGATGACTTCTGCCATTGGAAAGTAGGTGTGTATTATTATGTTGTCTTGGTCGTGTGTAACTTTGGTTTTTATCATTGGATGTTGAAGGATTTGTATGTTGGATGGAAGTTTGACGTTTGCGGAGGTGATTACTTGGTTGATGGAAGCAGGAGATATGATGTCAAAAAGACTTCCTTGATTTAGGGTGATATGCATTACTTTCGTGTAGTAGTCGCTAATTTCGTTGAGGATGTTAATTACGATGTGATATGAATTTAATACGTGAAGGTTCAGTTCATTCATATCTATTTTGCTAAACCATCTCTCCATTCGGTACATGGCTTGTAGACCTTGATCCAACTTCTGACGAAACCGTTCTAGGTGAGCATACATCTTGGCTTCAGTAATGTTAATTGTGGCTAAGGCTGAGAGCATAAATTTGGTCTGGTAACTCGATGCTCTTATCAACTCTTTTTGATTGACTTCCAGCATGTCAATGTCTCTGTATACTTCGTCGTTGACTCCAAAGATGCTTGTTAACAGGTTACCCAGAAGACCTCTTTTGTGCCTCTGATGAAGAATCGTCTTTAAGCCTTGGTGTGTCCAATTCAGATGTTTTTCTTCCTCATCCAAATGATGTAGGAGATTTTCGCGCAAATTTTCCCCCATTCTCGTGACATTGTTGCATAAGTAACGAAAATCTTGTACTGCGTTTGAAGCTGTCTCCATATCAATGGTTATTTTTGGTTTATTTATTTTTGTGTCGATGCGAAATAAACCTCTTTCAATCTTGACGTGTCCGATGTCTTCGATATACAACCCGGATTTCAAGTAGTGAACATTAAAGTTAGCCGCTAATGCATTTTGGATTGTGGCCAATAACAGCATCATTGTTACTAGCATTTTAATTCCATTCGTGGAATTCGATTTTTGCCTTTGTGGTTGATAGTGAATTCTTCCATTGTTACAACTAATGTTCTGTATTTGATTATCTTCATGATTTTTATCTTCAGTCGGCAGAGGAATCAAATTGTGGATGCTGCGTTTTAGTGTAGTACCTCCTGCCTTCTTGTCGCTTCGCATTTTTTGAACGAGCTTCCATCTTGTCGAGAGATTTGCGTGTATTTTTGATCTTTCTTCTGGTGGTGCGATAATTGGTCTTCCAATTAAAAAATGACCTGGAGTAATTATTTCTTCTGTGACATCTTCGCTGATTGGGATGAGTGGTCGTGAGTTCAAGCAAGCTTCTATTTGATAAATCAACGTTGTTAACTCTTCGAAGGTTAGGGTTGAATCTCCAATCACACGTTTTAAATGGTGTTTCATTGATTTTACACCGGCTTCCCAAATTCCTCCAAAGTGGGGAGCAGCGGGCGGAATGAAGTGCCACTGAGTTCCTTGTACTGTCAGGGCATTTTGAACTTCAGGGTTTGACGTTATCGATGTTACTTCTCCTCCTAGTATTTTGTGAGCGCCTACGAAGTTAGTCCCATTGTCGCTGTACATGTGAGCACAGTGACCTCTTCTCGAAACAAATCTTCGGAACGCTGCTATAAATGCTTCTGTTGTCATGTGGCTGACAGCTTCTATATGGATCGCTCTGGTGGTTAGACACACGAAGATTGCAATGTACCCCTTGTATGATTTATAACCTCTTCCTTTCGTAGTTTTTATTTGAATTGGACCGGCGTAGTCGACGGCAGTGTGTGTAAATGGAGGAGATGGTGTGATTCTGGAGCTTGGTAATACACCCATTAGCTGCTTGGCCGTCTCTGCCTTGTAGCGTATGCATTTTACACAATTTCGAATACATTTCTGTACTGCTCTCTTTCCATTGATTATCCAGAATCTTCTGCGTAGATGTGCGAGAGTTAATTGATTTCCACCATGTAAAGTTGATTGGTGCGCATTGTGTATTAGTAGTGTCGAGAGATGTATATGGAAGAATGATTGGGTGTTTTTCTTCGTATGATAACAAGGATTTTTGAAGTCTACTTCCAACCCTTAGTATGCCTTTGTTATCCAAAAATGGATATAGTTTGGATATTTTGCTTTTCTTGTCGACTTGAGACGTTTTCTTTAGTGATCTTATTTCTTCCTGGTATTCTTCTTTTTGTACTTCTTCTACTATTTTCATCAACGTTGTCTTCATTTCTTCGACCGTGATATAACCTTCTTTTTTGGTTGATTTTCGGCAGTTGTTCATGAATCTTCTGCAATAGGTAAGCACTCGAACCATAGTTGTTAGAGAAGAGAATCGTTCCAAGATTAGTTTGACTTCTCCTAGGGATTGATAACAACTAACAATTCCTTTTGATCTTGTTTCTTCTTCTGTTGTTAATGTTTTATCGTTTGTTGGCCACTTTTCTTCAGTTTGTAACCAAGGTGGACCAGTCCACCACAATGAATGCGTTGCTAATCTCTCTGGGTCAATTCCGCGTGATATGATGTCAGCTGGATTATTGGCAGTATTGACGTGTCTCCAACAATCTTTCGCAACCAGCCTATTAATTTCCGCTACTCGATTTGCCACAAACGTTTTCCATCTTATCGGATCGCGTTTTATCCATGCTAAAGCTATGGTTGAATCCGACCAAGTGACGACGGTTGTATTTTCTTTTAAGTCCAGGATTGTAAGTGTTCGCTTGACGAGTTTGGCAAGAAGAACCTTTTTAAACTAGTTAAGGAATTGTTACCTGGAATTTATTTCTAACATATAATCTTTCTAAAATACCATTTGCTGTTCCTACTTTATATAGGCCTTCATTTTCAGATATAGTAACAGCTAATATATATTCAATAAAATATGTTGTCCAGTACATTTATATGCAAATTTTTGCTTGTCGTTTTAATCTTTGTGCACTTTCTTTGTTGAGTAATTCGTATATTAATGTCGGCATCCATTTCTTCAATTTTAATTAATTTTTTTTTTTTTGTGATTAAATGTTGTTCTCCGAACCAAACCAAACAGAACCAAACCTCCTCGTACGGTAATCGCTGTACGCCTTTATGGTACGAGCGATTTCTCTGTAACTGCACAAAGCATAAAGCTTCTCTCATCAAATTATGCTCTCTTAAAATGCAGCGGTTTTAAAAATACGAATTTTGTCAGGTGATCTTAACAAAATTCTGAATCTAACGGTTTTCTTTGCCCTAAATTTTTTTATAGCGAGACCACCTAGGTAAAAGGGTGGGATAATAAACCAAAAATTACATATAATCTTCATTTTAAAACTACCGTTCTAAATGCTACAATCATTGTTAAAATCCCTTCAAAATCTAGGTAGTTCCACATAATAAAGATAACCACCTATTAATAAAAAAAATCAATAACTTTTATTATAGATAATCAAGTATTATTTCTACGAATCGATTGGATTTGAAAGAAAACTGAAATAGGGTAGTAACTAAAAAGCATCGTTGCGTTAATACGATTAATAAATCTCGTATTAAATCAGAGTTGGTTAATAACAAAACGATATTAAAACGATACATAACGTCGAGAGGAGAATTGTATGTTCTGGGGTGTAATAGTTGTGTATGGGGTGTTAGCCGTTGGTGCATGACGGCGCCAACAGTTTGCGGTCTCGCTACGCCGAGCGCATTATTCGCTGCAACCTGTCAACATTTCGTAAAACAGCCCATTACGTGACACATCCCGAGTCGCGACGCCGACCTACCACGTCCAAAACCGCAAACGCCACCCTCGGGACTGGACTATTCACTAAATCTGACCTCGTACTTAACGTACCGTTGAATTTCGTTTACCCCCTGACGTTTCTATCAAATATATGGCACAACAAACATTACACACCCTTCATACTAATTTGCTTATTTTGATTTCTTACCACAATCCAATTATTTTTTATTTTATACGAATGTTTTTCGTCTTGAATTAAATGTTTATTTAATAATTTTTTTCACTTTTATTAACAAGACGATAGTATTTTACACAATGTTACTACCGGTTTCGGTTACGTTTAAACCATCTTCAGGAATATATTTTAAAGAAAATTGTTGATGTTATTGACATTTTATTTTGTGATTAATGTCATGTTGTGTCAATGTGAAAAATTAAAATAGGATTAAAATAAAATAAAATTAAAATTGAATATTTCCCAAACCAAAAGTTCAAATATCTATTATAAATTTGAGAAGGGAAATATGGGAAAAATTTATTAAATTTTATTTTTATTTTTAGGTGGAGTAAAAGGATTTTTCAAATACATATATAAAGGTTTTTCTGTGTAGTTAATTTGGTCATTCAAACATAAAATTTGTGGATGATTATGTTTAAATTTTCTAATTTCATAAAGTTCAAGTATTTCCAAAAGGTTATTTTTATTTTTCTTATGAAGTAATGTTGTGTTTTTTGTTTCATTAAATTGGTGTTCTTTGTTAAATATTAAATGTCTTCCAAAGTTAGATCTCTGTTGTGTTCTATGTTCTTTTATACGAGTTTTTAAGCATCTCCCTGTTTCACCAATGTAAATGGCTTTACACGTATCACATTCTAATTTGTAAACTCCATTATCGTTCATTTTATTGATTTTATCTTTGTTGTTAATTAAAATTTTATCTAGTGTGTTGTTGCTTTTGGATGTTATAACTATATTGTGTATGTTACCTTGATATTCTATTGTTCTATAAATATTGTTTTTGTTATTTGTTATATTTGTAAGAGTGGTAAGTTTTATGTGATTCTGTTTGTTTCTGTATTTGTCAATCATTTTGTTGATGATTTGTGGTTTATATCCGTTATTTTGGCCAATTTGTTTGATAATGGATATTTCTGTTCAAAGTTCTTTTTCAGTAAGTTTTGTGTTGAAGGCACGGTGTATATATGCGTTGAAAGTTGCCATTTTATGAGTATAATCATGAAAAGAATCATTTGGGATGATAGTATCTGTTTGCGTTGGTTTTCTATAGATACTGTATTGAAGTCCGTTGTCTGTTTTTAAAATTGTTAAGTCTAAAAAATTTATGCGGTTGTTATGTTCTATTTCGATTGTAAATTTGATGTCTTTATGTAAATTATTAATGTAGTTGTGTAAGTTGGTTATTGTTTCTTGTCTGTCATTGTCGATAAAAACGATGATATCATCTACATATCTTAACCATGTTATGATGTTGTGTCTATATGGGTTGTTATTGTTTATTATAAGTTCTTTTTCAAGTTTGTCTAAGAATATATCAGCTAGTAATCCACTTAGTGATGATCCCATTGGAAGGCCCTTATTGTAGGTGTAGTAAGTGTTTTTAACCCTCCAGTACACGCGCATTTTTTTTTTGGCGTGAGTGCTCGCACCGGACTGAGAGTCCGGGTTTCTTTGCCAAATAAGAGATTTGTATTAAACTCCCTAGATTACTAAAGTACCGCGGTTCATGATATCTATGTATTCAAACGATTCGAGCCAAAATGGTGATTTGACTGCATGTCAGTGACCAGGTGTACGAATAGGGAGTTTATGTGTGAGAAAAACGTTTTGTTCCGCCCCCGATTCGAGACCATTATTAAACTTCACCTTTCGTTTCTTCGGTGGCTGATACTGTTTAAAACAAACTTGATAAGCTACCAGGAGCCTTGAACTGCTTTCAAAAATGTTGATACTACCTCTGGAAGACTTGATAATGCTTCTAGAAACCTTAACATAGCTTTCAGAAGGCTTGAACTGCTTCCACAAGATTTTATGCTGCAGCTGAAAGACTTGATACTATTTCTAGAAGATTTTAAATGATTCCAAAAGACTTGATACCGTTCGTAAAACTACTGGCAAAAAAATGTTTGAAAATGCAAAGTCTTAAAGAAGACATTCTTATTGCAAAAGGCACGAAATTGTTAATACAATTTGATTTTGCTTCCAAAATACCAAATACTGCTAGGATACAAAATGTTCATTTCAAAAGTTCAAAAAATTTCAATTATAGACCAAATATTGCTTGTGAAGGTGTAAGCACTGTTGATATAAGGCATTTCTATTGCAAATTAACCATAGGCATTCGAACAGTCATTCGTCGTTTGAATCTTTTCCCAATTCAGTTTTTTCACTATCCAGCACCCATACTTATTTTCAAAAACCGGCGCTTATGAAGCTACGAAGATTGTGTTAGATGTACCACTGACGATCTAAAGATAAATCAGTTAGATGAGCTAACGCTTTAGCATTAGCTCATCTGCCGTTTCATTGGCAGCACTGTTAAAACGACGAACCGTTTGAGCTATCTGTATTTCCATATAAATTTTGATAATCCTCTACTTGATTTCGAGTTTTGTGGAGATGAGTTACTCAGCTTGTGTTCTCATTTAATCCCAAGATTATTCCTCACTTGCGCAATCAGTAATAAAATGTCTAATATAATTATATTTACAAACTCACTTCTACAGTATTATATATTTAGAAATCTGAAACTAGCAACTAACGCCATTAACAACGACAACATTCTGATCTGAAATAATACTTTGACGTCCTTCAACATCGGCAAATACAGAAAAAAGGGATTAACTAACTAGAAACTGACGAAATGACCTATTTACCTTTATTAGCTGTTTCCACCAAAACTTATTTTCGAAAGTAAGTCCTTTTTTCGTAGACAAGAACGGATATATTAAAAAAAAATGTTAACTTGAATGGTTGCGGTCCGCCGAACCAGCGGTTGCAAATTGCTAAAAGACTCTGTAAGTCGATAGTTAAACTTGCAGGAAAAGATTTTATTAATCATAAAATCGTGGCTAAGAGAAAATACTGGAAATTATTTGACAGCAGACTTGCAGGAAAAAAAAACTTTATGACTAAAGTGGCTAAGAGAAAATACAGGAAATTATTTTCAGGATTCTGAGATGACCGCTAGGAGGTGCAAATACCATCTTTAATGCCTTGAAATCTTAACAATTAAACAATTAGTCATCTTAGGAATGGTATCTCAATTTTAAGATACTTGTACATTTCAGTTTCAGTCCAGTCCCAGTATATTCCGGGTTCATGCCGGGATTTCATGAAAGAAGATTTATCGTTTAGAAGTTTGGGAGCATTAAAAAAGATTTGCAATGAAAATACAATTGGCACCAAATAAATTAATTTTCTGGAAGCATTTCAAGCCTTATAGACGCAATGTTAAGTATTCTGACAGCAATATCAAATCTTTTGTTAGCATTCCAAATGTTTTGGAAGCAATTTAGATCTTCTAGAAGCAATATTAAGCCTACCTGAGCCAATATCGAGACTTTTGTAACCATTTTAAATCTTCTAGAAGTAGTATCAAGTCTTCTGGAATCTTCTCGAGTCTTCTGAAAGCATTTCAAATCTTCCAGAAACAGTATAAAGTCTTACAGGGGCTATATCTAATCTTTTGGAAGCATTTTAAAATATCTAGAAGCAGTATCATGTCTTAATTATTAAAATCTTCTAGAAGCAGTATCAAGTCTTTTAGAAACTTCTCAAGTCTTCTGAAAGCATTTGAAATCTTCTGGAAGCAGTATAAAGTCTTACAGGGACAGTATCAAGCCTTTAGGAAGCATTTTAAAGCATCTAGAAGCAGTATCAAGTCTTCTGGAATCTTCTCGAGTCTTCTGAAAGCATTTCAAATCTTCCAGAAATAGTATAATGTCTTACAGGGGCTATATCTAATCTTTTGAAAGCATTTTAAAATATCTAGAAGCAGTATCGATTCTTAATTATTAAAATTTTCTAGAAGCAGTATCAAGTCTTTTGGAAACTTCTCAAGTCTTCTGAAAGCATTTGAAATCGTCTAGAAGCAGTATAAAGTCTTATAGGGGCAGTATCAAAGCTTTAGGAGGCATTTTAAAACATCTAGAAGCAGTATCAAGTCTTCTGGAAGTAGTATCCAGTCTTTTGGAAGCACTTCAAGTAATTTTGAAGTATTTCAAGTCTTCTAAAAGTAAGTATAAGGTCTTCTGGAAACATTGTAAGTCATCTGGAAGTAGTATTCTGGAAACCATATCAAGTTTCTTAGATACAATATCAAGTCTTCTGGAAGCATCTTCAGTCTTCTAACAGCGACATAAAGTACTTTGGAAGCATTGTAGGTCGTCTGGACACACTTCAAGTCCTCTAGATGCAATATCAAGGCTTCTAAAAGCGTTGTAAGTCATCTGTAAGCATTGTAAGTCGTCTGGATGCATTGTAAGACATCTGTAAATTCATCATTTTAAGTCTTCTAGAAATATCAGTCTAGAAATTCAAGTCTTCTGAAAGCAATATAAAGTTTTCTTAAAACAGTATCAAATCATCTAGAGGTAACAACATCAAGTCTTCTGGAAACATTTTAAGTTTTCTAGATGCTATATCAAGTTATCTGAAAGCATTGTAAGTCGTCTGGAAGTATTTTAAATCCTCTAGAAGCAGTAACAGTCTTCTGGAAGCCGCGGTACTTGATAAATCTAGGGACTTTAATTTGTATTCTTTTTAAGACAATAATTTAAAAATTTTTTTTATTATCATAAAATTTGCGATAGGCAAATAAATGCCCGCGTTGAATACGCTGCACATTTTTCGGGGCATTTATGTTCTACAGCTTTCATTATCTTCTTCGTTTCTTCTAATCACATAAGAAGCCATTTTGAACGGAGAAAAACATCTTACCGTCTGCAAAACTTGTTGAAAAGCTTCAGTCTTCATCTTCAAACAGTATTTTTCTTCGCTATCGTATTCATATTCGTATTTTACTGTGTTGTACACTAAGAAATTTTTGACACTAAAATGACATAACTATGTCGGTAAAAAAGTTGCCTTTTCTGTTAAACAATAGAGGGTGCAGAATCCGGAGTGACCCGGAGTGAGAGTCCGGTGCGTGTATCGAAAGGTTAAATTTACAAAAATTTTGCTGTATGCAAATTTTAAAAAGGTTAAATATATTTTTTCTGTCGGTTTCATTATTAATTCCATCTTTAAGAATGTTGTTTAAAATTTGAAGGGTTTCATCAGTTGGAATGTTAGTGTAAAGGTTAGTGATGTGAAATGAGATCATTATGTCAGTAATTTGTCAGGAAAATTAATTTTTGTAAGTTTATTAATTAAATCGTATCTGTTTTTTATGGTGTGTTTAGTTTCAAATCCTGTTATATCTTTAAATATGTTGACCAAAAATGTTGCTGTTTTGTAAGTGGAAGAATCGATTCAGGAAATGATAGGGCGAATCGGTATGTTTTGTTTATGTAATTTCGGCAAACCGTATAATCTTGGTGTTTTGGGATTCATTGGTAAAATAGAATAAATGTTTTTGTTAAATTTTTGTAGTGTTTCTTTGGATTCAAATATAATTTTTTTAGCTGTTTTGTGGAAACTTGTAGTTGGATCCTTTGAAACAGTTGTAAAACCGTTTTCTTTTAAAAAATCTTCAGTTTTCTTTATGTATTCTTCTTTGTTCATTATTATTAAACCTGCGTTTTTATCAGCTTTGGTGATAGTTAGATTGTTTTGTTTGATTTTATGTTTTATGCTATTAATTATTCGTTTTTCTTTATTAATTTTTCGTTCTTTCAGTAACTCTTTATTTTTTGTTGTTCTTTTTGTTTCTTCTTTAATTAATAACTGTTGAAGTTCTCTATTAATTGTTTCTTTGGTTGCCATTTTCTTCGTTATTGCTTCCAATTCAATAGCGGTTTTTCTCAAATTGGGTTTAGTTGTTATTGCATATTTATGGCCTTTATTAAGCATTTCTAATTCTTCTGGGTAAAATGTTATGTTCGTTAGATTAGTTATCCGTTTATGAAATATATGTTGTTTCATGTTGTAATCTTTAGTTATCTTTCTATTTTCTTTTATTATTTGTGTTTTCTTTTCTTTTCTAAGGTTATCTAATTTCCTTTCTTTTGATGTCCATTTTTGATTGATTTTATCTTTATTCCAAATGGTTTTGTTGTTCATTATTTCTTGGATTTCTATATTGTGGTAGGACTTTGTTAATTCTTGGTAGACGTAATACATCTCAAGATTAATTTTGTCAATTTTCTTGTAATGTTTCTTAATTTCTGTTTTAATTGTTTTCTTTATAACTTTTTGCACTTGATTCTTTGTCATGTTGTTGGAATATTTGTGTCTTGTGAATTTAGGTTTTAAATTTTCTTCTAGACAGGTTTTCAAAAAGGATATATGTTGTAGTTCAAATATTAATTTGAGATGTAGATCTCTAAAGTTGTATAAATTATAGGTCGTACCAACCTTGTTCATATTTTTCATTTTATACGAATGTTTTTCGTCTTTTATAAAAAAAAAATTTTTTTTTGCACTTGATTCTTTGTCATGTTGTTGGGATATTTGTGTCTTGTTAATAAAAGTACAAAAAATTATTAAATAAACAATCCCATTAATTTTTTCTTAATAAAATAAAATACGATCTCGGGTGATAATGTAATAATGTTTCTTGTCGTAATGAAGAGGGATGAATTACGTCCGAAGAAAATTGCTGTCGGTCAAATTGGGTTAAATTGTTTAACCATGAAATTTAATTAAAAATCGCTGTTGCGATCACTGACCCAATTACACGGTTGCCGAATAATTCCCATTAATTGTCCTCTTACAAACATAGTGCAGCAGGTCGCTCTTTTTGGTTGTGCCCCTTATAAGGACCCCGACGTTAAATTTAATCGTTGCCGCCCCGGGTAGAAAGTAAATATTTTTACCGGTATGGTATTTTTAATCGATATCATTTTCTTCTTTTTTTGGTTATAATTTAGTTAGTTCATGGAAAATTCTCGATAATAAACAATATACAATGTTTCGTTTGTGTAAATTACTATTTATTGTTTCGTTTGGGTAACTTGAGATTACCATCATTTGACCCAACCCCAAATGACCAAATTAATCAGTTCTATCAACTTAAAGGGAACAATTTTTTTGAATATTATTTTAAAATTTAAATGTATACTACTACATTTCTTAATATTTTCTTTCAATATGTAAAATTGAAAGAAATAAAGTGTTACAATAGTTAATCTTTCAAGGTATAACAACTTTTAAATCTTAAATGAATTCAAATTAAAGATTATTGAATAATAATCATACACTAGACGAAAACGCTCTCTTAAATCTAGGTGCTAACTTTTACATAAAGATGAATTCACTAGTATGGATTACGAGCGTGGTTTTAGTGTTGTTCTTCCACCATACCATAGGGAGTTTAAACATGAACAAAAAGCGCATTGACTGTAGTAAACTGCCTCTAAAGAATTAACTTACAATTTACATGTTTAAATCAAAAATCCCCTTCGCAAGCACACACACTGTCCACTCAAGTGGAAGTTCATTTATTAGTAATTTTATTAGTAAATTACTAATTTTATTAGTAATTTGAAAGGACAATTAATTTTTCGAAAAAAGCAGAATGAAAAATAGGTGGGGATAATCTCCCCTTAAATCTAATATTCACGGTGTGTACATCCCCGCGAAAATTTATTTTGTTATAAAGGTAAGGTGGATTATATTGATGTAGAATTCGATGATAGAGACATACAGAGTGTAGCACCCTCCTTCCTTGCATGTTTAACCATTTCAATTCCGGCAACTTATCACTTACATGATCACTCCGGTGAAGACCAAATAATAATAATAATAATAATGTATATTTATTTCCAACAGGTTCCACACCCAATTACAGGAAAACAAAATTAATAACTTAAATTAAGGTTGAACGGTATTAAATGAAACAAAAAAAAAATAGTAAAAATGGATATAGTCCACAAACTGGTCTGCCAAGTCCCAAATTGGTTGACAAGTCGATCATCCAGAAACGACCAAGAATCAAAAAAAATATCGCATTCATCAGAAATTTGATTAAAAAAGTTACACATCAGTGTCACAGGCGCACGCTGACCCACCGTTATTCTGTTAGAATTACAATAGAACACACGCGTAGACCTATTATTTAATCTGGGCACGTTAAAATTAATGTTACACAGAATCTGCGAGCAATCAATAGTACCATGCAACAATCCATATAAAAATTTGACAGCGATCACTACTCTACGTGTAGATAGAGACACCATAGCAAATCGGTTCAGTAATGAGCGGTAATCAATACCTCTAGGCGGGTAAGTTGCATCAATACGATATGACAAAAATTTTAAATATAATCTTTGTATGCGTAATCTCTACGGAATTAATATGAGTATTAAAGTAAGGTTGCCAAATCAATGCGGCATACTCAAGACGCGAACGAATTAAGGCATTAAAAACAGTAAGAAGCCCTACGGTCGAAAATTCTTTACAATTGCGATAAATAAATCCGTACGTTCGGTAGCATTTCGTGCAAAGATCAGAAATATGATTTACAAATGTTAGCTTAGAATCAAAGGTTACTCCTAAGTCTATGATAGTACTCGTTCTACGCAAGTGAACATCGCCAATATAGTATTCGCAGGATATCAAAGAACTTCTAGTGTAAGACATGACGGCGCACTTAGACCCATTTAGGCTCAAACGGTTACTCAAACACCACTTAACGACACTGTCCAAACCACTCTGAAGAACCGCAACATCCGCCGGTGACCGAACCGAAGTGAAAATCTTCATGTCATCTGCAAACAGCAGCTTCTCACAATGAATGGCGTCCGTGATGTCATTGATGAAAATGAGAAAGAGAAGCGGTCCGAGGTTCGATTCCTGAGGCACTCCCGACGTCGGGCGAATAAATTAGGGTATCTAACGCGCTGCTCTCTTCCGCGAAGATAAGACTCCATAAGTGCGGTCAATTGATCACTAAAGCCAATCAAACTGAGTTTGGATAAAAATGCGTAATAGTCAAGTTGGTCAAATGCCTTTTGGAAATCTAAGTAGATAACATCAACTTGACCTCTATCGTCAAGAACATCGCATAGATACTGCGTAAAGCACGCCAAGTTCGATATCGTAGAACGGTTTCTCACGAAACCATGTTGAAAGGGTACTATATAAGGCTTCACGTAGGTATAGATATATCTGTATAAGATTGATTCAAATATCTTCGAGAAATTGCATAATAAGGAAATGGGTCGATAGTTTTCGATATTGGTGGCATCATCTTTCTTATCAACGGGACAAACATAAGCCTTCTTCTCCATTGCACAGGCATTACAGAGTACTTAAGAATCATGTTGTAAATATGGAGCAAAGGAACATCAAAAATAGCAGCGCAGTCTCTCAAAAGGAAGCTAGGTATGCCGTCGATACCTGCAGTAAGTTTATTTTTTGAAAGCTTTAGTGCTGAGCGAACATCATCCTGCGTAAAGCCATCGATTCGGAGTGTCCGTTCCACTGACAAACCGGAAATAGGTACATTACAAGGGTCAGAAACAGTATAGACTTGACCGAAATAATCGGCAAACCCATCCACAATCGACGAACCTGTAGTAAATTCGAGATCCCGGTACTTCATAGCGCCAGGTACCTTTCCTCGACTGTAGGTACCCCCAAAAACTTTTCGGGTCATAACGGATTGCAGTTTCACAATTATTTAAGTGCAGTTTGTACGCGGCATTTATCATGGCTTTACTGAGGGATCTGTTGTACTTGAAACTATCCAAATAGTGAGCAGTTCGATACATTCTGTATTTCCTAAGCGCACTTTCCTTGAGCCGAATAGCTTCTCTTATTTCATAAGTGAACCACGCAGGATACTTCTTCCCGGCTTTATTCAAAAATTTCATTTTAGGCACGGCGATATCAAGAGCTTTATAAATTAGTTCATAAAATGTTGCGCATCCGGCCTCGACGTCCGTTGCATTGTCCACCAATGACCAATCAGTGGCAGTTAATAAGCCATAGAGCAACGGAAAATCTGCTCGCTTGAAATTGTAACCAGCTACACCAGACGATGCCCGGAAGTTAGGAGAAGAAGATTCGATTCATGAAAATGCAACACGAAGTGCTGGATGGTGACGATCTTCGTCCACAATAGGATCTAAATTATTGTCAACCGAGCACGGAAATTACTAAACACCAGGTCCAGTAATCGGTTGTTGAAATTCATGACGGCATTCGCTTGGGTAAAGTTGTTGAATTTCTCATAATTTTCAAGTGCAGAAGCAAAGCGATCACATCTGGCAGGATACGAGTAAGAAGGGACGTTAAAATCACCAATCACTATAACCGAATGATCAGCAAAAAAGTGCAATGCTTGCAATTATTCCAAGAATGTTTCAAAGTCATCTATAGAGGTGGAGGGCGGTATGTAAACAACAAAGAAAAAACATAATTGCCCATTCAAGCCAAAAACCTTTGCCCCCACAACGTCCAAGGTAGGTGTGATGTCAATTATACTGTGCAAATCCAGTTGAACAGCCCGCAACGCACTGCGAATTGCCAACAAAACGCCTCCTCCCGAGAGAGTATCGTTTATAATTGGGTGGAGAAGTTAGTTTAAAGAAATAATTTTTGGAAAACCATTAAAGTAGCGAATCTTGAGGTTCTGCTCGCCAGCAGCTCGGCGATTTTCCAACTGCGCTTTAAGTTCATTGTAATGCTTTATTTGGTTAGGCGTACGATCGAAACTCAGCGACACACTGCGATAGGCATCAAGAGTTTTTAATTTAAATGCCTTACGAATCAAGTTCACCGGATTCGCAGCGTCATCAAACATCACCTTGATAGGTCGTCCGCGAGGGTTGATTCCGCGGCCTAACCGAATAGTTTTAAATTTGCTCTTAAAATTAGGCAGAATAGCTTTAAATAAGTCCGCTGTAGTGTTCATATCGTAGTCACCATTCGAAACAATATGATCATCAGTGGATTCAGGCAACCCAAACACAATAATATTATTCCTTCTCTGCTGTCGTTCAGTGACTTCCCGAACAACCTCCTCCATACTGAAACCTTGACAAGAAGCTTGTGAGCTCTTGAGCATATCAAGTTGCGCAGTGAATTCGGCACGTAGTTTATTCAAGGATTCGGTAAATTCGGCCTGTAGAGAGGATAAGAGAACTTTGAGGTCTCTAAACTGATCCATGTTTCGAGTACATTTATTACAAACCACCTTAATCGACTTAGATTTCTTTCTAGTCATTACAACCAAGTATCTAGTCATTACCAAATAATAAGCGTATACAGGAGTTTTGTGTTTTTTGAATTTTATCTTTTAAGACATAAGACAAAAAAGGAGAGTACAGAACATCTGCATAGCTAAAAGTGACAGGACCAGACTTTCACAGAGACACCTTCTTGTATTACGGTTCAAATAATGTCTGTTCGAGTAAATAACTTTCAAACTCCCATACGCTCGTTGTATGCATTTGTTGATATGATTGTTGAAAGTCAAATTCTCATCTAACAATACACCCAAATTTTTTACTGTTTTTTGAAATTGTAACGGTTCATTGTTCACAAATAAATGGAGATTATCTGCTACGTGCTGTCTGTACCGTTTCGGGCCGAAAATAATGGCAAGTGACTTATTTTGGTTAATATTAAGCCCATGGCTATTAATATTTATACCCGCTTGAACCACCTCAGAAGGAGGGAAGAAATAATACAATTGAGTGTCATCTGCGTAAAAGTGCACCTTACAATGTGAAATGGTTTTGATAAAGTTTGATGTGTATAATGCATACAAAATTGCTTGTTCTCTATCTGTTAGAAAATCGTTTAACAACTTTCTTGCATTATATCCAAAACCAATATAACCCAGTATTGCTGTAAGAGTTTCGTGATCAACTGTATCAAATGCCTTAGAGTAATCCAACAAACGCAGTACCGTCATCCTACCCCTATCGTTCTCCCGCAGGATATCATCGACAATGTGCATCAATGCTGTAGTACAACTAAACCCCCGTCTAAAGCCAGATTGGTTTTCGGGCAGAATGTTATTATCTTCCACATAACCATTTATTTGCTCAAATAAAATTCGCTCCATAACCTTAGACAACACAGGCAGCACACTTATTGGCCTCAGATCACTTAAAGTAGTTGGTGCATTCGATTTAGGCAAGGCCTTTATCAAAGCTTTTTTCCAGATGGTAGGGAATACACCACTAAGAATACAAGAATTAATAAGGTTACTAATGTAAGGTGTAATATGTAGACAACAAATCAATCCATTTAATGTTAAGATAGTCATATCCGGAAGCTTTACATTTAATAGTGCTGATAGCCTTTTCAATTTGATACTCATCAACAATGTGAAAGCCAAAAACTAAATCATTTAGTTTATTGGTGTTATAAAAGGTAAGTAAATCATAATCAGGACCATGATTTCTGGGTATTGCGTTGACAAAAAAATTATTAATAACGTTCGTAGAACCAAGGTGTTTAGGTATTGAAATATTATTTCTTTTAAACATTCCAGCATTCCTTAATGCGTTCCAACTGTCATTTGTAATTCGTAATTGAGATTCAAAGTATGCCTTACGTTCTAGGATTATTGATTTATTAATCAAATTACGCAATGATTTATAATAATCCCATTTACCGAGTGTTTTATTTGGCTGATAATTTATAAAGGCTTTATCTCTCAAATTTTTCATAAATTTTATATTCTGTGTTATCCAAGGTGACGGAGGATTACTATATGTACTTACTTTGATGGGTGCGATGAGATTTAAGATTACATACTGCCGTTTTAACAGCATTTTCGTCACATTTAATGGACAATAAAGTCGAACTCGAATGATTACGTTTCAATCTCATTTTGTTTATGCTTGTTGCAATGAAATAAATACATTGTCTAAAGTTTCTCTATTTATACCCCAAAAGGACTTTCTCACTGCATCGATCAATTCATCGATATTTTTTTGGGGTAATTGATGTTGAACTGATTGAATTGAATTGAAAAAACCTAAATCCAGTACATTTAAGTCAGACTGTTTGGTGGTTGACATTTCAGTTGAATATCCCAACCATCTGCACTGAATGCAATGCCTGGGTTAATGTAGGATCGCTACTGTACAAATGCGGTTTTGCATTGTCTTGTATATAAGACATAATTGTATTTTTCCTAAAACCAACAGGCCATTTATTGCGTATTGCTGGAACTAAATTATGCAGAATCATTTTTCTTATTTCTTCTTTATTGACTATAGTTTCTACAGTTTGGTTACTAAAGTGCCCTTAGCTTGATTCTTGCTGTTTCTTTTAGCTGGTGAAAAAGAAACAAATGGCCAAATTCCTAATTTTCCATCAAAATATGCTTTCTTATGAAAATCCCAACGTGGACGAGCCACTGCTGCCATAAACATTACCTTTGTAATGAATCTTTTACTTTTACATGGTCTATAAGGGTGTTCTTCTTTGGAAGAAAAACTCTTTTTAGTTCTAGTTGAGTAGAACCATTTTTCGTCAATATGTACATAATCTAGCAAATCCTCAAAATACCCCGATGGCAATAAAAAATTCAAATAAAATTCGTTTCGGCGGCGTTTATTTTCTTCACTTAGCAATGGTTTAACAAAACTATAAGTAGTGATTCTTTTTATTTCCTTTCCTTTCTTTAATCTGTCATGCAATGTACTTTTTGGAATTTTTGGACCTTAAGGTGGTTCTTTTACATAAAGGAAGGGAGAAAATGTTTGAAATTTGATGGCGATAATCTTTCACTATTCGACCGCATTTATTTTTCTTAGAATCTACATTAATTGTTGAGTCATTGTTTTGGCATTCTTTAACTTGTTTCCACAATTTGGAAATAGTTGAACGGCTACAACAAAACTTACGTGCAGCAGCATTTATCGCACTTCTTTTAAGTTTTTCGTCCGTCACATTTTGCAATAAATAATGTAAAATTTGCTTACGTTGATCGTTGCTAAATTCTCCACCCTTTTTACCACCTTTTTGATTAATTTCCGTAATATTTCTCACCATTTTTTAAAAGCAGCGGTTAAGTTGCTTAAATATTCAAATTTAACATTTGACAGTTACTTATCACAAATCAAATGTGATAGTTAAGTTGTATTTTGGACATGGCATACTTTCATTATTATATTTTCAGCCCTTTGAATACAATACAGTAGGGCCCCGACATTCGCGGCTTCAAATTACACGGATTCGCATATTCGCGTTTTAAATTTTGCTGCCTTTTTCAACATTCACGACTCGATTATTCGCGAATACATAGCAAGTATGTATGTCATTTTTTAAAAATTTAAAACGAAGTTTACCGTAGGTTTACTGTACAAGCAACCAGCTTCACATATGCGTTTCTCTGGGAATCCCTCATTTATGATCGATTTTAATGTTTGTGTTAGGTGCTTATTTTTGTGTTCTGTATTTCGTTCAGGTTAGTGTTTCGCCCGTTTTTTTACTATAATTTTATAAACAATAAATTAATCTCACAACAGTACTCAAAATGGGTACAAAAAGGCCTGCGATGGAAATAAATTTAATTGCCAAACGTGCAAAGTCAGTTATGACTCTAGAAAGAAAAATTCAAGTTCTTGATATGCTCCGGGAAGGGAAAAGAGCTACCGAAGTAGGCCGGGTCTTCGGTGTCTACGGGAATCTACGATAAGATCTATAAAGAAACAAGAAGAGGTAATTAGAAATAGCGTAAAAAGTGGCCGTCATCATTAAAGGTAACGTCACAAGTTCGTGATGTTAATATTGAAAAAATGGAGAAGTCTCTTTATCTTTGGATTGAGGACCATGGTCGCAAAAATATACCATTAACTAGGGCTAGATTAATGGATAAAGCCAAGGAACTTTATCAACATTTTTCGTGTGGAATGGACTGTGCTGAAGACGATTGTAAATTTAAAGCCAGCAGAGGATGGTTCGAAAGATTCAAAACTCGTTTTAATCTCCATAACATTAAGTTGTGTGGAGAATCAGCTTCAGCAGATCATCAACAGGCTGCAAAATTTCCTGATGAAATAATAAAATTAATAGAAGAAAAAGGTTACCGTCCTGAACAAATATTTAATGCGGACGAAACCGGGCTTTATTGGAAACAAATGCCCACACGAACATACATTTCAAAAAATGAAAAGACAGCACCTGGTTTTAAATCGGCTAAGGATAGAGTTACAGTTTTATTTTGTGCAAATGCACGCGGAGACTTTATTACAAAACCAATGTTAATACATATATCGAGCAGCTAATCCACGAGCTTTAAAGAACAAGGACAAAGAAGCTATTCCGGTCTATTGGCGAGCTAATTCAAAAGCTTGGATGACTTCTCAGCTATTTATAGAGTGGTTTAAAGAGTGCTTTGTTAAAGAAGTGGAGCGTTACCTAAAATCTAAAAATTTAGCATTTCACGTTTTATTGATATTGGATAACGCCCCATCTCATCCAGTAGATGCTCTCAAATTAGCTCATCCATGTGTCGAGGTGGTATTTCTTCCGCCCAACACAACATCCTTATTACAACCTTTAGATCAAGGTGTTATAAAAGCTTTTAAAAGTCATTATATCCGGCACATGTTCGATTTTGTACATGAGAAAATACAAAATGATAGTGTTTTCTCAATAAAAGATGTGTGGAAATTATACAATATTGACCATGCGATTACATCTATAAAACTTGCTTTAAATGACATTAAAGTATCAACCGTAAGTAATGCATGGAAAAAACTGTTGAAAAAAGACAAAGTGTGCGCAAAGTGTAAGCGAAATTGATGAGGCAATAGAGAGAGCTGTTCTTTCTGCACGGTTGCTACCGGGAGATGATTTTCATACCATTGTACCAGCTGATATCGAATCTCTCGTCCTCTCGGACAATCAAGAGGAAGAGTTGTCCAGTGCAGACTTAGAAGCGCTACTAATAGAAAATGTTTCAGGAACGGATGAAGAAGATAATAGTAATTCCCTATGTAATAAATTAACGTTGAAGGAACTTAATTTATTTATACAAGAAGCAAATAATCTTGCTGAAAAAATAGTAGAATATGATCCATCAACGGAACGAAGCACAAAATTTAAAAATGGTCTGAATACTCTTCTTGTTCCTTACAAAGAACTTCAAAAGGATATGCAACACAAAGCATTGCAACCTACTATCCTTTCATTTTTTAAACCATCGTGTTCTAAAGCAATTATTATTGATGAGTAGAAATGTTAACTTTTATTTCTTTTTTTAGTTTATTTTGTTACAGTTTGTTATTGCTATCGAGTTTAGGTTTTTTTACATTTTAAACAATTGTAATTATTTTAATATCTGTATTAGTTCCGAATACAAAAGTT
Source organism: Onthophagus sagittarius (assembly GCA_036711965.1). NCBI lineage: Eukaryota > Metazoa > Arthropoda > Insecta > Coleoptera > Scarabaeidae > Onthophagus > Onthophagus sagittarius. The sequence continues at coordinate 81,523,135 of JASERS010000002.1, read as the reverse complement.
TTAAGACCAGTCGTTTTATTTTGCAATTTTAAGCGTTTTATTTAGTATGTATAATTTATTAATTTTTGAAATTTTTAATTTTTAAAATTAAATTAAATGAAACTTTTGGCGTCGGTGACTATTTGGCGGTTAACGTGTTAAAAGAACATAGAAGTAGTAGTTTATCCTTTATAATATCTAGTTCTTCAATATTCGCGGATTCAACATTCGCGGCGTATTTTTAGAACCTAACCCTCGCGAATGTTGGGGCCTTACTGTACATCACTTTACCTTTAAATATTTACAATATTTATTGCATTGAACTGAAATGTAGCAACTATTTTCGGACAGAGGTAGTAATTTTTTTTCTTTAGAGTTACAATGTACTAACACATATATTTTGGTATACATATATTTTGTTCTTATTATTATTATTATTTATTATTATTTCTTATTAATTGACCATTTTCATTCTTCAACATCTCTATCGAAAGTATGATCTAATACAAATGCGAAGGTGGAAATGTTAGTGCTAGTGTTATTTCTAATTTTAGTTTAAGTTGTGCTATTCTCACGATATATTAATACAATTGAATAAGTAAATGATTTATGTATCCAATAAATAATCCGGATAAAAAATAATGTTTCGAAATTTAATATTTGATGTGATTATTTAATGACTATATATATAATTTAATTTTATAAATCGTTCCCTCCAGAGTAGAAAGTGAAGTGCCATCTGCATATTCCATATTCGGTTAAGAGTCACACCAGATCCAATCTGCTTCCGATTTGTGTGCGCGTTTCCCAACAAATCGTGCAATTAATGACACACGCGCGACCGGACACGTAAAAGTAAGCGAAGCACGAGACAACTGTTCCTGTTCTTTTCCTGCTTGCTGCCGCTTGCTGCTGCGGACGCCTCGCGTCATTGGTGCTCTTGTGGCTGCCGCGGTTACCAGATTATCGTTTCAATTTTACTACACCACACCACACCACACCACGCCATACTTACGGGCTCGTGGGACGATTAATTACCGGTAATTGGTTACCTTCGGTGACAATGTCACCTGCTTACTGAACGATTCGTTGCTTCGGTAAAGCGGCACGATTAAGATCTTTCGCGATAATGCCAAAATGATTTTCGAAGGAACCCGACCGAAAACATTAACCGCGATTGAATGGTACATATCACACACCTGTTTAAAATTTAAATCGAACAACCCCCACGTATGAAACTCTACCTGGGATTCATCATCATCATCAACGTCGCCCAACTAATGATTCAATTTACGTGATGAATCCTCCATATCATAATTTGAAATATTATAACATTCGTGTTTTGGGGGTTCGAATGTTTCCGCAGGTGTTAGAGGTCGTATATCTTTTCGGCGAAAAAGGATGTTTTATCAAGGATAGATAAAATTAACGAGAAAAAAGAAAATTTAATGCGGCTATTTGTATGATAATCGCTAATTAATGATGAACGTTTTCAAAATTTTGTTAAGCGCATTTTAATTTCGTGTTTCCTTATTTTAGAAATTTTCTTGCATAATTATAAATATAAATGAATTATATCCATGAAAGTTTAGTAAGTTGCGAAATCGTTTCGGAATGTTTCAGCGAAAGTTTCAGAGAACTTAGCGAACCGTATCAAGGTCGTCGATGTGTAACGATATATCGTGCATCTGAATTGCAACGATTTTCTTCCTTGTGCAAACATGCTCCGGCATAAATTTGCATCCAAATCGATTATTTTAGAGGTTAAGAGGCATAATCATAATTGTAATTTTATTAACCCATTGAAAGCTTTATCACTTTCACCGTCTTAACTTCCAAATCAAACAACACCAAAAATATTCATATTTTCTTAAACGAAACGACTTTAAAGTTGATTATCGTTCTTTAAAATTATCACCTGCTACCAATTACTACCTGTGCACTCAATACTTACCAAATTAGGGTCCTCAGAAACCCTCGAGTGCTTATAAATCCAGTTAAAGAAACGGTCTTAAAAAATTTGCATTGATTCCATTCGGTAGGAGAGATGAAATGAGGAGAAAATATCCGTGAAACAGTCCCGTTATATTCGCTTAAAGGTATCGATCCGTTTATTCATGGTACACCGTATTTGGTAAAATGAACTCTCTTTCTGTCGCGAAGAGAAAATTTTGTTTGCGATAGAAAATTGGAAAAAAGAAATTGCACCCGGTCGGTCGGCTCGCCTTAAATTAAAGGTAAACAGTAAATTTTGGCCACGTGCGACACACGATGGTGTCGTGCAATTAAATTGCATAAGTGGGCACATTAAATCGAAACGAGTGTATAAATTCGTGTGGTTTAACTTATGTTTGGTCCAATTCAAGGTGGTATTCTGTATAAACGATAAATTCTGTACGATTTCTTATCTGAATTTAAAACATCATCGAATCTTAATAATTTCTTGTTAAATGGAGTTAATGTGTTTATGGTTTTAAGAAATAATAAACTATAAAAGAAACTTAAAAATATAGTAATTTCATTTCATTTTGAGATTGATGAATTAACCCTCGCAGTACTGACGTTTCGCCAACCGTTGCGGACGGTGCCTGGGTCAACCGAGACCCGAACAGTTTTTGTTTACATAGAATATAAAAAATGAAGCTTTTGCCATTATGATTTTGACTTATTTTATTTTAAAGGTGAACTATTATTAGGGATATAAAATAATACATAAAAATAAAATTTAAAAAAAATTACATAAAAAATATTTATTCTAAATCATTACAATTTGTACACAAAATATTTTTTGTACATGTTGAATGTATATTACATACATATTTATGACAAACATCACATTTTGATTTATATTTATTGTCATTTCCAATACACAAGCTCAAGATGTCTTGAGCGTTTTTCTAATGTTGTACTCATTTGTTTATTTATTTTTCGGCCTGTACTTTCGATGGCGTCCACAATGTGTCTCGAAAATACTACTGCATTGGTTTCAAATGCTCTACCTCTAGAATCTATGTTTGCAGCAACTAACTGTTCAGACAAATTTTCTATAAATTGTTTTCTTCTTGATCTTATGTTACCAGTTGCCCAATCCGGATTTTTGAGTTGCCATAGTACAAATGCATTATAGGCTGCAATATCTATATAATGTAAAAAAAGCGACAGAGGCCAACGTCGTGTACATCTCCGGCAAATGTATTCTCTTAGAATTTTATCTAAAACATCCACTCCACTTTTTGTTGAAATAGCATGTTCTCGATGAACGCTCGAAAGTAAAACTACGCATTTTCTTGGTTTTGGGATATACGACACAAGTGTTAGATTTTCAGAAAATATAAAATCGGAAGAGAATTGAGCTCTTCCGGATATTGTTATCAAAGATTTTGGTAAATCCTTTCTATTTTTCCGCATTGTTCCCACTACAAATATGTTATCTTTGAGTAAATCCTCTGCAAGTGAGATATCCGTAAAAAAATTGTCGGTTGTGATAGTTCGATTAGATCCCTTCCAAAACTCTGAAAGAACTCTAACTACTCGTTGTCCTTGTCCTTTCTCCGGTGTGTTTCCGCATTTTCCTAAATACACTTCAAAATTACAACAATAATATGTAGTAGCGTCACATAGGGCCCATAATTTCAGCCCATATTTCCCCGGCTTGCTCGGCATATACACCTTGAATGGACATCCTCCTCGAAATGTTACTAATTGTTCATCAATAGTGCCTACATTAGACGCTCGGTAATTATCTCTGCAATTTCTTGTTAAAATATTTGTAATGGTTCTCAAAGCTGCCAACTTATCGGTCATTTTTCTTTCTTCTCGTGTCTGAAAGTCGTCAAAACGCAAAAATCGTAAAATGTTTGTAAATCTATCACGAGACATAGATGCTCGATAAATTTGTCGACTATAAGCAATCTTTTTCTTCCATAGATCTTTTTTACTTTCACGTGATTCCCGAAAACGGCCAGTAATTAGTAAAATCCCAAAAAATGCCTTCAATTCAACACGGTCTACCGGCTTCCATATATTATTTGAAAACATTTCATAATATTTAACCGCTTTTTCATTTGTATAAGTAATTATAATGTCCATGATTTCATCATTTATAAATAAATCAAAACATTGTTCCATGGTTTCTACACCCTCAGAATTTGCTGTGAGTGTAGCATCATATTTACCAAATTCAGCATCTCTGTTTGTGGGGGAAATATATCTCCATGTTCGTCCACAAACATTTTGGTCTTTACAGTGTGACATATTATTACTATTTTCACCACTAAACTCATCACTTTCATAATCCTCTTCTTCTGGTACTGCATCACTAAAAGTCAATGACGCACATTCATCATCAGAAGACACTTCATTGTTATAATCATCATTATTATTTACAAAATTAGCAAACATTTTATTTTTCGATGTAGATCGTTGCTCTAAAATACACCTTCTGTGAACTAAATCAAGAATTTAATGGCAATTGTATTGTCGCTATAGCCTCTTACACAGACAGACGCCTGGCGCTGTAAAGAAACGGTCGAGACATATTTTTTCGTCGTTTTTTCGTCGGGACGTCCGTTTGACGCCGATCTAACTTAACGCACTCCTTGAGTAACGACAAATCTATTTATTACAATTTCTCGCAAAAATTTATTTGGGTCCAAATAGACCCAGACACCGGAATACGAGGGTTAAAACAATTATTTATTTGTATCGAGAAATGAAAAAATCTATTTCAGTCTATTTCAAAACCAATCTAGCCCTTTATATATATATATATTTTTTTTGTTTTTTTTCTAACTGACTCCAAAACAGTGAATGTCACTGGTATCGACGCCTCAATACACAAAAAATATATGTAAACAAAAAAAAATCACAATAAGTTATGTATAAAAAACGAAAATAAAAATCCTCAAAAATGCAAACCCATCAGAAACAGTTCAACACTCATTCACTTCAAAAACATTTTCAGATTATAAACTAATTTTTTCATTGTCCTTACCTCCACTATTATTATCGGAACACTGTTGTATGCTTTAATACCAAGATATAATGGTGATCTCTGTGCTGTCGTTGTTCTACAATATTTATTTCTAAAATCATTTGCATTCCGGGTGCTGTATTCATGCCAGTTCTTAACTTGTTTTGTATTTATATTAGTCTTTATTAGTTTGTTTTTTATAGAATATATATATTTTATTTGCTCATAAGTCCGAATTTTCTGCATGTTCCATATATTTTCCATTTCATACACAAGACCAGTTGACATACAATAGTTCAACTGAAAGATAGATTTTACTGCTTTATTCTGCGTTCTTTGTAATTTATTTAACTGGTAAAGTGGAAGACCTCCCCAGCAGGGAATTAAATATCTAATTTGTGGCAGTATAAAGCTATTATAGAGTAAACGCCTAGAGTTTTTATTTAAGCAATCCGTACACCTTTTTATTGCACTAACCATTGGCACAATTTTTTTAATGATAGCATTCACATATACATTCCAATTGAGATCATTTGTCAAATTTAAACCTAAGTATTTGTACGTTTGCACTTCTTTTAGTTTTTCTCCATTGAGAAACACATTTATATCACTTTTTTGTTTAATAATCATATATACCGTTTTATTAACGTTCACCGATAATTTATTATAGCACAGCCATGTATAATACAGATTTAAGTCGTCGTTCGCCACCTTTTCAAGTTCCTTTATATTACTTGATTATATAACCAAGACGGTGTCATCAGCAAACACAAAATATCTCGCTTGAAGTTGTAGATACTTTAAGTTTTGAATGTATAATAAATATTGCAAAGGACCAAGTACTGATCCCTGAGCTACTCCAATACTTAGGCTTTTTTTTTACTCTTGGTTTTATTGATTTGAGTATAATGCTTACGGTCCTTAGAATATGACTGGAAGAGGTCTTTTGCAATGCCTCGCATTCCCATTTTTTCTAATTTATTGAGTAAAATATCTATGTCCACAGTATCAAATGTCTTTTGTAAGTCAATAAACACTGTCAAAACATACCTCTTCTTATCGAGTTATTCTGTAATATATTCTAGTAAATCCCCTGTCGCCCCCAAGGTACTACTCTTCTTTTGAAATCCATATTGATATGGGTCGATGTTAAAGAATTTATGTATAATGTTAGTTAACCTGTGTTTGATAACTTTTTCTGTTATTTTAGAAAATATATTTAAGATTGAAATTGGTCTATAGTTACCAAATTCTGTTTTTGCTCCTTTTTTATGAATAGAGGATATTTTCGCCGTTTTTAATTCATTCGGAAACAGGCCAGTAACCAGGATATCATTAATGATATTCACTATTTTGTCTCCCAAAACTTCAAAAAGCAGCACTATATCAGATTTAGTAATACCATCTTCTCCCGGCGAACTATTATTATTTAAATCCCTTATGATAGAATTAATTTCTGTTAAATCAGTTGGTTCCAAGTAGATGGATTCTTTTGTTTCTTCTTCTCTAAACTGGTGATTAAGAACCGGTTTAATTTTTGAGGCTAAATTCTTACCTATTTCAGAAAAATAAGTATTAAATTCCTCAGCTATTTGTTGCTCATCTTCGATGACTGCACCTGTCATACTTTTCATTTGTCCCATTTTGCCCTTTTTTTTTGTTCGTTTCAAACATATATCGTTCAGGACCCTCCACATTTTTTTACTGTTTGTTCCAGCCTCATTAAGTGTTTTTTCCACATACTCCTTCTTTAATTTTCTTCTCATATTATTTACCACATTCTTTAAATTTTTAAAATGTCTTTCGGTTTCTGAGTTTCTTATTAATTTCCATCGCTTATATGAATTATCTCTCTGTTTTATTTTCTCAATAAACTCAGCATTTATCCAATAGTTGTTGTTGGATACTTTTATTCTACTTTTCTTTGTACACTCAATTTTTGTTTTTGTTATTATTTCTGCTGATAAATTACAGGCGTAGAAATGAACACTTCGACTTACTATTTCCAATGATAACTGTTTTATTATATCTTCGTTTAATTTACATTAATACAAAAACACATTAATACGCCACGCGTCGGTTCTTACTTTTTCTACGCTATCAAAACCTAACTCCATCTCTCGTACTTAGCTATATCCTACTGTATACATAATTGCCTATCTTAACAACCCCCCACAATTATATAATCCTAAATCGTTTTAACATTTAAATATAGACGAAACTTTTCAAATTTCACTCTATCTAACCCTTTTGTTAAAATGTCCGCTTTCTGTTCTTCCGTAGGTATATACTCCACTTTAACTAATTTCTTTAAATATAAATCTCTGACAAAATTATATTTTATGTCAACATGTTTCATTCTCCTGTGCTCCCACTTGTCCAATAAACATATACATGATTGGTTGTCTTCATATATTATTATCGGATCATTTATTTCAATATTCATTTCACATATCAATTGTCTCAACCACTTGACTTCTGCTGCTGCTGAGACTAAAGAAACATATTCGGCTTCCGTCGATGAGAGTGCAACAGCGGTTTGTTTCTTTGTAGTCCAATGTACCACTGCCCCATATACTTCCATTAGAAATCCACTTGTTGACTTTCTGTCAATGTCTGAAGCCCAATTTGCATCCGCATACGAAGTCAATACGTTATCTTCATTTAGATCTTTTTCATACAATAATCCATAATTAAGTGTTCTTTGTATGTATCGTAGAATCCTTTTTAATCCTTTCCAATGCTCTTCAGTCGCATTATTCTGAAATCTGCTATAGTAATTCACTGCCACACTTAGATCTGGTCTTGTTGTTAACATAACATATATTAAACAACCTATAAGTTCTCTGTAAGGTTTTTTATTTATAATACATTCTTGATCGTGGTACATATTTTCATCCAGTTTTGTCTCAATCGGAATTACACAAGGTTTACAATTTTCCATATTGAATTTTCTTAGAAGTGATTTACAATACGTTGTTTGAGATAAAAATAGTCCTTCAGGAGTTTCTTCAATTTTGATTCCCAAAAAGAAACTTAACTTTCCTAAATCAGTCATTTTAAACTCTTCTTTTAGCTTTGATATTATTCTCTGAATGTTACCCTTATCTTTTCCTGCTATGATAATATCATCTACATACAATAACAAATAAAGTTTATCTCTAGCATTTACGTATAAACAAAATTCATTTTCCGATCTTACAAAACCATGTGACAATATAAAATTATTAAATCTTTCATTCCATGCTCTCGGTGCTTGTTTTAATCCATATAACGTTTAATTTAATTTACAAACCATGTTTGATCTTTTAACAATCCCTTGTGGAATCGCCATATATACTTCTTCTTGTAAATTTCCATGTAAAAAAGCATTTTTAACGTCTAGTTGATTCGCATACAATCCATGAGCATTTATAATTGACAACAACGTTCTTACTGATGTCAAACGTGCCACTGGTGCATATGTTTCGTGATAATCATATCCTTTTCGCTGTGAACACCCCTTAATTACAAATCGTGCCTTATACCTTATTGGTTCATTGTTTTCATTTCTTTTTAATTTAAAAATCCATTTGCTCTCAATAGCCTTTTTACCATCAGGCAGTTCTTGTAGGGTCCATGTATTATTTTCCTTCAACGATTTTATTTCTTCATCTACCGCCTTTAACCAATGATCTTTATCTTCTCTGCTACAAATTTCATCATAATTTTGAGGTACTTCGTCAATATAGGTTTCTGCATCCAATGCATATACAGCATAATCATCTAGGTACTTTGGTTTCCTCCGTTGTCTTTTCTTTTCTTCTTGTGTTTTGATTTGATTCTCTTCCACTTCTTCATTCTTTTCGTCTTCACTTTTATTTTCCATTTCATCATCATTTTCATTTTGTATGATAATATTATTTTCATGTATTCGTTCTTCTTCATCAAAATGATATTTTGTTTCATTAAATAATACATCTCTTCCAAGATAAATTTTCTTTTCTTCAGGATTATAAAGTCTGTATCCATTGGGACAATAGCCCACCATAAATACTTTCATTGATCTGTTTTGAAATTTATTCTTAATTAATTCTGTTGGTATTTTCAAATATCCAACGCATCCAAACACTTTTAGTTTTTCCAAGTTCGGCTTTTCTCCATACCACAATTCAGCTGGAACCGCTTGTTGTAATGCTGCCGTAGGAGACCTATTTATTACATATACCGCAGACATTACCGCTTCCATACATCTTGCCTTTTCAATTATGGTTCGGTTCATGCGTTCAGCAACGCCATTTTGTTGAGGAGTATACCTTATTGTAAATTCAAATTGTATCCCCTTCCTTTCAAAATCATTTTTCATTTCGTTCGATATATATTCGCGACCATTATCACACCTAAACCTACTTATTGGCAAATTAAAATGCGCTTTTACCATTGATTCATAGATTTTAAAATACTTAAACGTTTCGCTTTTTGATTTCAATGCGTACACTACAGTAAAATGAGTAAAATCATCTATAAATGTCAATATATATTTTTTATTATCATGTGATTCATTAACCGGCCCAAACAAATCACTATGAATTAACTGCAACGGTCTTTTTGATCGAATTCTTTCTTTATTGTGTGGTAACCTAGCTTGTTTACCACTTATACAAGTTTCACAAAACTTTATTTCTGTTTTTGGTTCTAAAACAATTCCTTTTACAAGTTCGGGTAATCTGAACAGATTTTTATTACATATATGACCTAACCGTTTATGCCAAATTTCATTATTGTTTTCTTTATTCGTTATTAAACCGTAATTACAATCGTTTACAAAGTTAAGCTCATACAATTTACTAGTACGGATTGCCTCCGCTATAACTTTATTATTTTTAATTATTTTACCTACCCCGTCCTTAAATACTACAATAAATCCGCTCATTTCAAGTTTTCTTACCGATAACAAATTAAAATCGAGTCCGGGTACAATTAAACAATCTTTTATTACAATTTCATGTCTTTTATCATTTTTATCACCAATGAGATTACCTTCAAATCACCTAGTTTTCTAGCTTTGAGTTGTTCACCTGATTTGGCAACCTTGATTTTCACCTCTTCATCCAGCGTCCTGATGTTTTCCAGACCTTCTGCATCCTTGATGAGATGTTCCGATGCTCCAGAGTCTAAGCACCATTTCAAAATTTCACCATCGGTGTACGCCGGAAAGCTGTAGAGTTCTTTATCATCAGTTTCTGCCACGTTTGCTGTTTTGCTTTTATTATCTTTATTTAATTTCCAGCAATCGGTCCTCTTGTGTCCAATTTTACCACAATGATGACATTTATATGGAAACTGTTTATTTTCAGTTGCGTTTCTTCTATAATTTTTATTTCCTCGTGTAGCGAATGCTACTTGTTGGCCTTCCGTCTCTGGTGATTTCAAAATTTCACTTTTTCGTTTGTTTTCTTCATCTTTTAAACGTGTTTTAACGAAGCCCAATGTAAGACTGTTTGGAGAAAGAGTTTCCAATGCAGTAACAACCACATTATATTCCATCGGCATAGTAAGTAACAAGTGACAAACGATATCTAATTCTTCTAACGTAGCTCCAGTCGACTTAAGTTCTCTTACCAGTTTATCAAATTCCATAAAATGTTCTTCCATACTTCCTTTTGTTGGATCTAACTTCATCGTAAGTAATTTCTTTCGGAGTAAGAGCTGTTTTGCAATGCCCTTTTGCTCAAAATTCAACAACAAAGATTTCCACATTTCATGTGCTGTTTTCTTATCTTTTATATACTCGAGATGACTATCAGCTATTAATTGAGTAATAATAGATTTACATTTCTTATCTGCTTTCATCCATTCTTCCCTAAGTTTTTCTTTTTCTGCCTTTTGAACCATTGTATCTTTTTCCGTACAAATATATTCCGCAGGCATTTCTTTTAAATTCTCAACACAATCTTTTTCTTCCAGTAGAACTGTAATTCGAATCTTCCAGTTATCAAAGTTCGTACCATCAAACAATGGAACTCGTGCTTTTTCTTGGTCAGCCATTTTTCTTCTTCAGCAGCTTCCAGATTCGCCCTTAACCTCACCTTTTAATTTTCGTTTATAGATCGTGTACTGGGCCCATAACCTGATAAATTACAGGCGTAGAAATGAACACTTCGACTTACTATTTCCAATGATAACTGTTTTATTATATCTTCGTTTAATTTACATTAATACAAAAACACATTAATACGCCACGCGTCGGTTCTTACTTTTTCTACGCTATCAAAACCTAACTCCATCTCTCGTACTTAGCTATATTATATCCTACTGTATATATAATTGCCTATCTTAACATCTGCTAATTTTCCAAAAGAAGTTATTTCTTCCTGTTGCAATTTCACTTGAATTAGTTCTTTCCATTTTCCTTTCAGCAATTTAGTTTTATTGATAACTTCTTTAGTTTTTTTTTTTCAATTACTTTGTTTAATTTAATATACATAACTTTATGATCTGATATCACATGATCCGTAAGGGTTATATCACAGTAGAGGTTTTTATTCATTAAAACATGATCTAAAATAGTAGCTGTTTTTTCCGTTTATCTTGTAGCATTCTCAGTAGTAAGAATATTCTGTATTGTAAATGTGTTCATTTCGATAATATTTCTATACTCTCTAATTGTATCAGTTTCAATGAGTAAATTTAAATTCATGTCTCCCAAAATAATACAAGGAGACTTCTGAGTTTCCATAATTTTATCTATTTGTGCTAAAAAAACGTCAGCTTTGTTTCTGAGCGCTCTATAGATATTTATAATTACGCAATTAACTTTAGTAAGACAAACACAAAGTATGTTACAGTCCTCAATTTCCATTTCTCGAATATGTCTCTGATCATACTCCAAATTGTCTTTTATAAACAGACTCACCCCTCCTCCCCTTGAATCTCTACAATGATGTACAACGTTATAATTTGGTATATTAAAATATTCCACCTCATTAGGATAAATCCATGTTTCAGTAAGTGCAATTATGTGAATTTCAAAATCATGCTTATTTACAATCTCCATCAACTCATCAACTTTATTTCTTAAACTTCTTATATTTATGTACAGGATATTAAGTATTTCATCCATTTCTGTTACGATCTAGACATATATACATTAATTCTAATTTTTGCACTTAATATTTTAATTTTATGAAGTAAGTTTATATAGTAAGATCTTGTTCAGATCTTATTCTGATAGACTGATCCTTAAATGTTTTGCGAAGGTAAATCTTACCATTTCTACAGAACGCTGCTGCAAAGTTATTTTCTTTTCTAAAATCACGTGTACTTTTAAAAAGTGTCTGATTCGCAATAGTAAGATCTTCATTAAAGAATATATTTCCATTTTTTCCATTCAGTCCACATTCACCAACTTTGATACCTTTAAGTTCTTTAACCTTTTTGAAAACCTGCAATTTCAGGCTTTCTTCTAAGAATTTGACAACGATAGGTCCTTCCCTCTTCTGTTTAACTCTAAAGCAGTCCGTTATTTTATTATTTGAACCTAAGATATTCAGCACCCCAGGGTTAAATTGAACGAACGAAATGAGTGCGCCCTTTTTCATACAAAATTCAAAGCAGAAACAAAGTTTGCATCTCAGATAGAACGTTGGGTGCTGAAAAGACGCTGAAAACTTTGAAAAATGTAAATTTGTTTAGCAGATTTTTATGAGTTTTAAATTAAAAGTGTAGTATCACGTAATATATGTAGCCAGTTTAGTGAGGCTATAAAAAATTTATGAAATACAGTAAATGCCAATTATAAGGCTATATTAGAAGAAGATTTTAACGGTGTTGAGAGTTCGTATAACTCTATTTGAAAATAATAACAATTAATTGATAATAATAAAAAATTAGTAATAAATTGTTTATTGCCCAACATAAATCATCAATAATATTTTTTACAATCTTCTCAATGAGAAATTTTATGAAAAACAAATGGCCAAAATTGAAAGAGACAGACGAAAAGCTGAAAAAATTTTGAAGAAGCAAAGAAAAGGGAGGAAAATGTTATAATAAGAGAACAGAAATGGACCATAAATATACAAAGGACCATAAATACGAACGTAAATTATTTATTATATTAGAAAATTAAAGAAATGCAATAATACTGGAATAGAACGTATCATACAATGCTTCAAATCAGTTGGATGGTAACCATATAAAATGTACTTATTTTTAGATCATATCTATATTTAATAACTGCTAAATAAGCAGTTGTTTGTTATTATCAAGCATACCTATGCAGATGTAAAAACTACAACAAGAAACTATTGAACATAACGCTTTATGCATGAACACAACTATTTGAAAATGCTTATGAAAATCAACTAACAATATCAAACTTACATTTAGAGGTAAATAATTTGATGATAAAAAATATGATCCTCACAAAAACACATCTAAACTAGGGAATCAGTAACCAGCTTAAAACACACAAAAGTTTCTGTGGAAGCTTGAGGAGTTTGAATGATCTTTCCACTGCTCTGATATCTCGGTTTAAAGCCAAAATGGGACTCTTAAAACAAAGCAGACGGGATCCCCTTATATTGTTTCCTGCTAATGAGGAATAAGTAACAGTGATTCTTAACCAGTCCCAGTATTTTGTTAAATAACTTGACCACCTACGAAGCATTAAGGACAGATCCTATACCGTTTATCCAAAGAAAGCAAAATAAATTCTCTAAACTATTACTTGACAGGAAATACATTTCGAGAGAGGTTCGTTCATAGGTTCCTTGTGTGTCATAATAGTACGATTCCTAAGTTGTATGGTCTCTTTAATGGTGGGTTCATGCAATGTGTTTTAGTCTTAGTCGTAGTCATAGTCATAATCATTTAATTTAACTCTGATTTAGTTCTAACCAATAAATTATAAATCAGTTTGCCTTGTTTGTCAATGGGTTGGGGGCAAGAGTTGAAATTAAATAAATCAAATTCATTCAATTTTTTAATATCAGGCAACGAGCGCTATTTAGTTAAGTTTTTCGTTTCAAGTTTCAAGTTTTCTTTCTTTGTTATTTTTTCTTTTCTAAGTTTCAAGTTTCGTTGCTTTTTTTTTTCAACTACTGTAAATTGGTACATTATTATTACTTTAATTTTTATTATTATAAGAAGGTTTTTTTTTTTATAAGATTTTCTACGAGAAATTTTTTACGATTTTTTTTTTTTTTTTTTTATTGAGATGATAGCGTCTTGCTTACGTTGCGTGACGGAATTGAGTTTAATATGATTTATAAATATAAGTCTCTTAATAATTGATCTGATGAGGGTGGCTAGTGTGAACATTAGATCCCTGCAGTCGGGTTTCGCGGACTTCCGGGAATTTATCGAGGAGCATGATTTTGATTTGATCCTTATTTGCGAGACCTGGTTGACGAGCGACGCGGCGGTTGAGGCTTGCTTTTTGCCTGGTTATTATTTTGTACATCTGAACAGGGCGGTTGGGAGAGGCGGTGGTGTTGCCATCTACGTTAAAACAAAGTATAGATACAATAAGATTAATTCATTACCTGGGTCTGATCTTGAGCAGCTTTGGGTTACTCTCTCCTATCGTGGTAGACGATATGCATTTGGTGCCATTTATAGAACACCTGGCAGTATGGGTACCTTTTTTGATTCTTTTGAAGACACGCTAGCATTGGTTATTCCACAGTGTGACGATATATTTTGTGCAGGTGACATTAATATCGATCTTTTACAATCAGCCAGTTCTGGTTGTCTTAGGTTTACAAATTTGCTTGAAGCATTTGGGCTGAGGCAACTGGTTAAGGAACCTACTAGAGTAACTCCTTCAACGGGGACTCTCATCGATGTGGCTATCGCTTCCTCGAGTGATGCGAAGCTTGTTTGTTTGGAGCCTCTGCATGGTCTCACGGATCACGAATTAGTACACTGCAAGTTAAGTGTGGGTAGGCTCAGGGATGAACCTATATACAAAACTTATAGGAGCTTTGCTAATTTCGATATATTACAATTTGATCAAGATTTGCAGCACCTTCCTTTTAACTTGATTTACAACATGAATTGCATCGAAGATAAACTGCAGTTTTTTAATCATTTAATAACTTCTCTTTTTGACAGACATGCTCCAGTCAAAACTGTTAAGATTACGAGAAAGCCTACACCTTGGTTGACTCCTATGATCAGAGAACTAATCAGGGTGAGGAACAATGCTTATTCCAGATATAAAAGACTAAAAACTGCAGCGTCTTCTGATGAATATAAATCCATTAGAAAACATGTGGTGATTGCCATTAAAACGGAAAAAAAGCATATTACGAGAGGGCCTTAAGTATGGGGAAACCGCGTGAGCTGTGGGGGGCTGTACGGCGTCTCGGGTTAGCGTGCTCCAAAGGCAAGACTCTTCCCGAGCACCTCTCGAATGTCGAGGAGTTAAATAATCATTTTGTGCGGACTTCGTTGGGAGTGGGGACCGTTGATAGGGATCTTGTACAATTTTACTTACATAATGAAATGCGTTCATTTAATGACAGGTTTGCGTTTCAACGAGTTGCCGAAAATACTGTGGGCCACCACTTGCTAAAAATTAGTTCGGATTCTGTTGGATCTGATGGGATTTCTATAAAGATGTTACAGTATTGCGCTCCTCGAATCCTGCCCCACATCACACATATTATTAATCAATGTTTAGATGATTCCCTTTTTCCGTCTTGTTGGAAGACTGCGTTGATCACTCCTCTTCCGAAGACCATGAACGCTTCTACCTTGGGAGAACTTCGGCCTATCAGCATACTCCCAACTTTATCTAAGGTCTTGGAGAAAGTTATGGATGAGCAAATACGAGACTTTATTAATAGTTATAGAATTCTTCCAGCCACACAATCAGGGTTCCGGAGAGATCATAGTTGCGCAACGACATTGACTCACATTGTTGATGACATATTGTTTGAGGCGGACAACAAGCGACTAACGGGTATTGTTCTCCTAGATTACTCTAAAGCCTTTGATACGGTCAACTATGTGTTACTGGATGCAATAATGCATTACATTGGGTTTGGTATTGATGCGCGTAAGATGATTAGTAGTTTCATCACATCAAGGAAACAAATTGTTCGAATTGGGGATGAACTATCATGCCCGCGCAAGTTGTCCGCTGGTGTGCCGCAGGGATCGATTCTTGGACCCCTACTGTTTTGTATTTATACAGCTAATTTTTCATCTTCTTTGACGTATACCAAGTCACACTTCTATGCTGATGATTCGCAAATATATATGTCCTTCTCTCCGGACGAGGTTGAGGTTGCGCAGCTGAAGTTGTCTGAGGATGTCAATAATCTTATTGATATCTCCCGGAAGCATCATTTAAACGTAAACCCGGCAAAATCTGGAGTCATGGTCTTCGGACGGCGAGCTGCTCGAGTTGCGGTCTCGGCCGGATGTTGTGTCTCTGTGGGTGATGAGAGGGTGAATGTGAGGGATTCTGCTAGGAATCTCGGTTTAGTGTTCGACTCAGACCTGAGATTTGCAGGTCACATTATGCAAAAGGTTAGATTGTCTTATGCTGCTTTAAAACTATTATATCCAATGAAGGATGTATTGTCACGTAAAACGAAATTGATGCTGTGCAACAGTCTCGTTCTCAGTCAATTTAACTATTGCGACACTGTATTCGGTCCCTGCTTGGACAGGATATGTATCAACCGTATTCAACGCGTACAAAATTCCTGTTTGAGGTTTGTCTTTGGTCTGAATCGAGGACAGCATGTCTCACATTTTTTGGGCGTGGCTGGTTGGTTGGACATGGCGAGTAGACGTAAACTACATTTGATGGTATTTTTTCACAAATTATTGCTCTCAAAAACACCGTCGTATTTATATAACAAAATAAGGTTCCGTACGGATGTACACAATGTGAATGTTAGAAGCAGGGGTCTCATTACGCCGCCGCCTCACCGTACCGCGCTGTTTGAGCGTTCATTCTCTTACATGCTTCCAACATTATACAATGCTCTACCGCAGAATATTAAATCGCTCTCAGTACCTTCTTTTAAAAGACAGCTTCGCGAGCGCCTCTGTGCGGGTTTGTAAAACGGTGCGCGCCGTTCCTCAATCTGTTACTCAATCTGTTACGCACGGTAGCATTGTATGTACCTAATTTTTCTCTTTTATCTCGATATTTTATTTCTGTTGCCATTATTGTAGATTAATATTGTAGAATATTCTTGTTTTTCACCACGATTGCTGGTTATTATTTTTTTTTGTTTATACATATGAATGTATTACAGGGTTGGGTGGAAGAGAGGACAAGTTATGTCCTAACCCCGTCCTGTTCGTCAACCAATTGTAATTTTATGTTTTCTTTTTTTTATCTAATAAAGAATATTATTATTATTATTATTATTATAAGAGTGAAAAGTTAAGGCGTTATAGTAGTACTGTTACTAAAACTCAACTTAAATTTTTAACATTTCGTTAAAATTGAATTCTTAAGATATCTTGATGAAATTTGTTATGACTTATGAAAGAATATGTTAACTCTTCCTAGAATGAAAGTGTACGTTAATATCTCTATTGAGATATCTCAATCCTTGATTATCTTAATTCGTAAATGAAGTCGTTAGCAGATTTCATTTTTACTCATATATTTTACTTGTACATTCCCTCTTTTTAACTTCTTTGTACTTTTCTTTGTTGCCAAAATAAAATTTGTTTTCTCTCTCGAATTCTTAAGACATTTCTATGACGTTTTTGTTATTTATAAATGAAAGTTTCCACTTTTCCGAAAATAAAATCCTCCAGGAATATCTCAAATCGTTTTTAAGATATCAGTTTTTCAAGTCAACCTAAATTTCTAAAATTTCATTTCCTCAATCATTTTGAAAAATCCGTCAAACATCGAATTCTTAAGATATCTTGATGAAATTTATTATAATTTATGAAAGAACTTTTCCGAGATTTAAAGCATACTTTATATCTGTATTGGTTTTTGAGATATCGATTTTTGAAATCAACTGAAATTTGTTGTATTTCATAAAATTAAAAATCTCTTTAATCATTTTTGAAAAATTGTAAAAAATCGAATTAAGATATTTTGATAAATTGTTTTGTGATTTATAAATGAAAGTTTGCACTTTTCCGAGAATAAAACACTACTTAAATATGTTTTTTCGTTTTTGAGATATCGGTTTTTGAAATCAACTTAAATTTATTGCATTTCATTAAATCATAATATCCTTAGTCAATCGTCCCGGATTTATGCTCCGACCACTTAAGCATTTTAATTCATATCAACTCAACTTCCAAGGTACCGAAACCTATTCCGATGGTAACTAAAAACTACAACCTTTGTAACGTGAAGACAGTCAATTCAGCAATGAAAGATTATATAGAAAAAAACCCGACAATTACAGTTGATACGATTTCCACCTTTAACAAACGCCTTAAGGAGTCGATAGACAAAGCGAGCCCATCCATAACCGCAAAACATTACAATTTTCCGTTACCTCCATTTATTATCAGACTCATTAAGGAGAAAAGACGCCTATATCGTGACTTTAGAGTATATGAGGTTCCTGAGCTAAAAAAACAGTTCAATGAGCTTAACAAAAAGATACAAAAGCTAGTTAAGCAGTACAGAACAGAGAAATACATGGAGGCATGTGACACAATAAATCTATGCAAGGGGAAAAATTACTGGCACGAAGTTAGAAAACTATCCAGATACCAAAAGACACCTGGTACGGAAGAACTCGTTGATCCTACCGATGGCAGGGTGCATTCTAATCCTGAAAAAATCGTTAACATCCATGCGGATTACTTAGAAGGTGTCTATACCTTTACCGAGGATGTCTCGTTCTGCCCTCACTCTAAAAACATTATAGACAACTGGTATGAATCTGCATTTTTGAAACCGTTCGAGACACCCGAGGATGCTCTCATGTCCGAAGAGGAATACTTTAGTCTCCTTGGTCAGGGAAGTAATACCGTCCCCGGTTATGACAATGTTACCAGGAAACTACTGAGAAGTCTGGATCTCTACATTCACAACTTCATTAGAGAAATAATTAACTTTTGCCTCACATCTCAGCATTTTCCGCACGACTGGAAAACGTCAATCATCATTTGCATCCCTAAGAAGGATTCGTCGCTTTCTGATCCGGCAAATTATCGCCCCATCTCGTTGCTTCCCGTTATTGGAAAAATTTTCGAAACGCACCTAAAGAACAAACTAATGTCTGCTGTATCAGAGAAAATTCCACCTTATCAATTTGGCTTCCAATCCGGCAAATCAACGTCCCATCCATTAACGATTCTGGTCTCCAACTTCCAGGCAGCACGTCACGAAAAACTAAAATCCGCAGCTGTATTTCTGGACGTCCGAAAAGCTTTTGACTCAGTGTGGCACAAAGGATTGCTATTGAAACTGCATAAGCTTAAAACGCCATACTACCTCTTAAACCTCCTGAAGCAATTCCTTTCGAATCGCTCCTCCATGGTAAAGTTCAAAAACCATTTCTCCCACTGCTTCTCCGCTCAGCAAGGCCTTTCTCAGGGATCTCCTATCTCTCCCTCTCTTTACAACTTATTCTGCCATGACGTTTACAATGACCACCCAGATGCTTTTAACCTGACCGCATACGCATTACTTTATGCCGACGACACAGCATTAGTATTGCACAGCAGGGACGTCGTTTCTTCGATCCGCAAGCTGCAGACACTCGTAAACGAAATGGAAAGTTGGTTCAGAAAATGGCGCATACTAATCAACCCCACAAAAACACAATTTTTTATACCATTTCTTCCGCTTAGCGCTCCCTCTCCCACAATTATCATCCAATCTACGGCAATCTCCGTCACGCCAACCTGCAACTATCTTGGCATAACACTGGATAGAACGCTAAAATTTTTCACCCATGCGACCAAGGTGAAGATGAAGAGTTCGGAGGTCGTGGAATCTCTACGTCATGTGCCTCGCACATCTACAACACCATATGCAGGCCTATCATAGAATATGGATTTGGATCTACGGTTCTCAACGGTAAGCATTTCGAGGTGATTACGATAAGGTGTAACATGCTCACATTTTCTCAGATCGAAGATAAAGCGCACACAATTATTTTGTAACCTCTCTAATTTGTTACGAAGACCAATCGAAAGGTCCGGGTATACGGTATCGGCATAGTCCAAATGGGGAAGAATTAAAGAGTAACAAAGGTTACGACGAACAGTAGGTGAAAGGAAACAACCAAGCTTGCGTAGGGAGTAGAAACAGAAATAGACCTTCCTACAGATAGACTGAATCTGGGGCTGCCAGGACAATGCAGAATCCATCATCACACCCAAGTTTTTAACAGTTCGAGAGAATTGTATAATATTACCGTCAAGTGACAAATAGGTATTGTTAAGGGAGTAAAATTTTGTTACCAGAGGCCTTGATCCAAAAGCAATAGCCTGAGTCTTTGCCACATTTAAACCCAAGCCATGGCGACTAGACCAGTCCAGAACGCTAGCAAGATCCCTATTAAGCCGCATCACCGCTGCTGGAACTTCATCCACAGCTGCAGTTGTATAAATTTGGAGGTCATCTGCATATAGGTGAAAGTTGCACTTAATTATTTTAGAAATGGAGTTTATAAATACTGAAAATAGGAGTGGACCCAAGACACTGCCCTGGGGCACACCACAGTGGCTTGCAACTATAGACGAAGATGATGAGGAGGCACGTACACATAACGAACGATTAGAAAGGTACGATTGAAACCACGCGACACAGCTCGACGAAAAACCCACAGAAGAAAGAATTGCCACCAACAAACCATGATCAACAGAATCAAATGCCTTACTGAAATCGAGCAAGACCAATAAGGTCAAACGCCGATCATCACAACCACGTCTAATATCATCAGTAATCTTGATGAGCGCCGATGTCGTGCTATGGCCTGGCCGAAAACCTGATTGAAAATCAGTGATAATTTTATGCTCATCAAAATACTGCTGCATCTGCATATATACCAAGCGCTCTAGTGCTTTAGAAATTACAGAAATAATGGATATAGGACGAAAATCACTCAGACAAGTGGGACATTTAAGTTTAGGTATGGGTACAACATAAGCTAGTTTCCAAATAGAGGGGAAGGTCGATGTCTCAAGGGAGAAGTTAAATATGTGGAGTAGTGGAGGAATGATTACATCCAAAATAGGAAGGAGCTGCTTAATGCTGACACCATCAGCACCAACACTAGTGGACTTAGAATGACTGAGAGCCTGGCGGACTTGAAGCTCGTCAAACAGCTCCAAGGAAAATTTAGAATTGACATTAGCAGAGGCAATAATAGCGGTAATAGTTGATGCCTTAACTGAGTCATCGAGAGTAATGGGAGGTTCGGCAAAATAATTGACGAGAGAATCACAATCAAAACCACCATGATAAGAAGGTGATTCAACCACACCAAGCGAACGCATAGTTTTCCAGAAAGTGTTAGGGGTAGCATAAAACAATTTCCGATAAATATACAATTTTTTTAAGTTCTTACAACGGTGGTTGCAGCGGTTACGCAAGGTACGGTAGGTTTCCCAGTTAGCATTGGATGGATGTCTTCGAAGAAGAGTTTTTGCAGCATTGCGTCTGCGCATAAGATCTTTAACCTCACCATTGAGCCAGGGCGCAGATAAGTGCTTTGTTTTGCGTGGAAGCAAAGGGGCATGACAATCATACAATTCCCTGAGTTGCGTATTGAAGTAGTTAACCTTTTCGTTGATATCCGACATGCGGTATAATTTAAACCAATCGATCATCGAAGCATCAGACATCAATGACTCGCTATTGATTCCACTGTAGTTTCGAGTCGGAATAGAACGTCTAGGTATCACACAACGTCCAATCTCAAGTGCACAATAAATTAAGTCGTGGTTGGAGAACTGACAAGCTGGAATCTGACCATGAGAAAGTATGTTGTCTGGAGAGGACGTTAAAATAAGGTCCAACATCGACTGAGATGTTGGTAAATGGTATGTGGGTTGTGTCGGTAAAATAGCAAGATTGAGAGAAGAGGTGATGAATTTTAGTTTTTCACAATATGGCGTAATATTCGACGTAATGACGAGCGTGGTATTCCTAGAGGGTTTACTTTATTTATTACCGGTGCTTTCTTGGAAAATATTCATCTAAATCGATCGAAGCACCTCTTACCGAAGTATTTGGTAAAGCAATAAAATATGACAAAACATTTATTCCATTATCTCAAGCTGCTGGTGATAGAAATTTATGGTATCTTGTTATTTTTATCTTTCCAAAACTAAGAAACAGATCCTATCAAAAAATTACACCCGCCTTGAATATAAAACGAATTTGAAATGTTGGCGTTGGAATAATTCGCCATGGTATTCAAAGATATTAACAGAAGTAAGTGATGGCATAACTAAATAATGATAACAATAACATAAATATGGATGTAAATCTGTCAAAATAAGGCTTTCTAACATAAAAACCCGAAGCTACAGCATTGCATGCTTCCATTAATTTCCAAATATGAGGGCAACTAGAACAAATAGGCACAAGAAAGTTTCCAGATAGTTGTAAACAATTAAATTCCCTTAATTTCTTTTTATAATTTTAAGTTTTTGATTCTTTTATGTTATTGATTTTAATTTTTATCATTAAATTGTTGTTTTTCATTGTTTCATTTATTCGGTTTTCTTCTGGTTATTTTTGGTAAATAACAGCTAGCAAAAAGATTATTCAATCGCAGCTCATTGTAGGAATAATACTAATAATAGTTTAAGTAAATTAAACAGAAAACTGTCAAAATATCATGGTCTTCTAACAAAAACACAAACGGTTTCTAGCATTTTACATATGATTTTGATAATTTCCTCAATAGCATGAAAACTATAATAAATAGGTGTATTAATGTTCATAGATAATTTATAGAGAATTAAATTCGCTTTCTGATAGGGTATAAAAATATGGGGCATTCCATTTAAAATTTTCGACGTTCATGCAATTGAATACAGAGAAACGTTAACTCAATTTTTGACCAGCCTGTATAAGATATACTGATACAACAAGTGACAATTATATTTAACAGCATATGAAGAGTTATCGTGCCAATGCAAAACGTTTTTGAATTAAGATTGGCTGAGATATGGGCTTTTAAAGAGCATGGTGATATTTGACAAAAAACACTTAAAATCAGAATAACTCGAAAACAAAAAACGCTAGGTACCAACAACTATTATCAAAGTCAACATATTTTTTTACGTATAATTAAATAGTGTAATAAAAACTATAGCATTCCATTTAAAATAACAAAGTTGAGGTCTACTTCCGGTAGACCGGAAGTGGTGGCCAACTTGAAAATATTTTAGGTTAAAAGATCAGAATGAACAACCCATGCTACCAAAATTTCAAGCCTCTAGGAGTAGTGGAACTTAAAAAAGTTTTAATGAACCAGTTACGTGAGACACCCTGTATATTTATTGTACACATATTATATTGTTGCATGGGGGTTTAGAATAAAATTTGTTTTCTCTCTCGAATTCTTAAGATATTTTGATGGTATCTTTTGTGATTTACTAATAAAAGTTATTAAGACTACGACTAAAACTAAAACATGTTGCATGAACCCACCATTAAATTTGAACGAATACGGTATTAATAATAGCTATTGCTATTATCAATATATTTTTCATAAACTGAATCGAAAATCTTGTTAAATTTGTTATTAATCGATTCAAGATTTGATTAACAACCGTAGATAAGAGAAGCGAACAAGAATTTTTGGAAAGTACGTTGATAAAAATTTAAGTTTGGAAAGTTTCGATTATTTTTCGTGAATGAAGTGATGCTGAAAGGGACATCTGCCTTTTTTTATATTAATAGAAATCACGATAGTAATAACCGCGCATCCGGATAAGGCCTTAAATTAAATCTTTACTTGCGGTACATTAAATCAGAAATATTTTTAACACTGCCCGGCAATACTTTCGACTCATCAGTATGCATTTCGCTCGACTTGTTCAGAACATGTGCTCACGTGCTGCACGTTAATTGATGCCTTGGAAAATTGCAATTATAACGTTCCACCATAAATTAATATGTGCATTTAAAAAAAATATATATTTAGGTAGCAAAATTTTAATGATTTAATAAGTGCATCTAAGCAATTTAATATTGTTATTGCAAATGATTGTGACTCTCACTTTTTGTAAAAAAAAGTGCTGCCACTAAACCAAGTCTGTAGTGCACCTGTATACGCAGCAGTTCCTCCGGCTTGTGCGAAAACAAGCAATCCACGTGAGCTTTAAAAAAGGAACAAGTGTGCAATTTAATAATTGGACGTTCGCGGCCTGCCCACTCAGATTATTTACAATATAATTGACCCTAATCGATGTCGTCGTTCGTTGGTGCGTTTTTCGTTTGGGCAAAAGGTGTCTCGCGGACTCTCACTTAATTTATGCGTGCACAACCCGGGGTTACCAGATTTCGAAAGTTACAATTTATTACGAACGGAAATTGAATTAATGTCGCCCTGAGTATTGACATATTACGCCGCGTTTTGCGGAAGTTTGTTTTAACAACTAATTAAGTGGCATTTTAAAACAAAATATAACGAACTACTTAAATATATTACACCTGTAAATCAATTTTATCCCAATTACCGGTTTTTAATAATACGAAAGATGAGCACCGATGAAGATAATTGGAAATTATGAAGTGTGCTCATGAGATGAAGAAAAAGAAGAAAATGTTCCGTTGAACAGATGGTCGATTTTTCGGGGACACTGATTTTCGTTCCAGAAAATAATTGGACGATGCGGTGGTCTTCATGCTAAATTTATTAAAATTTAATCGAGATTGAACGATGAAATTAATAAGACTTTTCTTTCGTAACTTAAAATAATTCGTAATTCTTATGATGGATTTTTGTTTTGGCTTCTTATGCCCGTTAACGATCTAGATCCACCTGAATATCATGTATGAATCATGTAACTCACGCGTGGGTCACGTCAATTCACGTGACTCACGATCGATCAGGTGATATTAATTGTGTTTGACAGAATGGCAAAATTCATGGCCGATTTCTCGTACCTATTAACATGTCGATATCGAACCGATATTGTGCTATTGATCGATAACTCGAGCGAAATCCATCAATTAGGTTTCTGAAAAGGCCAATAGGAGATATCGGACCAATATCGGACCGATAATTACATCGCATGCAACAACTACCAACTCCTTTTTAAAAAGGAGGTTTACTTGCCTATCCATAAAAATACGATTAAAACGTAGAACGATTCACTTTTACATCAATTTCTGCATGTGTAGTTTTATACAATATCTGCATTGGAAATGTTGCCATATTTAAAGAATTAGGGAAAATATTAATGAATCCCTTTATTTGAATTGAAGAAATTTTTTGGTATTTTACTAATTACTGGAACTTTCCGGGTATTACTCGAAAACAAGAACTATCTGTGGGAGAAAATGTTTCTTGATAAATTCACGGGCAAAAACGAAAAATCCTGGAAGGAAGATAAATTTTGGCAAAAATATAATTATATGTATTAGGTAAAATTCGAACATCTCACAGAATTGTATCTCAAAAGAATTCAAGTCGAATTTATCAATTTCAAGTTCATCCAAACACCCATATTCTAAAAATTCTAGACACTAAATTCACCTATGATGATTCATTATAATAATAGCTATTTTGTCTATTTTATCATGTTGAGAACCGAATTAGAAAATCTTTATTCGTTTTTAAGATAAAGATTATTTAATTTAACCTAATTTTTGATGATTTTTTAAAATTAATAATCTTGTTTTAAAAAATCACGAAAAATCGAATTCTTAAGACATCTTAATGAATTATTCATGATTTATAGAGAAAAGTGTCTATTTTCTCGTGTTGAAAGCGGATCTTGAAAATATTCATTCGCTTTTGAGATATAAACCATTAAATCCAACGTGAACATTTATGGCTATCTCAAGTTAATTAAAAATCACCATAAATCGAATTCTTAAGATATCTTAATGCATTATTCATGATTTATAGAGAAAAGTGTCTATTTTCTCGTGATGAAAGCGGATCTTGAAAATATTTATCCGTTTTTGAGATATAAACCATAAAGTTCAACGTGACCATTTATGGCTATCTCAAGTTAATTAAAAATCACCATAAATCGAATTCTTAAGATATCTTAATGAATTATTCATGATTTATAGAGAAAAGTATACATTTTCTCATGATGAAAGCGGATCTTGAAAATATTTATTCGTTTTTGAGATATAAACCATTAAATTCAACGTGAACATTTATGGTTATCTTAAGTAAATTAAAAATCACCAAAAATCTAATTCTTGAGATATTTTAATGATACATTCAAAATTTATAGGGGTAAGTACCTATTTTGTCATGCTGAGAACCGAATTAATTGATCTTTATTCGTTTTTTAGATAAAGATTATTTAAGTTAACCTATTTTTTATAATTTTTTGAAATTAATAATCTTGGTTTAAAAAATCACAAAAAATCGAATTCTTAAGATATCTTAATGAATTATTCATGATTTATAGAGAAAAGTATCCATTTTCTGATGATGAAAGCGGATCTTGAAAATATTTATTCGTTTTTGAGATATAAACCATTAAATTCAACGTGCACATTTATGGCTATCTCAAGTTAATTAAAAATCACCAAAAATCGAATTCTTAAGATATCTTAATGAATTATTCACGATTTATAGAGAAAAGTATACATTTTCTCATGATGAAAGCAGATCTTGAAAATATTTATTCGTTTTTGAGATATAAACCGTTAAATTCAACGTGCACATTTATGGCTATCTCAAGTTAATTAAAAATCACCATAAATCGAATTCTTGAGATATTTTAATGATACATTCAAAATTTGTAGGGGCAGGTGTCTCTTTTGTCATCATGAGAACCAAATTAGAAAATCTTTATTCGTTTTTGAGATACAGATTATTTAAGCTAACCTAATTTTTTTATGACTTTTTGAAATTAATAATCTTGTTTCAAAAAATCACAAAAAATCGAATTCTTAAGATATCTTAATGAATTATTCATGATTTATAGAGAAAAGTGTCTATTTTTTCGTGATGAAAGCGGATCTTGAAAATATTTATTCGTTTTTGAGATATAAATCATTAAATTCAACGTGAACATTTATGGCTATCTCAAGTTAATTAAAAATCACTAAAAATCGAATTCTTGAGATATTTTAATAATACATTCAAAATTTATAGAGGCAAGTGTCTATTTTGTCATGGTGAGAATCGAATTACAAAATCTTTATTCGTTCTTGAGATATAGATTATTTAAATTAACCTAATTTTTTATAATTTTTTGAAATTAATAATCTTGTTTTAAAAAATCACAAAAAATCGAATTCTTAAGATATCTAAATCAATTATTCATGATTCAGAGAGAAAAGTGTGTATTTTCTCGTGATGTAAGTGGATCTTGAAAATATTTATTCGTTTTTGAGATATAAACCATTAAGTTCAACGTGAACATTTATGGCTATCTCAAGTTAATTAAAAATCACCAAAAATCGAATTCTTGAGATATTTTAATGATACATTGAAAATTTATAGAGATAAGTGTCTATTTTGTCATGGTGAGAGCCAAATTATAAAATCTTTATTCGTTTTTGAGATAAAGATCATTTAAGTTAACCTAATTTTTTATGATTTTTAGAAATTAATAATCTTGTTTTAAAAAAATCACGAAAAATCGAATTCTTAAGATATCTTAATAAATTATTCACGATTTATAGAGAAAAGAGTCTATTTTCTCGTGATGAAAGCGGATCTTGAAAGTATTTATCCGTTTTTGAGATATAAACCATTAAATTCAACGTGAACATTTATGGCTATCTTAAGTAAATTAAAAATCACCAAAAATCGAATTCTTGAGATATTTTAATGATACATTCAAAATTTATAGAAGTAAGTGTCTATTTTATCATGGTGAGAACCAAATTAGAAAATCTTTATTCGTTTTTGAGATAAAGATTATTTAAGTTAACCTAATTTAAAATGATTTTTGAAATTAATAATTTTGTTTTAAAAAATCACGAAAAATCGAATTCTTAAGATATCTTAATGAATTATTCATGATTTATAGAGAAAAGTGTCTATTTTCTCGTTATGAAAGCGGATCTTGAAAATATTTATCCGTTTTTGAGATATAAACCATTAAATTCGACGTGAACATTTATGGCTATCTCAAGTTAATTAAAAATCACCAAAAATCGAATTCTTGAGATATTTTAATGATACATTCAAAATTTATAGAGGCAAGTGTCTATTTTGTCATGGTGAGAACCAAATTAGAAAATCTTTATTCGTTTTTGAGATAAAGATTATTCAAGTTAACCTAATTTTTTATGATTTTTTAAAATTAATAATTTTGTTTTAAAAAAATCACGAAAAATCGAATTCTTAAGATATCTTAATGAATTATTCATGATTTATAGAGAAAAGTGTCTATTTTCTCGTGATGAAAGCGGATCTTGAAAATATTTATCCGTTTTTGAGATATAAACCATTAAATTCAACGTGAACATTTATGGCTATCTCAAGTTGATTAAAAATCACCAAAAATCGAATTCTTGAGATATTTTAATGATACATTCAAAATTCATAGAGGCAAGTGTCTATTTTGTCATGGTGAGAATCAAATTAGAAAATCTTTATTCGTTTTTGAGATAAAGATTATTTAAGTTGACCTAATTTTTGATGATTTTTTAAAATTAATAATTTTGTTTTAAAAAAATCACGAAAAATCGAATTCTTAAGATATCTTAATGAATTATTCATGATTTATAGAGAAAAGTATCTATTTGCTCGTGATGAAAGCGGATCTTGAAAATATTTATCCGTTTTTGAGATATAAACCATTAAATTCAACGTGAACATTTATGGCTATCTTAAGTAAATTAAAAATCACCAAAAATCGAATTCTTGAGATATTTTAATGATACATTCAAAATTTATAGAGGAAAGTGTCTATTTTGTCATGGTGAGAACCGAATTAGAAAATTTTTATTCGTTTTTGAGATAAAGATTATTTAAGTTAACCTAATCTTTTATGATTTTTTGAAATTAATAATCTTGTTTCAAAAAATCACGAAAAATCGAATTCTTAAGATATCTTAATGAATTATTCATGATTTATAAAAAAAAGTATCTATTTTCTCGTGATGAAAGCGGATCTTGAAAATGTTTATCCGTTTTCGAGATATAAACCATTAAATTCAACGTGAACATTTATGGCTATCTCAGGTTAATTAAGAATAATCAAAAATCGAATTCTTGAGATATTTTGAAGATGCATTCACAATGAATTCTTAAGATATCTTAATGAATTATTCATGATTTATAGAGAAAAGTGTTTACTTTCTCGTGATGAAATCGGATCTTGAAAATATTCATTCGTTTTTGAGATATAGATTATTAAATTCAACGTGAACATTTAGGACTATCCCAAGATAATTAAAAATCACCAAAAATCAAATTCTTGAGATATTTTAATGATACATTGAAAATTTATGGAGGCAAGTGTTTATTTTGTCATGGTGAGAACCAAATTAGAAAATCTATTGTATTCGATCAGTTCCTACCAGAACAGCAATAGGCGATATTGACTCGATAAAAAATATCAATCCAATAACTATCGCTTCGATATCTACTCAATACTATAACGTACGAGAAATCGGGCATAACAGAGTTTAATTTTTTTATTTATTATGTTCTGAAATAAATAATAAAAGCTGGCATATTCTTATGGGCACTACTTCCTTCAACGTCTTAAAGATCTTCCTATATTCATGATAAAATTGAATCAATTTTTGTTCTATTTCATATTCCTTGAATAAACAAGTATTATAGAAAAAAAACGAAGAATAGTGCAGAAGTTCTCAATACATTAAAAAAAATACGATTTCCAAAAGACTTGCAATACTTGCACAAGACTTGAAATGCTTCCACAAGATTTGAAATACTTCTAGAAGATTAAATACTACTTTTAGAACTATTACTACTCCTTAGTAATAGTATTAATTCCGTTTTTAACGTAATATTTATTTGGTTACGTAATAAATTAAAAAGTTGCAATAAAAAAATAACCGATTTACAAAGATCTACGGGCGATTTCTTTTAAGAAGCCACTAAATCTCATAAATGCTCCAATATCGATTTCTTGTACTGGTACCGTCACGATAACATGATTTACTCGGCGCTAAGTGGAAGATTTATCGCGAAAGTCGAAAATATTATCTCGGCGTAACCCAATTAACGTTTCCGTAGTTAATTTCTCCGAGGAAATTAAAATATATTTTGGCGGATGTGTTTCATCTCCTCCACCCCTTACAATATAATTTTACACGTTACACCTGCTCTCCTTCATCGACCATCCCATCTAATATCTCGTGCAAAATTTACCTGTCTAAACACGGTCGCGTTCTTTCTCGACCTTGTAAAGTGGTCGGGTTATCGTGTCTACCAGGATAAATTACTACTTTAAAGAATACGATCGCGGTCCGGAGATTGTAGATTCTGCCATTTCGATAACAACGTTGAGTTGATGCAATGAAGACGAACGATCTGTTTTTACTATACATTTACACTTGCTCTTAGCATGCGTAATCGACTCAATAAAGTCAGATTCGGTGAAGGGAAATGTTACGTGATATGCCAATCTTCATTTCCCTAAATCTCGGAAATTATGTAATTTTAAACCGTAAAATTTTATGGCCATTTTTTGATTTATGCTGCATTATTTGAAACTTTCTTATTATCTTGTACTTCATATATTTTTTTAATTTCAAATATTGTTTAAATACAGAAAGAAAGATACAAAGATTGAATGTTAATATATATATTAATAAAAAATTCAAGCAGATTAGGAAGATTTAACATAATAAAAGAGTTCTAATTCTATTTTACAAGAAATCATTCAAGTTATCTTCCATGCGTCAGTTTATTATTACTGAACCAAATAAAGTAAAAGCTTCTCAGTACTTTAACGGTTATTATGCACTTTTATAGTGAACAAAGCAAACTGTGTTACCTTGGGTTAGGTTGGGTTGGTACAAATGAAATACCAATTTAATGATAAAAAAAACTCTGACCCTATACACCATAAATTGTTATTGATTTATTTTGGTTGAAGAAGTATCATCCCTTCGTAAATGTTTTTACGGATTAAATCAAATATAACACTCAGCTGGGTTTTTTATTTCTCCTGTAAAATTTGTTTTTTGCTACATAATTCCTTTTTGCAAATGTCGATTTATTTGTGGATCTAATCCCCGCAATTCTTGCAGATCTAACTTTTTCCTCGATGGTCTATGTGTAACAGATTCGAACATTGTAACAGATTGTAACAGATTGTAACAGATTAAATCTTCAGTAATATCAATTTATAAACTAGTTAAATTCCTATCTTTGATATATGACGTAGCTCAACATTAACATTTCTGGGAACATTATCAAATCTTCTAGAAGCAATGTCAAGTCGTTTGGAAGCATTTCAAATCTTCTTAAAGAAGTACCTGGAAGTTTTCCAAAAGTAGTATCACGTCTTTTGGAAGTATTTCAATTTTTCTGGAAACATTTCAAGTCTTCTGGAAATAGTATCAAGTCATCTAGAAGCAGCATTGACTCTTATGGAATTAAGTCATGTCTTCTAAAAACAGAATAAAGTCTTTTAGAACAACTTTCGGTCTTCTGAAAACAGTATCAAGTCATCTAGAAACAACCCCAAAGTTTTATAGAACCAAATCGTGTATTCTAGAAGTTGTATCAAATCTTCAAAATTTTGTGGAAATAGTATCAAGTCATCTAATAACAGCATGAAGTCTTATGTAACTAAATCATGTCTTCTAAAAGTAATATAAAGTCTTTTAGAAGCATTTCAAGCCTTCTGGAAATAGTATCAAGTCATCTAGAAGCACTATCCAGTATTGTGAAAGCACTTTAAGTCTTCTTGAAGCACGTCAAGTTTTCTGAAAATATTTAAAGTTTTCTAGAAGCCTGTCAAGTCTTCTGGACCTAGTATTCAGTCATCTAGAAATAGCATCAAGTCTTATGGAATCAAATCATGTCTTCTAAAAGCAGCATCAAGTCTTCCAGAAGAATTTCAAATTTTGTGAAAGTATTTCAAGTCTTTTGGAGGCGTTTCAAGTTTACTGGAAATAGTATCAAGTTACCTATGAGCAGTACCATGTCTTATGGAACCTAATTCTATTCTGTAGAAACAGTGTTAAGCCTTCTAGAAACCTTTCAGGATTTCTGGAAATAGTATCAAGTTATCTATAAGCAGTACTAAGTCTTATGGCACCTAATTCTGTTCTGTAGAAAGTGTTAAGCCTTCTAGAAGCCTTTCAAGATTTCTGGAAATAGTATCAAGTTATCTATAAACAGTACTAAGTCTTATGGAACATAATTCTGTTCTGTAGAAAGTGTTAAGCCTTCTAGAAGCCTTTCAGGATTTCTGGAAATAGTATCAAGTTATCTATAAGCAGTACTTAGTTTTATGGAACCTAATTATATTCTCTAGAAACAGTGTTAAGTCTTCTAGAAACCTTTCAAGATTTCTGGAAATAGTAGCAAGGTACTAAGTCTTATGGAACCTAATTATGTTCTCTAGAAACAGTGTTAAATCTTCTAGAAGCCTTTCAAGATTTCTGGAAATAGTATCAAGTTATCTATAAGCAGTACTAAGTCTTATGGAACCAAATTATGTTCTGTAGAAACATTGTTAAGTCTTCTAGAAGCCTTTGAAGATTTCTGGAAATAGTAGCAAGTTATCTATAAACAGTACTAAGTCTTATGGAACCAAATTATGTTCTCTAGAAACAGAGTTCAGTCTTCTAGAAGCCTTTCAAGATTTCTGGAAATAGTATCAAGTTATCTATAAGCAGTACTAAATCTTATGGAACCAAATTATGTTCTGTAGAAACATTGTTAAGTCTTCTAGAAGCCTTTCAAGATTTCTGGAAATACTATCAAGTTATCTATAAGCAGTACTAAGTCTTATGGAACCTAATTATGTTCTCTAGAAACATTGTTAAGTCTTCTAGAATCCTTTCAAGATTTCTGGAAATAGTATCAAGTTATCTATAAGCAGTACTAAGTCTTATGGAACCAAATTATGTTCTCTAGAAACAGAGTTCAGTCTTCTAGAAGCCTTTCAAGATTTCTGGAAATAGTATCAAGTTATCTATAAGCAGTACTAAATCTTATGGAACCAAATTATGTTCTGTAGAAACATTGTTAAGTCTTCTAGAAGCCTTTCAAGATTTCTGGAAATACTATCAAGTTATCTATAAGCAGTACTAAGTCTTATGGAACCTAATTAGGTTCTCTAGAAACATTGTTAAGTCTTCTAGAATCCTTTCAAGATTTCTGGAAATAGTATCAAGTTATCTATAAGCAGTACTAAGTCTTATGGAACCAAATTATGTTCTCTAGAAACAGAGTTCAGTCTTCTAGAAGCCTTTCAAGATTTCTGGAAATAGTATCAAGTTATCTATAAGCAGTACTAAATCTTATGGAACCAAATTATGTTCTGTAGAAACATTGTTAAGTCTTCTAGAAGCCTTTCAAGATTTCTGGAAATAGTAGCAAGTTATCTATAAGCAGTACTAAGTCTTAAGGAACCTAATTATGTTCTCTAGAAACAGAGTTCAGTCTTCTAGAAGCCTTTCAAGATTTCTGGAAATAGTATCAAGTTATCTATAAGCAGTACTAAGTCTTATGGAACCAAATTGTGTTCTCTAGAAACAGTGTTAAATCTTCTAGAAGCCTTTCAAGATTTCTGGAAATACTATCAAGTTATCTATAAGCAGTACTAAGTCTTATAAAACCTAATTATGTTCTCTAGAAACATTGTTAAGTCTTCTAGAATCCTTTCAAGATTTCTGGAAATAGTATCAAGTTATCTACAAGCAGTACTAAGTCTTATGGCACCTAATTCTGTTCTGTAGAAAGTGTTAAGCCTTCTAGAAGCCTTTCAAGATTTCTGGAAATAGTATCAAGTTATCTATAAACAGTACTAAGTCTTATGGAACCTAATTCTGTTCTGTAGAAAGTGTTAAGCCTTCTAGAAGCCTTTCAGGATTTCTGGAAATAGTATCAAGTTATCTATAAGCAGTACTTAGTTTTATGGAACCTAATTATATTCTCTAGAAACAGTGTTAAGTCTTCTAGAAACCTTTCAAGATTTCTGGAAATAGTAGCAAGGTACTAAGTCTTATGGAACCTAATTATGTTCTCTAGAAACAGTGTTAAATCTTCTAGAAGCCTTTCAAGATTTCTGGAAATAGTATCAAGTTATCTATAAGCAGTACTAAGTCTTATGGAACCTAATTATGTTCTCTAGAAACATTGTTAAGTCTTCTAGAATCCTTTCAAGATTTCTGGAAATAGTATCAAGTTATCTATAAGCAGTACTAAGTCTTATGGAACCAAATTATGTTCTGTAGAAACATTGTTAAGTCTTCTAGAAGCCTTTGAAGATTTCTGGAAATAGTAGCAAGTTATCTATAAACAGTACTAAGTCTTATGGAACCAAATTATGTTCTCTAGAAACAGAGTTCAGTCTTCTAGAAGCCTTTCAAGATTTCTAGAAATAGTATCAAGTTATCTATAAGCAGTACTAAATCTTATGGAACCAAATTATGTTCTGTAGAAACATTGTTAAGTCTTCTAGAAGCCTTTCAAGATTTCTGGAAATACTATCAAGTTATCTATAAGCAGTACTAAGTCTTATGGAACCTAATTATGTTCTCTAGAAACATTGTTAAGTCTTCTAGAATCCTTTCAAGATTTCTGGAAATAGTATCAAGTTATCTATAAGCAGTACTAAGTCTTATGGAACCAAATTATGTTCTGTAGAAACATTGTTAAGTCTTCTAGAAGCCTTTCAAGATTTCTGGAAATACTATCAAGTTATCTATAAGCAGTACTAAGTCTTATGGAACCTAATTATGTTCTCTAGAAACATTGTTAAGTCTTCTAGAATCCTTTCAAGATTTCTGGAAATAGTATCAAGTTATCTATAAGCAGTACTAAGTCTTATGGAACCAAATTATGTTCTCTAGAAACAGAGTTCAGTCTTCTAGAAGCCTTTCAAGATTTCTGGAAATAGTATCAAGTTATCTATAAGCAGTACTAAATCTTATGGAACCAAATTATGTTCTGTAGAAACATTGTTAAGTCTTCTAGAAGCCTTTCAAGATTTCTGGAAATAGTAGCAAGTTATCTATAAGCAGTACTAAGTCTTAAGGAACCTAATTATGTTCTCTAGAAACAGAGTTCAGTCTTCTAGAAGCCTTTCAAGATTTCTGGAAATAGTATCAAGTTATCTATAAGCAGTACTAAGTCTTATGGAACCAAATTGTGTTCTCTAGAAACAGTGTTAAATCTTCTAGAAGCCTTTCAAGATTTCTGGAAATAGTATCAAGTTATTTATAAGCAGTACTAAGTCTTATGGAACCAAATTGTGTTCTCTAGAAACAGTGTTAAATCTTCTAGAAGCCTTTCAAGATTTCTGGAAATACTATCAAGTTATCTATAAGCAGTACTAAGTCTTATAAAACCTAATTATGTTCTCTAGAAACATTGTTAAGTCTTCTAGAATCCTTTCAAGATTTCTGGAAATAGTATCAAGTTATCTACAAGCAGTACTAAGTCTTATGGAACCAAATTATGTTCTCTAAAAATAGTATAAGTCTTCTAGAAATTTAAACATTTCAAGTTTTCTGGAAGTAATATCAACTCATCTAAAAGCAGCATCAAATGTGATGCATGAATCAAATCATGTCTTCTGGAAGAAGTATCAAGTTTTATGAAATCAAATCATGTTTTCTAAAAGCGTTTAAAGTCTTGGGTAAATATTTCAAGTCTTCTGCAAGCATTATAAGTCTTCTGAAAATTGTAGTAAATCATCTAAATCCAGCATAAAATCTTATGGAACCAAGTGAAGTCTTCTAGACGCATTTAAACTGTTATGTATACACTTAAAGTTTTCTAGAAATATTTCAATTCTTCTAGAAGTAATTCAAGTTTTGTGAAAGAATTTCAAATCTTGTGGAAACATTTCAAGTCTTTCGGATGCATTTCAAAACTTCTAAAATAGTGTCAAAACCATCTAGAAGCAGCATTAAGTGTTATGAAACCAAATTATATCTTCTAGAAGTAGTATCAAAATATTCTAGAAGCATATCAACTCTTCTGACAGCTTTTCAATTTTCTGAAAATAATGTTAAGTATTTATGTTACGTCATTTAATATTAAGTCATCTACAAGTAGCATCAAGTCATATGGAACCAAATCATGTTTTCTAGAAACAGCATCAAATCTTCTAGAAGCATTTAAACTGTTGTGTATACACTTCAAGTTTTCTGGAAATATTTCAAGGTTTGTGAGAGCATTTCAAATCTTGTGGAAGCATTTCAAGTTTTGTGTGGAAATAATATTAAAATCCTCTAGAAGCATATCAAGTATTCTGGAAGCATTTGAAGTCTTTTAACAGCTTTTCAAGTTTTTTGGAAATAGTATTAAGTATTTATATTAAGTCATCTGGAAGTAGTATCAAGTTATATGGAACCAAATTATGTCTTCTAGAAGCAGTATCAAGTTTGATGAAACACCTAACTATTAAAAAGACTAGATTTTCTACCAGCAGACAGAATAGAGCCTCTAGATGACTTGAAACTGTTTCTAGAAATGTTGATATTGTTTCCAGAAGACTTGAAATGTTTCCAGAAGACTGATACTGCTTCTAGTACACTTAAAATGTGCCGGATGACTTACAATGATTCTATACTAATTATAATGCTTCCAGAAGACTTGCAATGCTTCGAGATGACTTGACATTGCATCTAGAAAACTTGAAATGCTTCCAGAAGACTTAATGTTACGCTTAGAAGACTTGAGCTGCATTCAGAAGACTTGATATTGCATCTACAAGACCAGTTTTACTTCTGATCCAGTTTTAATACTGATTTGATACTGATCTAAAAAACTTGATATTGCTTCCAGAAGAGTTGAAATATTTCCGGAAAACTGATTTTGCTTCTAGAAGAGTAAAAATGGTTCCAGACGATTTAAAATACTTTCAAATGGCTTACAATGTTTCCAGAAGATTTACAATGCTTCCACATGGCTTGACATAGCATCTAGAAAACTTGAAATGCTTCCAGAAGACTTAATGTTACCCTTAGAAGACTTGAGCTGCATTCAGAAGACTTGATATTACATCTACAAGACCAGTTTTACTACTTGATACTGCCTTTAGATGATTTGATATTGTCTGTATTGACAGTATAATTTGGTACTGATCTAAAAAACTTGATATTGCTTCCAGAAGAGTTGAAATATTTCTGGAAAACTGATTCTGCTTCTAGAAGAGTAAAAATGGTTCCAGACGATTTAAAATACTTCCAAATGGCTTACAATGTTTCCAGAAGATTTACAATGCTTCCACATGGCTTGACATAGCATCTAGAAAACTTGAAATGCTTCCAGAGGACTTAATGTTACCCTTAGAAGACTTGAGCTGCATTCAGAAGACTTGATATTGCATCTACAAGATCAGTTTTACTACTTGATACTGCCTTTAGATGATTTAATACTGTCTGTATTGACAGTATAATTTGGTACTGATCTAAAAAACTTGATATTGCTTCCAGAAGAGTTGAAATATTTCTGGAAAACTGATTCTGCTTCTAGAAGAGTAAAAATGGTTCCAGACGATTTAAAATACTTCCAAATGGCTTACAATGTTTCCAGAAGATTTACAATGCTTCCACATGGCTTGACATAGCATCTAGAAAACTTGAAATGCTTCCAGGAGACTTAATGTTACCCTTAGAAGACTTGAGCTGCATTCAGAAGACTTGATATTACATCTACAAGACCAGTTTTACTACTTGATACTGCCTTTAGATGATTTGATATTGTCTGTATTGACAGTATAATTTGGTACTGATCTAAAAAACTTGATATTGCTTCCAGAAGAGTTGAAATATTTCCGGAAAACTGATTTTGCTTCTAGAAGAGTAAAAATGG
Organism: Onthophagus sagittarius; assembly: GCA_036711965.1. NCBI lineage: Eukaryota > Metazoa > Arthropoda > Insecta > Coleoptera > Scarabaeidae > Onthophagus > Onthophagus sagittarius. The sequence continues at coordinate 81,485,101 of JASERS010000002.1, read as the reverse complement.
TTCCAGACGATTTAAAATACTTTCAAATGGCTTACAATGTTTCCAGAAGATTTACAATGCTTCCACATGGCTTGACATAGCATCTAGAAAACTTGAAATGCTTCCAGAAGACTTAATGTTACCCTTAGAAGACTTGAGCTGCATTCAGAAGACTTGATATTACATCTACAAGACCAGTTTTACTACTTGATACTGCCTTTAGATGATTTGATATTGTCTGTATTGACAGTATAATTTGGTACTGATCTAAAAAACTTGATATTGCTTCCAGAAGAGTTGAAATATTTCTGGAAAACTGATTCTGCTTCTAGAAGAGTAAAAATGGTTCCAGACGATTTAAAATACTTCCAAATGGCTTACAATGTTTCCAGAAGATTTACAATGCTTCCACATGGCTTGACATAGCATCTAGAAAACTTGAAATGCTTCCAGAGGACTTAATGTTACCCTTAGAAGACTTGAGCTGCATTCAGAAGACTTGATATTGCATCTACAAGATCAGTTTTACTACTTGATACTGCCTTTAGATGATTTAATACTGTCTGTATTGACAGTATAATTTGGTACTGATCTAAAAAACTTGATATTGCTTCCAGAAGAGTTGAAATATTTCTGGAAAACTGATTCTGCTTCTAGAAGAGTAAAAATGGTTCCAGACGATTTAAAATACTTCCAAATGGCTTACAATGTTTCCAGAAGATTTACAATGCTTCCACATGGCTTGACATAGCATCTAGAAAACTTGAAATGCTTCCAGAGGACTTAATGTTACCCTTAGAAGACTTGAGCTGCATTCAGAAGACTTGATATTGCATCTACAAGATCAGTTTTACTACTTGATACTGCCTTTAGATGATTTAATACTGTCTGTATTGACAGTATAATTTGGTACTGATCTAAAAAACTTGATATTGCTTCCAGAAGAGTTGAAATATTTCTGGAAAACTGATTCTGCTTCTAGAAGAGTAAAAATGGTTCCAGACGATTTAAAATACTTCCAAATGGCTTACAATGTTTCCAGAAGATTTACAATGCTTCCACATGGCTTGACATAGCATCTAGAAAACTTGAAATGCTTCCAGGAGACTTAATGTTACCCTTAGAAGACTTGAGCTGCATTCAGAAGACTTGATATTACATCTACAAGACCAGTTTTACTACTTGATACTGCCTTTAGATGATTTGATATTGTCTGTATTGACAGTATAATTTGGTACTGATCTAAAAAACTTGATATTGCTTCCAGAAGAGTTGAAATATTTCCGGAAAACTGATTTTGCTTCTAGAAGAGTAAAAATGGTTCCAGACGATTTAAAATACTTCCAAATGGCTTACAATGTTTCCAGAAGATTTATAATGCTTCCACATGGCTTGACATAGCATCTAGAAAACTTGAAATGCTTCCAGAAGACTTAATGTTACCCTTAGAAGACTTGAGCTGCATTCAGAAGACTTGATATTGCATCTACAAGACCAGTTTTACTACTTGATACTGCCTTTAGATGATTTGATACTGTCTGTATTGACAGTATAATTTGGTACTGATCTAAAAAACTTGATATTGCTTCCAGAAGAGTTGAAATATTTCTGGAAAACTGATTCTGCTTCTAGAAGAGTAAAAATGGTTCCAGACGATTTAAAATACTTCCAAATGGCTTACAATGTTTCCAGAAGATTTATAATGCTTCCACATGGCTTGACATAGCATCTAGAAAACTTGAAATGCTTCCAGAGGACTTAATGTTACCCTTAGAAGACTTGAGCTGCATTCAGAAGACTTGATATTGCATCTACAAGATCAGTTTTACTACTTGATACTGCCTTTAGATGATTTAATACTGTCTGTATTGACAGTATAATTTGGTACTGATCTAAAAAACTTGATATTGCTTCCAGAAGAGTTGAAATATTTCTGGAAAACTGATTCTGCTTCTAGAAGAGTAAAAATGGTTCCAGACGATTTAAAATACTTCCAAATGGCTTACAATGTTTCCAGAAGATTTACAATGCTTCCACATGGCTTGACATAGCATCTAGAAAACTTGAAATGCTTCCAGGAGACTTAATGTTACCCTTAGAAGACTTGAGCTGCATTCAGAAGACTTGATATTACATCTACAAGACCAGTTTTACTACTTGATACTGCCTTTAGATGATTTGATATTGTCTGTATTGACAGTATAATTTGGTACTGATCTAAAAAACTTGATATTGCTTCCAGAAGAGTTGAAATATTTCCGGAAAACTGATTTTGCTTCTAGAAGAGTAAAAATGGTTCCAGACGATTTAAAATACTTCCAAATGGCTTACAATGTTTCCAGAAGATTTACAATGCTTCCACATGGCTTGACATAGCATCTAGAAAACTTGAAATGCTTCCAGGAGACTTAATGTTACCCTTAGAAGACTTGAGCTGCATTCAGAAGACTTGATATTACATCTACAAGACCAGTTTTACTACTTGATACTGCCTTTAGATGATTTGATACTGTCTGTATTGATAGTATAATTTGGTACTGGTCTAAAAAACTTGATATTGCTTCCAGAATAGATGAAATATTTCCGGAAAACTGATTCTGCTTCTAGAAGAGTAAGAATGGTTCCAGACGATTTAAAATATTTCCAGATGTCTTATAATGTTTCCAAAAGACTTGCAATGCTTTCACATGACTTGACATTGCATCTAGGAGACTTGAAATGCTTCCAGAAGACTTGATATTATTTTTAGAAGAGATGAGGTGCATCCAGAAGACTTAATACTGCATCTAGAAGACTTGATTAGCTACCAGGAGACTTGATACTACCTCTAGATAATTTAATACTGTTTCTAAACAACTTGATATTGCTTCCAGAATATTTGAAATATTTCCAGAAAACTGATACTACTTCTAGAAGAATAGAAATGTTTTCGGACGATTCATAATGCTTCCAAAAGGCTTGAAATGTTTTGGAGGAAGAAAATGATGCCAGAAGACCATAAGTTTCCTTCCAAATTGTAGCAAAGGAACCAAAAGAAGAAAAACAGAAGAGCTTATTTTTGATTTTTCTCTTGAAGAACTTACATATGCTACACAAATGGAACTTAGGTTGGAAGATAAATTAGATGCAGCTGATGTTATAAAGCAAATAGTTTTTTCTACTCGCACCTGCGCATCAAGATTCAAGGTTAGGTTTCTTTCTCAAAGATTTCTTTGACTAACACAAATGTGTCTCCAGTTTCTAGAGACAAAGAATTATCGCTTTTTGCAAAAGCTAAATTAACCAAAACTTCAGTACAATATCGTGAAAAATTTTGCAAAAGTCACTATTAAAATTTGTATCCAAATTATGGAGGTATTTTTTCAAAAAAAAAGTTGTTGTCCAAACAATGTGTTAGACGAAACGGATCTGTCTCTCCAAAACTTATTCACAGCAAAACAGTGGCATAAGATATGCTCAACCATTTCCTGGTCCTTCATACATATTCACCATTCAACTAGGCCCAACAAGTTGAGGTGTGTCTTTAATTGACAGTGCCTAGTAAAGACACCCATTACAACTCTAATACTAACACTCAAGCTCGAAAATTTTCTCGGCTTTGACAGCAACGATGCTAAATTATTTCGCATATCTCGTTCCAAGAGAACTGGACCACAATAGGCGAAGTCTTCTTTAGCCCATAGTCAAGTTGGGTTATCACCAATTCAAATTTGAAAATTTTTCGTAAAATAGTTTTTGAGAAAAAATCACAAAGTAGACAAACTTGTCGGCACTCTCAAAAATTGGGTACTTTTTCATTGGTTACAATAAACTTAACCGCAATTTTTTTCATCGAGCGATTTTGAAAATATCGATCTCTAAAGTGAGGGGCCTTGACTTCTGGCAAGGATAATAGTTAAGGCCAGTCTCTTTTCGATGTATTGTACATATCTTATCACGCGAAACAATTGTAGAGCCCGAAACACCAGACTCAATCACTTACAAAAAGTTCATGAAGTGTTAAGAAGAAAAATTGATTAAAACCTAAATTTGTAAAGGAAATAACAATAATATCAACTTTTGTGCAAACTTAACTAAACCTGCAAATGTTAAAACATCGAATTTTATTTTTTGAATGAAACAAGAAAATTTAAACAAAATTATGATTACTTGATTATTTCTATTCATGAGTAGATTGACCGAAAAACAGTTGAAAATCTTGTTAACAAAAGATTTTGTTATCCGAATTCACATTTTAATTTTTATCTCAAACACTTATAGAAGGAAAACTTAATATCCGGCTTTAGCTACTATCCAGTATCCAACCAGATTTTAGTTGCCGGATATCCATTTCACTTCTCGTTAAATTATACCATCCAACTGAAATCCGCTCAGCTATTTATACAAGAGTGAGTGAAAAGAAAGAGGGAGTGAAATCGGTGGGGGGATTCATTACTGCTCGTTTAGGTTTAACGGAGCTGAAATTTCATGAGTGAAAATTACGGTCTAATTAAAAATCTCTACGACTCCGTTACGACAATAAATTCCTTCCTCTCGTTCGTTTAACCAAGTAGAGACGAATTGACTACCAAGGTAATTATTTACGCTCTAAATCGTCTTATTTTCACCTTGAAAATATTGCAGCAAAAAATTACTTGATTCAAAATTATTGTCTCAAGTTGTTGCGCAATCATTACGCGTACGAAACGTTAACGGAAGAACATTACAATTAAGTGGAAACTATTGAAACCAGCCAATGAAATGAACAGGAAATATTTTCACTTCTAACATACCATAGCAGCTGTTGTTTAAATTAAGCATTCGGAGAATACCGAATTGAACTACAGTCTTAATTAAAGCTTACGAGGCTTCACGGTTTATTCTTGTATGGTATGTGAATTGCTAAATTCGCAATTTTACCTTAAGATTGATGATTTTAAAACTAGAACATTCTAAATTCGATGGTTGATTAATTATCGGTTCACTTTCAATTGTAATCAAAAATAATTAATGATTAATAGAGAAAATGATTTTTCATTAATTAAGTGAAAGAAAAGTGTAGGAAAAGAAGCACATAAAACATCTGTCGAATCTTTTTCCTTACAACTGACGCCGTTATTGCGCGTTTATCGAATTGTGAAATTTTATCCAATCTACAACGTTCTAAACTGAATTTCAATAAAGAAATTCGTTATCAAATAATATATTTTAATTTATTCTCGAACAAAAAAAAAACGAAACATAATTTATGTCTAAAAATCATGCAACACTCACAATAAAAATCATTACCTAATAATTATGCTTATAAAGATCATCGAAAGATGGTGATTAAAATTTTCTACTTTCCCATAAAAGCGAGGAATTTACAAGAAATATTATGCAATTTGTGGAACTGGTTGAAATTTTGTAATAAGATGTGTAGCTGCAGAAACGTTTCCAAATTAAACCAATTAATGGTGAAGGCCTTTTTGTTGTTGTTGTTTCGATGGGTTCCGTGAAGGACGCAATTTAAATGTTGCAACCCTCCGGTGTACACTCGATAATGGCGAGGGATAATGTCACAATTAGGTCGGGACACGAAATTCTAACAATACAAATTGACGTTTCGTGACTAGTACACCTTTCTAGCGGTTAGCCCTGTCGTGTTTCGCTTTCGGAAACTTGAATTTTACCGGCGAGACTTCACCGTTTGGTATGCACGTCGACACATCCCTTATTACGGACACAACTTAAACCGTTGTGATCGTATCGCTACAATTTTTTTTTTTATAAAAGAAAATTATGAATATTAGAAATTGATAATCTATTATCATTACACAATCGAGAAACTCGTTTTGAAAGTTTCAAATTTTCTTTTTAATCACTTAAGGCAGTGATTCTCAAACTGGGCGAACGAAATTTTCTAAATGTTCACGAGAATTAATAAGTTCCAGAAGAATTTACAACTATTTAGAGCTAAATAAGAATCTTTCAGAAGCGCCATCTATGTCTTTTAATTATTAAGTAAGCTTCTTTAAATAGATGTACATTTTTTTTGATCACTATGTTATTCCTAATAATAAAAAACACAACATTCGCTTGAAACATTTTGTTATTACAGTAATGTTAATTATAAAAGATATTCAAAATGCTATAGAGATCATCGCAATTAACATCAAGTAGGCTGGGAATGTCAAATAGATCATATTGTTTTAGTACTCATCTGTCAAAATTTGTTATAGCTGCAAATTTATTCATAACGACTCATACAAGATGTAGTAGACGAAGATTGCGTACGAAGATTAAGTGAGAAGAAGACAACTTTGTAGCTAAGTATATTTTGACAGATATGGGTACTAAAACAACTGTCATCTATCGTGGTCGTCTTGATATTTCTAGCTTACTTGTGATAACTTAGTTAACAATTGAAAGACATAGATCTCTATTGTTATAAAATAATGTCTAAACGGTTTTTGGGCAATTATTAAAACTTCCATAATGATATAGGTACAATTGGGTTGGACTTGGACCGTCTTGGAAAATAAACATTCAATTCAACCCAACCCAATACAACCGAAATCAATGTCAATCCAACTCCAACCAAAGCCATTTCAACTGAAACTGAAACCAACTTAAACCCAACCCAATTTGACTGAAACCAAAACCAACCCAACCTAACCCCAATCCAACTGCAACCTAAGACCAACCTAACTGAAAATTAAAATAAACCCAATCCAACTGAAAACCAAAGCCAATCCAACTCATACCAAAGGCAATCCAACTAAAACTAAAGCAAACCCAATCCAACGGAAACTAAAGCCAACCCAACCCAAACTCAACCCAACTGAAAACCAAAGTCAACCCAATCCAACTGAAACTAAAGCCAACCAAACTTAAGTCGATTAATTCTTCTAGTTTATAAAGATGTCAAAAAGAGTGGTCAAAATCTTTTTAGTGATCCCTATAATGATAAAATAGCGTCTAAACGCATTCTGAAGAGGATATAATTAGAGTTGGGTTGGGTTTTGGAAATTTTTTTTTGATATTTCGTCTTAGAAAATAAACATTCCTTCCAACCCAACCCAATACAACCGAAATCAATGTCAATCGAACCCCAACCAAAGCCATTTCAACTGAAACTAAAACCAACTTAAACCCAACCCAATCTGACTGAAACCAAAACCAACCCAACCTAACCCCAATCCAACTGCAAACTAAGGTCAACCTAACTGAAAATTAAAACGAACCCAATCCAACTAAAAACCAAAGCCAACCCAACTCATAGCAAAGGCAATCAAACTAAAACTAAAGCAAACCTAACCCAACGGAAACTAAAGCCAACCCAACCCAAATTAAACCCAACTGAAAACCAAAGCCAACCCAATCCAACTGAAACCAAAGCCAACCAAATTTAAGTCGATTAATTCTTCTAATTTATAAAGATGTCAAAAAGAGTGGTCAAAATCTTTCTAGTGATCCTTATAATGATAAAAAAAGCGTCTAAACGCATTCTGAAAAGGATACAATTAGAGTTGGGTTGGGTTTTGGAAATTTTTTTTGAAATTTCGTCTTAGAAAATAAACGTTCCTTCCAACCCAACCCAATACAACCGAAATCAATGTTAATCTAACCCCAACCAAAGCCATTTCAACTTAAACTAAAACCAATTTAAACCCAACCCAATCTTACTGAAACCAAAACCAGCCCAACCTAACCCCAATCCAACTGCAACCTAAGACCATCCTAACTGAAAATTAAAATAAACACAATCCAACTGAAAACGAAAACCAACCCAACTCATAGCAAAGGCAATCAAACTAAAACTAAAGCAAACCTAACCCAACGGAAACTAAAGCCAACCCAACCCAAACTAAACCCAACTGAAAACCAAAGCCAACCCAATCCAACTGAATCCAAAGCTAAGCAAACTTAAGTCGATTAATTCTTCTAGTTTATAAAGATGTCAAAAAGAGTGGTCAAAATCTTTCTAGTGATCCTTATAATGATAAAAAAAGCGTCTAAACGCATTCTGAAAAGGATACAATTAGAGTTGGGTTGGGTTTTGGAAATTTTTTTTGAAATTTCGTCTTAGAAAATAAACGTTCCTTCCAACCCAACCCAATACAACCGAAATCAATGTTAATCTAACCCTAACCAAAGCCATTTCAACTTAAACTAAAACCAATTTAAACCTAACCCAATCTGACTGAAACCAAAACCAACCCAACCTAACCCCAATCCAACTGCAACCTAAGACCAACCTAACTAAAAATTAAAATAAACCCAATCCAACTGAAAGCCAAAGCCAACTCATCTTATACCAAAGGCAATCCAGCTAAAACTAAAGCAAACTCAACCCAACGAAAACTAAAGCTAACCCAACCCAAACTCAACCTAACTGAAAACCAAAACCAACCCAATCCAACTGAAACCAAAGCCAACCAAACTTAAGTCGATTAATTCTTCTAGTTTATAAAGATGTCAAAAAGAGTGGTCAAAATCTTTCTAGTGATCCCTATAATGATAAAATAATGTCTAAACGTATTCTGAAGAGGATACAATTAGAGTTGGGTTGGGTTTTGGAATTTTTCTTTTGATATTTCGTCTTAGAAAATAAACATTCCTTCCAACCCTACCCAATACAACCGAAATCAATGTCAATCTAACCCCAACCAAAGCCACTTCAACTGAAACTAAAACCAACTTAAACCCAACCCAATCTGACTGAAACCAAAACCAACCCAACCTAACCCCAATCCAACTGCAACCTAAGACCAACCTAACTGAAAATTAAAACGAACCCAATCCAACTAAAAACCAAAGCCAACCCAACTCATACCAAAGGCAATCCAATTAAATCTAAAGCAAACCCAACCCAACAGAAACTAAAGCCAACCCAACCCAAACTCAACCCAACTGAAAACCAAAGCCAACCCAATCCAACTGAAACCAAAACCAACCAAACTTAAGTCGATTAATTCTTCTAGTTTATAAAGATGTCAAAAAGAGTGGTCAAAATCTTTCTAGTGATTCCTATAATGATAAAATAGCGTCTAAACGCATCCTGAAGAGGATACAATTAGAGTTGGGTTGGGTTTTGGAATCTTTTTTTGAAATTTTGTCTTAGAAAATAAACATTCCTTCCAACCCAACCCAATACAACCGAAATCAATGTCAATCTAACCCCAACCAAAGCCATTTCAACTGAAACTAAAACCAACTTATACCCAACCCAATCTGACTGAAACCAAAACCAACCCAACCTAACCCCAATCCAACTGCAACCTAAGACCAACCTAACTGAAAATTAAAACGAACCCAATCCAACTAAAAACCAAAGCCAACCCAACTCATACCAAAGGCAATCCAATTAAATCTAAAGCAAACCCAATCCAACAGAAACTAAAGCCAACCCAACCGAAACTCAACCCAACTGAAAACCAAAGCCAACCCAATCCAACTGAAACCAAAACCAACCAAACTTAAGTCGATTAATTCTTCTAGTTTATAAAGATGTCAAAAAGAGTGGTCAAAATCTTTCTAGTGATTCCTATAATGATAAAATAGCGTCTAAACGCATCCTGAAGAGGATACAATTAGAGTTGGGTTGGGTTTTGGAATTTTTTTTTGAAATTTCGTCTTAGAAAATAAATGTTCCTTCCAACCCAACCCAATACAACCGAAATCAATCTTAATCTAACCCCAACCAAAGCCATTTCAACTGAAACTAAAACCAATTTAAACCCAACCCAATCTGACTGAAACCAAAACCAGCCCAACCTAACCCCAATCCAACTGCAACCTAAGACCATCCTAACTGAAAATTAAAATAAACACAATCCAACTGAAAACGAAAACCAACCCAACTCATAGCAAAGGCAATCAAACTAAAACTAAAGCAAACCTAACCCAACGGAAACTAAAGCCAACCCAACCCAAACTAAACCCAACTGAAAACCAAAGCCAACCCAATCCAACTGAAACCAAAGCTAAGCAAACTTAAGTCGATTAATTCTTCTAGTTTATAAAGATGTCAAAAAGAGTGGTCAAAATCTTTCTAGTGATCCTTATAATGATAAAAAAAGCGTCTAAACGCATTCTGAAAAGGATACAATTAGAGTTGGGTTGGGTTTTGGAAATTTTTTTTGAAATTTCGTCTTAGAAAATAAACGTTCCTTCCAACCCAACCCAATACAACCGAAATCAATGTTAATCTAACCCCAACCAAAGCCATTTCAACTTAAACTAAAACCAATTTAAACCTAACCCAATCTGACTGAAACCAAAACCAACCCAACCTAACCCCAATCCAACTGCAACCTAAGACCAACCTAACTAAAAATTAAAATAAACCCAATCCAACTGAAAGCCAAAGCCAACTCATCTTATACCAAAGGCAATCCAGCTAAAACTAAAGCAAACCCAACCCAACGAAAACTAAAGCTAACCCAACCCAAACTCAACCTAACTGAAAACCAAAACCAACCCAATCCAACTGAAACCAAAGCCAACCAAACTTAAGTCGATTAATTCTTCTAGTTTATAAAGATGTCAAAAAGAGTGGTCAAAATCTTTCTAGTGATCCTTATAATGATAAAAAAAGCGTCTAAACGCATTCTGAAAAGGATACAATTAGAGTTGGGTTGGGTTTTGGAAATTTTTTTTGAAATTTCGTCTTAGAAAATAAACGTTCCTTCCAACCCAACCCAATACAACCGAAATCAATGTTAATCTAACCCCAACCAAAGCCATTTCAACTTAAACTAAAACCAATTTAAACCTAACCCAATCTGACTGAAACCAAAACCAACCCAACCTAACCCCAATCCAACTGCAACCTAAGACCAACCTAACTAAAAATTAAAATAAACCCAATCCAACTGAAAGCCAAAGCCAACTCATCTTATACCAAAGGCAATCCAGCTAAAACTAAAGCAAACTCAACCCAACGAAAACTAAAGCTAACCCAACCCAAACTCAACCTAACTGAAAACCAAAACCAACCCAATCCAACTGAAACCAAAGCCAACCAAACTTAAGTCGATTAATTCTTCTAGTTTATAAAGATGTCAAAAAGAGTGGTCAAAATCTTTCTAGTGATCCCTATAATGATAAAATAATGTCTAAACGTATTCTGAAGAGGATACAATTAGAGTTGGGTTGGGTTTTGGAATTTTTCTTTTGATATTTCGTCTTAGAAAATAAACATTCCTTCCAACCCTACCCAATACAACCGAAATCAATGTCAATCTAACCCCAACCAAAGCCACTTCAACTGAAACTAAAACCAACTTAAACCCAACCCAATCTGACTGAAACCAAAACCAACCCAACCTAACCCCAATCCAACTGCAACCTAAGACCAACCTAACTGTTAAATTAAAACGAACCCAATCCAACTAAAAACCAAAGCCAACCCAACTCATACCAAAGGCAATCCAATTAAATCTAAAGCAAACCCAACCCAACAGAAACTAAAGCCAACCCAACCCAAACTCAACCCAACTGAAAACCAAAGCCAACCCAATCCAACTGAAACCAAAACCAACCAAACTTAAGTCGATTAATTCTTCTAGTTTATAAAGATGTCAAAAAGAGTGGTCAAAATCTTTCTAGTGATTCCTATAATGATAAAATAGCGTCTAAACGCATCCTGAAGAGGATACAATTAGAGTTGGGTTGGGTTTTGGAATCTTTTTTTGAAATTTTGTCTTAGAAAATAAACATTCCATCCAACCCAACCCAATACAACCGAAATCAATGTCAATCTAACCCCAACCAAAGCCATTTCAACTGAAACTAAAACCAACTTAAACCCAACCCAATCTGACTGAAACCAAAACCAACCCAACCTAACCCCAATCCAACTGCAACCTATGACCAACCTAACTGAAAATTAAAATAAACCCAATCCAACTAAAAACCAAAGCCAATCCAATTCATACCAAAGGCAATCAAACGAAAACTAAAGCAAACCCAACCCAACCCAAACTCAACCCAACTGAAAGCCAAAGCCAACCAAACTTAAGTCGGTTAATTCTTCTAATTTATAAAGATGTCAAAAAGAGTGGTTAAAATGTTTCTAGTGATCCTTATAATGATAAAAAAAGCGTCTAAACGCATTCTGAGAAGGATACAGTTAGAGTTGGGTTGGGTTTTGGAATTTTTTTTTGAAATTTCGTCTTAGAAAATAGACGTTCCTTCCAACCCAACCCAATACAACCGAAATCAATGTTAATCTAACCCCAACCAAAGCCACTTCAACTGAAACTAAAACCAATTTAAACCCAACCCAATCTGACTGAAACCAAAACCAACCCAACCTAACCCCAATCCAACTGCAACCTATGACCAACCTAACTGAAAATTAAAATAAACCCAATCCAACTAAAAACCAAAGCCAATCCAATTCATACCAAAGGCAATCAAACGAAAACTAAAGCAAACCCAACCCAACCCAAACTCAACCCAACTGAAAGCCAAAGCCAACCCAATCCAACTGAAACCAAAGCCAAGCAAACTTAAGTCGATTAATTCTTCTAATTTATAAAGATGTCAAAAGGAGTGGTCAGAATCTTTCTAGTGATCCTTATAATGATAAAAAAAGCGTTTAAACGCATTCTAAAAGGGATACAATTAGAGTTGGGTTGGGTTTTGGAATTTTTTTTTTGAAATTTCGTCTTAGAAAATAAACATTCCTTCCAATCCAACCCAATACAACGGAAATCATTGTTAATCTAACCCCAACCAAAGCCATTTCAACTGAAACTAAAACCAACGTAAACCCAACCCAATCTGACTGAAACCAAAACCAACCCAACCTAACCCCAATCCAACTGCAACCTAAGACCAACCTAACTGAAAATTAAAATAAACCCAATCCAACTGAAAGCGAAAGCCAACTCAACTCATACCAAAGGCAATCCAGCTAAAACTAAAGCAAATCCAACCCAACGAAAACTAAAGCTAACCCAACCCAAACTCAACCCAACTGAAAACCAAAACCAACCCAATCCAACTGAAACCAAAGCTAACCAAACTTAAGTCGATTAATTCTTCTAGTTTATAAAGATGTCAAAAAGTGTGGCCAAAATCTTTCTAGTGATCCCTATAATGATAAAATAGTGTCTAAACGTATTCTGAAGAGGACACAATTAGAGTTGGATTGGGTTTTGGAATTTTTCTTTTGATATTTCGTCTTAGAAAATAAACATTCCTTCCAACCCAACCGAATACAACCGAAATCAATGTCAATCTACCCCCAACCAAAGCCATTTCAACTGAAACTAAAGCCATCTTAAACCCAACCCAATCTGACTGAAACCAAAACCAACCCAACCTAACCCCAATCCAACTGCAACCTAAGACCAACCTAACTGAAAATTAAAATAAACCCAATCCAACTGAAAACCAAAGCCAACCCAACTCATACCAAAGGCAATCAAACTAAAACTAAAGCAAACCCAACCCAACGGAAACTAAAGCCAACCCAACCCAAACTCAACCCAACTGAAAACCAAAGCCAACCCAATCCAGCTGAAACCAAAGATATCAATAAAAATGTTCAGAGTCTTTCCAATGATTCCTATAATAATAAAGAAGCGTTTAAACGCATTCTGAATTAATTCAGGATTATCAATTAGAATTAATCCAACTCTACTCGAGTTGGGTTGGGTTGGGTTTTGGTAAAAATTTTGGGAAAATTTTTTAAAAATTTTATCTTAGGAAATAAACATTCAATCCAACCCAACCCAATAGAAACGAAATCAATGCTAATCCAACTCCAACCAAACCCATTTCAACTGAAACTAAAACCAACTTAAACCCAACCCAACCTGACTAAAAGCAAAAGAACCGCCATAGGCATTACTTCGGAATGCTCCCTTCTACTTCCGTTCCCCTTCTGCCGCTCCGTCAGATACCTCGTTATGTTGAATAGCTCGGAGTTACATAAAAACAAAGACATATACTTTTTGTCTGAATTACATAGATAACCATTTACCTGGATGAGGGGAGGATGGGCTCACCTCTCATTCCTCTTCTACCGCTCCGTCAGGTACCTCATTATGTACCATCGCTGGACGAAGGGGAGATGGGTCCTCACCTCGTACCGCCTCCTACCTTCCGTCGATTGCTTCATCCTTCATCCTCACCCATCCTCATTCGGGGTTGACATGCAAACAAAACTTTCCACTTACTTTTTGTCTTACTCTTAAAGCTTATCGTGTACCTGGATGAGGGGAGGATGAGTCCTCCCCTCATTCCTCTTCTTCCTTTCCGTTGGTTACCCTCTTACTGGTTCCTCATCACCTCGTGGTCATGTTGGGTTCTCCTCTTTCTTTCCTGGTCTTCCCCTTGTTTTATAGTGAAAATTTCCCTGCAGAGTGTTTTAAATGCTGCCCAGCACTCTTCCTTTTCCAGTAATACTCGACTCACGTTCCGCTTTGTTAGAATTTTTCCGCACATTTTCTGGCATACTTCCCTCTCGTCGCTAAATTTTTTACATATAAAAACTGCATGCTCGGGGAATCCTCCTGATCACAAACCAACTTTCTGCAGACTCCGCCTTCTTAATTTTTTGCAGGTAGGTGTCAAAGATGCCATGCCCGGTAATAGCCTGGGTCATGAAATAGTCCACCTCCCCCCACTTTCTATTAGTTCAGGCCACCACATTTCTAATAAAGACCCTGGCCCATCCATCATACCCGTCCCATCGTTCTTGCCATTTATGCCACCGGGTTTGCTCTGCTTCCCATTTCCATTCAATTCCCTTCTCATGCAACCTAAGATCAACCTAAAGCAAACCCAACCCAACTGAAAATTAAAATAAACCCAATCCAACTGAAAACCAAAGCCAACCCAACCCATATCATAGGCAATCCAACAAAAACTAAAACAAACTCAACCCAACTGAAACCAAAGTCATCTCAACCCAAGCTGATTTATGCATTTAATTTATAAAGAAGTTAAAAAGTATCCATTATCTTTCTAATGATCTCTACTATGATAAAAAAGGAACGCATCTTGAACAAGATAGAGGTATAATTGGAATGAGTTGAAACTGCCTTGGAAGATAAACATTCAAGGCAACCTAACCCAATACAACCAAAATCAATGTCAACATTTTTTTTTTGTTTTTTTGAAGAGGTCGGGGAAAAAAAATCTGTTATCAGACACCTGATCTGGAATATTGGTCAGATAGTGTCGGGTTGATCACTACCGGGAAAATCACTACTACCGAGAAAAGAGGAAAACACCACACAAACATTTTTTTATAATGTTTACGTACTCGTTTGAGGAGAGCCAAAAGAGAGGAAAGCCACCTTTATCCTCTAAGGTTACCTGTCCAATACCACCTTGTTTATGTCGTTCTTGCTTTTCCTTCTGCATCAGAATAGTCTTGATGTATAACTCACTGTTTAACATGTGCTCAACTGTGTTTTTAGGGCTGGTTTGGACACTCAGAAGTTGGCATACGCTTAACCTTTCGCCACTCCATCTAGGACAATGATAAAACGTGTGTTCTACATCATCCTTCTCCCCGCAATAATCGCATATCCCTGTGCTTGATCTCTTATGTTAATGTAGGTATGTCATGCCACCACCTACAGTACTTGTATACGTATTATTTTCGTCATTAGTTTTTTCACTTTGTACGCGTCCTTCCATGCCCTGCATGCATACAGCAGTAGTGTATAGATTGTCGACTCTATCAATCTTCTCTTTTCTGCTGTTGGGCTGTTGTTCAACTCAACCCTTTTCTTCTTTTTAATGAGGTGGGAAAAAATCTGCGAACAGACATCCGGCCTGAGATATTGGGCGAGCGAATAGTGTGGGATTGGAGTTCATCTTTGAATTTCTGACTCACTAAGAACCTCTGTTTTCTAATTCCACACGATATGCTAGAATTACGCTTCAGCGTTTTTGCCATGGCCCACCGAGTGGTCTGCCTTACATACTTCTCCACCGTCTCTCCATCCAACGCTATCTCGTAATTGAAACTAATATACCGAAACCGAAAAAAATATATATAACGTGGGTTGGGTTGGGTTGTATATGTTGGTGATCAGACCGAAGAGGAAAGGAGGCTACGACTACGTCAGAACATACATCCCGGATATCACGATTCCTCAGAGTCATTTGAACCAGAAAACCAAAACAAATCATAGACACACGACAGGCTTTTCAAACTGAACTCCATAACCTTACTACCATACCTTCCTTTTCATGCCAAAGTACAGAATTAGTGACATCACAAGACCAAACCCATATGAGCCGTTTTATGAACAATTCATAAAACGTAAACAAACAAAGCGCAACAGACTTTTTAAAAGTAAATTTATTACATTCTCACTAGGACAGGAGGGGGCATACAAGATTCCTCATATCTTTTTACATCCTCTTCCACCAGGGATCGCTCTTCCCTTTACTTCAGCCTTTCTTCCCTTTCCTTCTTTGTCAGAACGTCAAAAACAAATTGCGTGATATACTTCCACTTACACTCATTGTCCAACATATTTTGTATATTTTCCGTCGTGATCAATGTCGATGATCGATGATCCTTGTTGTACCCTTTTCTCCAGGCGGTTGCTCTTCTCGTAATCATCAAGTCAATGGGCAAAGTGCTGCCCACCACTTGCAACGTTTCAATGGAACTTGTTCTGTACGCACTCACAATTCTTATTATAGTAGCCCTCTGAAGTCTGATTAGCTCAGAATCAGTTATCTTAAGATCCCAAGCGTCTCTCCAATATGATCACAAAATTGGCGAGTATATAAACACTAAAACTAATCCAGTACCTTTCTAATCATCTCCATAATAATATAGCGGCTAAACGCGTTCTGAAAGGTGTCCAAAACCGTTCAGAATCTTTCTAATGACATTTTAAGTTGTTTCAAAGTTAACGAAAATTGTCTAAACGGTTTTTGAAAAGTCATAAAGTTTTCTAGAAAATTTCTAAAAATCCCAAAATGTATCCATAATCTTCCTTTTTGAATAGTTCCATAATTAACAAAAGTGTCTAAATGATTCTAAATACTTGTAACGATTTGGTATTTAGGGGATTAAGTTAAGGATGTCAAAAGTGTCCAAAATCATTCTAATGACATTTATAACTACCAAAAAGGGTCTAAATATTTTCTGGACAGCTATTAACGTATAGATAATATTTTTAAGGATGTTCAAAAGAAAGCGTTGGATTAAATGGATTCCAGGATTGATACCTTGCGTAGCGACAACAAACAATGGTAGTGTAGATGAAAAAACTCTGGATTTTCAAAAAGGACTGATAGATGTTTTGTAGAGAAAGTAAAATTTTGAGCTGAATTTGTCAACACTGATAATTAATCGCGTCCAGTTTTCGTGAGAAAGACATAGTAAACGATTTTGATGAATTGATAAACGATTACGTAGGCATAATTTTTGAACGCGAGAAAGGTTGTTCTGAAGACGTTTACAATTGAAAATTCTGAGGTCATTAGTAAAGAATCTAAGATCTCGGTTATATCATTGATGAACAGCAATGACCTGAGGTTAGAGCTTTGTGGAAAATAAAGCTCAAAAAACAATTTGAGTCAAATAAGAATTTGTCAATAATAGCAGTGACGCATTAAATTCAAGATTACTTTATCCGAGATTAGCTGATTAAACATCTCCTTGAAAGTCCAAATAAACAAAAAAAAAATGTATTGCGTAAAGCACGACAGGTTAATGACGATTGATCATCCAAATATAGTTTTTGAGATAAAATGAAACATGCTTCAATGTTAAAGATGCGTGTATTACCCTTTCGGGATCACGCAAATACTTCAGTAGTGCTTTATAACGCCTTTATTCACCCAAAAAATAAATAGATCTTCTTTTTTGCGAGTACAGTTCTTCACCTTACCAGTAAATCATTTGTGACTCTAGGAACATCTGACTATCTTAGAAACTGCAAAATCAAGCATGTCATCCAACAAATGGTTATTCTCGTTCATGATTGCATTCTGTTGAGTAAAATTATGGAAGGATCATAAATTGACTCAAACCATTTTAAATTTATCATTGGTATCAATAATATCAGTCAATATGATCAGTCAAACAACCGAGCGAGTTAACCAAATCCTAGAATACTTTAAAATCTCCAAAATGTGATTGATGGTGGTATATAAAGAGAAAAAATATGTATTAATTTTTTAACACCCATCACATCCACCAGTAGTATAGCACTGATCAAATCAGAGAGATCAAGCTGATTTGCTTTTATAGACGAATTAAAACACCTCCCCATCTCGAAGTAAGTACCAGAGCCAACAAAATCACGATCCTTCCTAGATACAACATAATCATCAGGATAAAATTTTTCATCAAATACATCTTCAGATCATCATGTTTCGGACAGAAGCATAGCATTATAACAAAACGAAGATAACGAACGTAGTAGTTGTGTTTCAGTACGAATATCCCTCACGTTTTGATAATAATAACGCAAATTCGGTGAGAAATCTAATTAAATTATTTCTACCTTTAATAATTTTTGGCACGCCATTAAAGTAGCGAACTCGAAGGACAGATTCACCGTCAGCAACTTTCTATTCCAATTCAAGTTTGACCTAAAGGAACTCTAATTGGAAGATCATTATTATCAGCATCATTATGGCGACCCAGGCTGATAACTTAAATTAATTTTAGACCTAGAATGAAAAATATTTGGGTTTAGCAGTACTTCTTTTAAGACAGAACCTAACCTAATTTTGATTTAGAACTAACATTGGACTTAGAACTAGAAACATTATTATTTAGTCGTTTTAATTAAATCCTAGGTCTAATATTAGTACTAAAGTTAGGTCTAGAATTAGTTATACCAGTAATGCTTTTAAAAAGGAAAGTTTTCTAATTTCTGAAGAAAGTTAACAATTAAAGAAAAAATCGAATGTATTAAGGATGCCGGGAAGAAAAACTCTTAACATTTTAGGGAGCCGTAAACCGAAAGAGATTGGAAATTTCAGTCTTAAAATTATTGTTTTTGCATAAGTCTATGTTTCGGAAGTGAAATATAAGAATTATGGCCGGTTTCTCGTAAGTATTCACATGTCGATATCGAACCGATATTGTGCTATTGATCGATAACTCGAGCGATATCTGTCCATTGGGTTTCTGAAAGGGCCAATAGGAGATATCAGACCGATATCGAATCGATAACTATATCGCATGCAACAAGTACCTATATCGATTCGATAAGTGTGATTAACGACAATCAAAAGTGATAGTTTTTATTTTCTAATTTATATTTACATAAATATTTACTTAATTAAACATTGTGCTTATTTTGAAATTTTAAAAACGAGATTTCTGCATGTGTAGTATCATACAGTATCTATATTGAAAATGTTGCCATATTTGAAAAAGTAATCGGGGAAAATATTAATGAATCCCTTATTAAATCCATTTGAATCTTTTAAAATTGAAGGAATTTTTTGGGACTTTACTAATTACTGGAAGTTTCCGGGTATTACTCGAAAACAAGAACTATCTGTGGGAGGAAATATTTCTTGATAAATTTACTGGCATTTTACGACTTCTGCGTTTTGATTGCTTTCTAACACGGGAAGAAACAAAAAATCCTGGAAGGAAGATATAAATTGGCAAAAATACAATTACATGTATTAGGTAAAATTCGAACATCTCACAGAATTGTATCTCAAAAGAATTCAGATCGATTTTATCAATTTCAAGTTCATCTTAACACCCATATTTTAAAAATTTTAGACATTAACCAAACTCACCCTTGATGATTCATTATAATAATAGCTATTTTGTCTATTTTATCATGGTGAGAACCGAATTAGAAAATCTTTATTCGTTTTTGAGATAAAGATTATTTAAATTCACCTAATTTTTTTATGATCTTTGAAATTAATAAACTTATTTTAAAAAAACCACGAAAAGTCGAATTCTTAAGATATTTTAATGACTTATAGAGGAAAGTGTCTATGTTCTGGTGATGAAAGCGGATCTTGAAAATATTTATTCGTTTTGAGATATAAATCATTAAATTCAACGTTAACATTTATGACTATCTCAAGTTAATTAAAAATCACCAAAAATCGAATTCTTGAGATATTTTAATGATATAGTCAAAATTTATAGAGGCAAGTGTCTATTTTGTCATGGTGAGAACCAAATTAGAAAATCTTTATTCGTTTTTGAGATAAAGATCATTTAAGTTAACCTAATTTTTTATGATTTTTTGAAATTAATAATCTTGTTTTAAAAAATCACGAAAAATCGAATTCTTAAGATATCTTAATGAACTATTCATGATTAATAGAGGAAAGTGTCTATTTTCTTGTGATGAAAGCGGGTTTTGAAAATATTTATTCGTTTTGAGATATAAATCATTAAATTCAACGTGAACATTTATAGCTATCTCAAATTAATTAAAAATCACCAAAAATCGAATTCTTGAGATATTTTAATAAAACATTCAAAATGTATAGAGGTAAGTGTCTATTTTGTCATGGTGAGAACCAAATTAGAAAATCTATATTCGTTTTTGAGATAAAGATCATTTAAGTTAACCTAATTTTTTATGATTTTTTGAAATTAATAATCTTGTTTTAAAAAATCACGAAAAATCGAATTCTTAAGATATCTTAATGAACTATTCAAGATTTATAGAGGAAAGTGTCTATTTTCTTGTGATGAAAGCGGATCTTGAAAATATTTATTCGTTTTTGAGATATAAATCATTAAATTCAACGTGAACATTTATGGCTATCTCAAGTTAATTAAAAATCACCAAAAATCGAATTCTTGAGATATTTTAATAAAACATTCAAAATTTATAGAAGTTAGTGTCTATTTTGTCATGGTGAAAACCAAATTAGAAAATCTTTATTCGTTCTTGAGATAAAGATCATTTAAGTTAATCTAATATTTTAGGATTTTTTGAAATTAATAACCTTGTTTTAAAAAATCACGAAAAATCGAATTCTTAAGATATCTTAATGAACTATTCATGATTAATAAGGGAAAGTGTCTATTTTCTAGTGATGAAAGCGGATCTTGAAAATATTTATTCGTTTTTGAGATATAAATCATTAAATTCAACGTGAACATTTATGGCTATCTCAAGTTAATTAAAAATCACCAAAAATCGAATTCTTGAGATATTTTAATAAAACATTCAAAATTTGTAGTAGATAGTGTCTATTCTGTCATGGTGAAAACCAAATTAGAAAATCTTTATTCGTTTTTGAGATAAAGATCATTTAAGTTAACCTAATTTTTTATGATTTTTTGAAATTAATAATCTTGTTTTAAAAAATCACGAAAAATCGAATTCTTATGATATCTTAATGAACTGTTCATGATTAATAGAGGAAAGTGTCTATTTTCTTGTGATGAAAGCGGATCTTGAAAATATTTATTCGTTTTTGAGATATAAATCATTAAATTCAACGTGAACATTTATGGCTATCTCAAGTTAATTAAAAATCACCGAAAATCAAATTCTTGAGATATTTTAATAGAACATTCAAAATTTATAGAGTTAAGTGTCTATTTTGTCATGGTGAGAACCAAATTAGAAAATCTTTATTCGTTTTTAAGATAAAGATCATTTAAGTTAACCTAATTTTTGATGATTTTTTGAAATTAATAATCTTGTTTTAAAAAATCACGAATAATCGAATTCTTAAGATATCTTAATGAACTATTCATGATTAATAAAGAAAGTGTCTATTTTCTTGTGATGAAAGCGGGGTTTGAAAATATTTATTCGTTTTTGAGATATAAATCATTAAATTGAACGTGAACATTTATGGCTATCTCAAGTTAATTAAAAATCACCAAAAATCGAATTCTTGAGATATTTTAATGATACATTCAAAATTTATAGGGGCAAGCGTCTATTTTGTCACGGTGAGAACCAAATTAGAAAATCTTTATTCGTGTTTGAGATAAAGATCATTTATGTTAACCTAATTTTTTATGATTTTTTGAAATTAATAATATTATCTTAAAAAATCACGAAAAATCGAATTCTTAAAATATCTTAATGAACTGTTCATGATTAATAGAGAAAAGTGTTTATTTTCTTGTGATGAAAGCGGATCTTGAAAATATTTATTCGTTTTTGAGATATAAATCATTAAATTCAACGTGAACATTTATAGCTATCTCAAGTTAATTAAAAATCACCAAAAATCGAATTCTTGACATATTTTAATGAAACATTCTAAATTTATAGAAGCGAGTGTCTATTTTGTTATGGTGAGAACCAAATTAGAAAATCTTTATTCGTTTTTGAGATAAAGATCATTTAAGTTTACCTAATTTTTTATGATTTTTTGAAATTAATAATAATGTTTTAAAAAATCACGAAAGATCGAATTCTTAAGATATCTTAATGAACTATTCATGATTAATAGAGGAAAGTGTCTATTTTCTTGTGAAGAAAGCGGGTTTTGAAAATATTTATTCGTTTTTGAGATATAAATCATTAAATTCAATGTGAACATCTATAGCTATTTCCAGTTATTTAAAAATCGCCAATAATCGAATTTTTGAGATATTTTAATGAAACATTCTAAATTTATAGAAGCGAGTGTCTATTTTGTAATGGTGAAAACCAAATTAGAAAATCTTTATTCGTTCTTCAGATAAAGATCATTTAAGTAAACCTAATTTTTTATGATTTTTTGAAATTAATAATCTTGTTTTAAAAAATCACGAAAAATCGAATTCTTAAGATATCTTAATGAACTGTTCATGATTAATAGAGGAAAGTGTCTATTTTCTTGTGATGAAAGCGGGTCTTGAAAATATTTATTCGTTTTTGAGATATAAATCATTAAATTCAACGTGAACATTTATAGCTATCTCAAGTTAATTAAAAATCACCAAAAATCGAATTCTTGAGATATTTTTATGAAACGTTCTAAATTTATAGAAGCGAGTGTCTATTTTGTCATGGTGAAAACCAAATTAGAAAATCTTTATTCGTTTTTGAGATAAAGATCATTTAAGTTAACCAAATTTTTTATGATTTTTTGAAATTAATAATCTTGTTTTAAAAAATCACGAAAAATCAAATTCTTAATATATCTTAATGAACTATTCATGACTTATAGAGGAAAGTGTCTATTTTCTTGTGATGAAGGCGGGTTTTGAAAATATTTATTCGATTTTGAGATATAAATCATTAAATTCAACGTGAACATTTATGGCTATCTCAAGTTAATTAAAAATCACCAAAAATCGAATTCGTGAGATATTTTAATGAAACATTCAAAATTTATAGAGGCAAGTGTCTATTTTGTCATGGTGAGAACCAAATTAGAAAATTTTTATTCGTTTTTGAGATAAAGATCATTTAAGTTAACCTAATTTTTTATGATTTTTTGAAATTATTAATCTTGTTTTAAAAAATCACGAAAAATCGAATTCTTAAGATATCTTAATGAACTGTTCATGATTAATAGAGGAAAGTGTCTATTTTCTTGTGATGAAAGCGGGTCTTGAAAATATTTATTCGTTTTTGAGATATAAATCATTAAATTCAACGTGAACATTTATGGCTATCTCAAGTTAATTAAAAATCACCAAAAATCGAATTCTTGAGATATTTTAATGAAACATTCAAAATTTATAGAGGCAAGTGTCTATTTTGTCATGGTGAGAACCAAATTAGAAAATTTTTATTCGTTTTTGAGATAAAGATCATTTAAGTTAACCTAATTTTTTATGATTTTTTGAAATTATTAATCTTGTTTTAAAAAATCACGAAAAATCAAATTCTTAATATATCTTAATGAACTATTCATGACTTATAGAGGAAAGTGTCTATTTTCTTGTGATGAAGGCGGGTTTTGAAAATATTTATTCGATTTTGAGATATAAATCATTAAATTCAACGTGAACATTTATGGCTATCTCAAGTTAATTAAAAATCACCAAAAATCGAATTCGTGAGATATTTTAATGAAACATTCAAAATTTATAGAGGCAAGTGTCTATTTTGTCATGGTGAGAACCAAATTAGAAAATTTTTATTCGTTTTTGAGATAAAGATCATTTAAGTTAACCTAATTTTTTATGATTTTTTGAAATTAATAATCTTGTTTTAAAAAATCACGAAAAATCAAATTCTTAATATATCTTAATGAACTATTCATGACTTATAGAGGAAAGTGTCTATTTTCTTGTGATGAAGGCGGGTTTTGAAAATATTTATTCGATTTTGAGATATAAATCATTAAATTCAACGTGAACATTTATGGCTATCTCAAGTTAATTAAAAATCACCAAAAATCGAATTCGTGAGATATTTTAATGAAACATTCAAAATTTATAGAGGCAAGTGTCTATTTTGTCATGGTGAGAACCAAATTAGAAAATTTTTATTCGTTTTTGAGATAAAGATCATTTAAGTTAACCTAATTTTTTATGATTTTTTGAAATTATTAATCTTGTTTTAAAAAATCACGAAAAATCGAATTCTTAAGATATCTTAATGAACTGTTCATGATTAATAGAGGAAAGTGTCTATTTTCTTGTGATGAAAGCGGGTCTTGAAAATATTTATTCGTTTTTGAGATATAAATCATTAAATTCAACGTGAACATTTATGGCTATCTCAAGTTAATTAAAAATCACCAAAAATCGAATTCTTGAGATATTTTAATGAAACATTCAAAATTTATAGAGGCAAGTGTCTATTTTGTCATGGTGAGAACCAAATTAGAAAATTTTTATTCGTTTTTGAGATAAAGATCATTTAAGTTAACCTAATTTTTTATGATTTTTTGAAATTATTAATCTTGTTTTAAAAAATCACGAAAAATCGAATTCTTAAGATATCTTAATGAACTGTTCATGATTAATAGAGGAAAGTGTCTATTTTCTTGTGATGAAAGCGGGTCTTGAAAATATTTATTCGTTTTTGAGATATAAATCATTAAATTCAACGTGAACATTTATAGCTATCTCAAGTTAATTAAAAATCACCAAAAATCGAATTCTTGAGATATTTTTATGAAACGTTCTAAATTTATAGAAGCGAGTGTCTATTTTGTCATGGTGAAAACCAAATTAGAAAATCTTTATTCGTTTTTGAGATAAAGATTATTTAAGTTAACCTAATTTTTTATGATTTTTTGAAATTAATAATCTTGTTTTAAAAAATCACGAAAAATCGAATTCTTAAGATATCTTAATGAACTATTCAAGATTTATAGAGGAAAGTGTCTATTTTCTTGTGATGAAAGCGGATCTTGAAAATATTTATTCGTTTTTGAGATATAAATCATTAAATTCAACGTGAACATTTATGGCTATCTCAAGTTAATTAAAAATCACCAAAAATCGAATTCTTGAGATATTTTAATGAAACATTCAAAATTTATAGAGGCAAGTGTCTATTTTGTCATGGTGAGAACCAAATTAGAAAATTTTTATTCGTTTTTGAGATAAAGATCATTTAAGTTAACCTAATTTTTTATGATTTTTTGAAATTATTAATCTTGTTTTAAAAAATCACGAAAAATCGAATTCTTAAGATATCTTAATGAACTGTTCATGATTAATATAGGAAAGTGTCTATTTTCTTGTGATGAAAGCGGGTCTTGAAAATATTTATTCGTTTTTGAGATATAAATCATTAAATTCAACGTGAACATTTATAGCTATCTCAAGTTAATTAAAAATCACCAAAAATCGAATTCTTGAGATATTTTTATGAAACGTTCTAAATTTATAGAAGCGAGTGTCTATTTTGTCATGGTGAAAACCAAATTAGAAAATCTTTATTCGTTTTTGAGATAAAGATTATTTAAGTTCACCTAATTTTTTATGATTTTTTGAAATTAATAACCTTGTTTTAAAAAATCACGAAAAATCGAATTCTTAAGATATCTTAATGAACTATTCATGATTAATAGAGGAAAGTGTCTATTTTCTTGTGATGAAAGCGAATCTTGAAAATATTTATTCGTTTTTGAGATATAAATCATTAAATTCAACGTGAACATTTATGGCTATCTCAAGTTAATTAAAAATCACCAAAAATCGAATTCTTGAGATATTTTAATAAAACGTTCTAAATTTATAGAAGCTAGTGTCTATTTTGTCATGGTGAAAACCAAATTAGAAAATCTTTATTCGTTTTTGAGATAAAGATCATTTAAGTTCACCTAATTTTTTATGATTTTTTGAAATTAATAACCTTGTTTTAAAAAATCACGAAAAATCGAATTCTTAAGATATCTTAATGAACTATTCATGATTAATAGAGGAAAGTGTCTATTTTCTTGTGATGAAAGCGAATCTTGAAAATATTTATTCGTTTTTGAGATATAAATCATTAAATTCAACGTGAACATTTATGGCTATCTCAAGTTAATTAAAAATCACCAAAAATCGAATTCTTGAGATATTTTAATGATATATTCAAAATTTATAGAGGCAAGTGTCTATTTTGTCATGGTGAGAACCAAATTAGAAAATCTTTATTCGTTTTTGAGATAAAGATCATTTAAGATAACCTAATTTTTTATGATTTTTTGAAATTAATAATCTTGTTTTAAAAAGCCACGAAAAATCGAATTCTTAAGATATCTTAATGAACTGTTCATGATTAATAGAGGAGAGTGTCTATTTTCTTGTGATGAAAGCGGGTTTTGAAAATATTTATTCGTTTTTGAGATATAAATCATTAAATTCAACGTGAACATTTATGGCTATCTCAAGTTAATTAAAAATCACCAAAAATCGAATTCTTGAGATATTTTAATAAAACGTTCTAAATTTATAGAAGATAGTGTCTATTTTGTCATGGTGAAAACCAAATTAGAAAATCTTTATTCGTTTTTGAGATAAAGATCATTTAAGTTCACCTAATTTTTTATGATTTTTTGAAATTAATAACCTTGTTTTAAAAAATCACGAAAAATCGAATTCTTAAGATATCTTAATGAACTATTCATGATTAATAGAGGAAAGTGTCTATTTTCTCGTGATGAAAGCGAATCTTGAAAATATTTATTCGTTTTTGAGATATAAATCATTAAATTCAACGTGAACATTTATGGCTATCTCAAGTTAATTAAAAATCACCAAAAATCGAATTCTTGAGATATTTTAATAAAACGTTCTAAATTTATAGAAGCTAGTGTCTATTTTGTCATGGTGAAAACCAAATTAGAAAATCTTTATTCGTTTTTGAGATAAAGATCATTTAAGTTCACCTAATTTTTTATGATTTTTTGAAATTAATAATCTTGTTTTAAAAAGCCACGAAAAATCGAATTCTTAAGATATCTTAATGAACTGTTCATGATTAATAGAGGAGAGTGTCTATTTTCTTGTGATGAAAGCGGGTTTTGAAAATATTTATTCGTTTTTGAGATATAAATCATTAAATTCAACGTGAACATTTATGGCTATCTCAAGTTAATTAAAAATCACCAAAAATCGAATTCTTGAGATATTTTAATAAAACGTTCTAAATTTATAGAAGATAGTGTCTATTTTGTCATGGTGAAAACCAAATTAGAAAATCTTTATTCGTTTTTGAGATAAAGATCATTTAAGTTCACCTAATTTTTTATGATTTTTTGAAATTAATAACCTTGTTTTAAAAAATCACGAAAAATCGAATTCTTAAGATATCTTAATGAACTATTCATGATTAATAGAGGAAAGTGTCTATTTTCTTGTGATGAAAGCGAATCTTGAAAATATTTATTCGTTTTTGAGATATAAATCATTAAATTCAACGTGAACATTTATGGCTATCTCAAGTTAATTAAAAATCACCAAAAATCGAATTCTTGAGATATTTTAATAAAACGTTCTAAATTTATAGAAGCTAGTGTCTATTTTGTCATGGTGAAAACCAAATTAGAAAATCTTTATTCGTTTTTGAGATAAAGATCATTTAAGTTCACCTAATTTTTTATGATTTTTTGAAATTAATAACCTTGTTTTAAAAAATCACGAAAAATCGAATTCTTAAGATATCTTAATGAACTATTCATGATTAATAGAGGAAAGTGTCTATTTTCTTGTGATGAAAGCGAATCTTGAAAATATTTATTCGTTTTTGAGATATAAATCATTAAATTCAACGTGAACATTTATGGCTATCTCAAGTTAATTAAAAATCACCAAAAATCGAATTCTTGAGATATTTTAATGATATATTCAAAATTTATAGAGGCAAGTGTCTATTTTGTCATGGTGAGAACCAAATTAGAAAATCTTTATTCGTTTTTGAGATAAAGATCATTTAAGATAACCTAATTTTTTATGATTTTTTGAAATTAATAATCTTGTTTTAAAAAGCCACGAAAAATCGAATTCTTAAGATATCTTAATGAACTGTTCATGATTAATAGAGGAGAGTGTCCATTTTCTTGTGATGAAAGCGGGTTTTGAAAATATTTATTCGTTTTTGAGATATAAATCATTAAATTCAACGTGAACATTTATGGCTATCTCAAGTTAATTAAAAATCACCAAAAATCGAATTCTTGAGATATTTTAATAAAACGTTCTAAATTTATAGAAGATAGTGTCTATTTTGTCATGGTGAAAACCAAATTAGAAAATCTTTATTCGTTTTTGAGATAAAGATCATTTAAGTTCACCTAATTTTTTATGATTTTTTGAAATTAATAACCTTGTTTTAAAAAATCACGAAAAATCGAATTCTTAAGATATCTTAATGAACTATTCATGACTAATAGAGGAAAGTGTCTATTTTCTTGTGATGAAAGTGGGTTTTGAAAATATTTATTCATTTTTGAGATATAAATCATTAAATTCAACGTGAACATTTATAGCTATCTCAAGTTCATTAAAAATCACCAAAAATCGAATTCTTGAGATATTTTAATGAAACATTTAAAATTTATAGAGATAAGTATCTATTTTGTCATGGTGAGAACCAAATTAACAAATCTTTATTTGTTTTTGAGATAAAGATTATTTAAGTTAACCTAATTTTTTATGATTTTTTCAAATTAATAATTTTGTTTTAAAAAATCACGAAAAATCGAATTCTTAAGATATCTTAATGAACTATTCATGACTAATAGAGGAAAGTGTCTATTTTCTTGTGATGAAAGCGGGTTTTGAAAATATTTATTCATTTTTGAGATATAAATCATTAAATTCAACGTGAACATTTATAGCTATCTCAAGTTCATAAAAAAATCACCAAAAATAGAATTCTTGAGATATTTTAATGATACATTGAAAATGTATGGAGGCAAGTGTTTATTTTGTCATGGTGAGAACCAAATCAGAAAATCTATTCTATTCCATCAGTTCCTACCAGTACACCAATAGACGATATCGACTCGATAAAAGATATCGATCCAATAACTGTCGCTCCGATATCTACTCAATACTATAACGTACGAGAAACCGGCCATTAACATCATATAATTAAGAAAAGCTCTTTACTTCCGATAATATTTATTTAATTTAAATAATTATTAATATTTTTATATAAGTTCCGTTTTGAGATAGCTGATGATGAACCCAGTTCGAAGTTAGTCCTGTTAATTAAATTAAATAAATATTACCGGAAACAAAGAGTGTTTTCTTAATTATATGATATTAATTCTTAATAATTATTTCAACGACTTTGATTCAATTATTCGTCTAAATCATTGCAATTCACTTCACAATCTAAATCAGCAAACATAATCAGATGTAAATTGATGCTAATGAATCGTTTAAAGCGAGTAGTATGCTAAACACGTGGTGTTAATTAAGTATAAAAGACCTAATTTGTAAGAAATGTCTCATCACAAGTTAGGACGAATTTAAATTTTTTTAAAAAAGTCGTCTTCTTTCGCAAAATCGTCTAGTAAAGTAATGTTACGTAAGGTACGCGGCATCAAGCCTGTTACACTAATAAAATCGATGTGGAAGTGAAAATCCTAATACGCACACACGTTCACGCTGTAAATCCGTAGACGAGACGCGCAAAATGCCCATGGAGCGTGGTAAGTTGTAGTGGTGGTGGTGGTGGTGGTCTTGGGAAAGTACGCCTATATAAGTCGAACTCATCGTCCACCAAAGCAGAGCCTTCAAGACCACGAACAACATGAAGGCATTTGTAAGTAAACAATACAAATAATTAAATTAGATAAACAAAAAATTTTTTTTTAGATAACTTTATTGTGTATCTGCGCTGTTGCGCGCTCCGTTGAAGTCAAAGAAAAATCCGTCGAGCAGGAGTCAAAGAAGCAGGAGAAGCGCGGTTTGCTCCTCGGCGACCATGGATTTGGTGGAGGCGATTTCGGAGGTGGCGACTACGGAGGTGGGCATGATTTCGGTGGTGGAGGCGCCGATTACGGCGGTGGCGATTTCGGTGGTGGTGGTGGTTACGGCGGTGGACATCATGAAGACGTCAAAACGGTCGTTGTAGAGAAGAAAATCCCCGTTCCTTACACAGTTGAGAAGCACGTTCCTTACACGGTTGAGAAAAAAGTACCTTACGAAGTTAAGGTCCCGGTACCTCAACCTTACACCGTTGAAAAGAAAGTACCCGTACCTGTGAAGGAATATATCAAAGTTCCGTACATCGTTCCTCAACCTTATGAGGTGATTAAGAAGGTACCTTATGAGGTTAAAGTCCCGGTACCTAGGCCTTATGAGGTTAAGGTGCCCGTTCCTCAACCTTACACCGTTGAGAAGAAAGTTCCGGTACCGGTTAAAGTGTTGGTCCCGCAACCGTACACCGTTGAAAAGAAAGTACCATACCCGGTTAAGGTAGAAATCCCGGTACCTCAGCCGTATACTGTTGAGAAAAAAGTACCGTATGAGGTTAAAGTACCCGTTGATCGTCCCGTACATATTTCGGTTCCAAAACCGTACCCAGTTACCGTTGAGAAGCACATTCCATACACGGTACATAAACCTGTACCATATGAAGTTAAGGTTCCGGTCGATAAACCATACCCGGTCGAAGTACCAAAGCCGGTTCCTTACCACGTAAAAGTACCGGTACCTCAACCTTACACCGTTGAGAAGAAAGTACCAGTAGAAGTACCCAAACCAGTACCTTACCCGGTCAAGGTACCAGTCGACAAACCATATCCAGTCTACAAGGAAGTCCACGTTCCTGTTGAAAAGGAAGTACCAGTGCCAGTTAAGGTACCATACCCAGTGCCAGTCAAGGTCCATCACCATCACGAGCACGATTTCGGCGGGTACCACTAGTTCCAATTTAAATAAAAAAATATCTGAGAAAAGAAATTACCTTGTTGTATTAGATATTTTATTATTTTGTATAATAGTAAATAGTATTGTTATTTAATTTACCAAATCGTCCCCTGAACGATGTTTCTCTCTCTCCATAACCCTCTAATTAATGTACGAACCGTCTCTTTGTGCTGCTTAAACCGCAACCACGCATCATCTAAAATTGATTTAGAACATTTTCATTTAGACCATCAACACAAATTTCATCTTTGCGTAATCGCCGAGGAAAAGCGCCCTGTATTTTGTGATCTGTTATCATTTTTATAATAAAAATGTATTTCTTCTTAAAATAGGACATATTTTTTTTTTTAACATATTACACAAGATTTAATAATCTCATATTAATTTGAAATAAAGTTTAATTTTATTTTGCGAAACCACCAATTTCGAAACGAAACATTTTCTATTCTACAATAATAAGATTACGGCTCGCAAATTTGTGTCATATTCATTGTATCATCGTAGTTATTGCGATGAGTCGAGACTGAAATGAGTGTAGAAAGCGTCAAATGAAAGCCAAGTGATGTCTCTAGAACTATGCAACTTTCTTGCGCAACTAGTTTTTATTTTTTTAAATTTTATTTTTTTATTTTATTTCGTTTTTCAATAACAAATGCGTTATAGAAAGTTTTAATTCGGAATAAGAAATTTAAAATCATCCTCATTAATCTAATAATAATCGAAGTGTTACGCGAAATTTAGTTCTAATGGTAAAATGAAGGAATGGCCAATGAGTGAAAGTTGTGGTGCAATTAAACTGGGCAGCATCGGCCACATGTCGCGTGAGTTTTCATTTAAGGACGACGTACGTTTCGAATCTGTGCGAACGTGTGGTCGTTGAACGTTGCTGATTATCGGAAGCTGATTTCCTTTCCGACTTTTTTTTTATTTCTTGGAGATGAATTGCGGAAGTTGAGAAATTTTAGAGAATTTCTCAACATCGGTTAGGTAATGATTACGAAAAGAACTCATTGAAATTGTTCCAGGAAGGAAGACGAGAGAAACATTCCGACATTTCTAGCTTTTCTGTTACAATCAACTTGTTTGTAATTTTTATTCTTATAAGGAATTGACGTAACAATAAATTAATCCAAAATTTAATGGATGTTATTATGACTATAAAAGGAGTTAACTTACTTCAAAAGTATTTTATGGACAATTTGCATAAAATAACCGCTTTAAATTGCGGATAATAAGACAAGATTATAAAACAATTTTTGGACATTATCTCCTCAGGACACGTTTTGAGCTTGGATAAAATCAGATGACAAAGTTAATTCCCCTTTACAATATGTTAAGGATTACGAATTGAAAGGGCGTATTGTTATCTTTAAGTACCATTTTGAGTGGTTGTTAACACCCTTAATCCTACCATGGGATAAATATTTTTGTGGGGTGAATCACAATTAATTTTATTTACCGCATTTTTCATCATATAATTAATATTATTGTTGTGGTTTTTTGCGTAAATGTTTTTAATGAAATCAAACGGTAGATTTGTTAATAAATAAAAGTAAAAGGGAAAGGTTTTTAAAATGCTTTTATAATAAAATAAAGGTCAGGAAATAATGAAATAACGTATTTAATTAAGAGGAGATAATATGTTGTCCATGTGTCTGTTTAGAAATAAATTCTTTATGAAAAAGGGATTACCTTGGAACGACGTTTTTAAGATTCTCTTGCTTTAATATAGAAAGCGGAAAAATATGCATTAACTTTGTTAACAAACCAGCGAATGTGTTTAATTGTATAGTGACAATATCCTTGGAGCTCATTCATTTTTAAATGTATTGTTAAATATGGTAAAAGTTTTTTTTTTGTAAAATGCTGCGATGTTACCATTAATAACGTGAAATAGCAACAAATTCATCCAATTTTCATAATTTTCTCCATATTGACACACCTGAGAATAAACATGAACACATATTTTTGTTGGGTTTTATACCACATTTTTTATAAAAACTTATAACTTTTTAAAAAAAGTTATATTGGTCCTTAATATTTGAAGAATGTTATGGAATGAACTAGGTTGAGCTCTAACTTCACACTATCCTTTATATTGAATTGTATAAAGTTGAAAGGCAACCCAACCTAATAAACCAAATCCAACTTAACCAAACTGAACGCAACCAATTTAATCTAACAACAAAATTGACAAAATTGCAGCTTAACACAACTAAACCCAACCTAATATAAAGAATCTTCTAGGTTTTAAGAAGAGTTTTCCATGATTTTTTCTTCTATAGTTAGAAGAAGATGAAGGAGTTTTCTTCTATGATTGAGTTAGGTTGAGCTCCAACTTCAAAGTGAACTTGTGAAGTTAAGGTTCACTCCATCCCTCATTAACAAAAAAACCAAATCCAAAACAATAAATTTTTACGGTTGGATTGGATTGAGGTTTTCTATGGTAGAGTTGGATTGAGCTTAAACTCCATACCATTCATTATGATGGATGGTACGAAGTTGAAGCTTAACCCAACTCAATCATAGAAAAACAAAATCAATTCCAAAACAATATCTTCTAAGCTCCGTTCAACATGACAGATGGTACCAAATTGAGTTGAGCTCCAACTTTATACCATTCTTCATATGAAGGATGGTATGAAATTTTTCGGTAAAGCTCAACCTAATCTAGGCATAGACAAACAAAATCAACCCTAAAATAACAAATCTTTTAGGTTCAATACAATATGAGAGATGGTATCAATTTGGGTTGGGTTAAACTCCAACTTGAAGCTCTACCCAACCTAATCATAGAGAAACAAAATCAACCGCAAAACAATACCTTCTAAGTTCAAGAATGAGAGATGGTATCAAGTCGACTTGAGTTGAGCTCCAACTTCGTATCATTCAATATGAAAGATAATATGAAATTTTTCTTCTAGGAATTTACCTCCAACATCATACTATTCAATATAAGGGATGGTATAATTTTTTCTTCTATGGTTGGATTGGGTTGAGTACCAACTTCATACAATTCAATAGGAGGTATGATATGAACTTGAAACTCAACTCAACCCAACCATATAAAAACAACATCTTCTAAGCTCAATTCAATATGAGATATGGTATCAACTTGGGTTGAGTTGAACTCTAACTTCATACTATTCAATATAAGGGATGGTATAACTTTTTCTTTTATGGTTGGGTTGGGTTGAACACCAACTTCATACCGTTCAATATGAGGCATGATATGAAGTTGAAACTCAACCCAACCCAGTCATAAAAAAACAACATCTTCTAAGCTTAAGTCAACATGAGAGATGGTATCAACTTGGATTGAGTTGAGCTCCAACTTGATACCACTCAATATGAGGGATGATATGAAATTTTTCTTCTATGGTTGGGTTGGGTTGTGTACCAACTTCATACAATTCAATAGGAGGTATGATATGAACTTGAAACTCAACCCAACCCAATCATAAAAAACTTGAACTCTAACTTCCTACCATTCAATATGAGGGATGGTATGGAGTTTTTCTCCTATGGTTGGGTTGGGTTGAGTACCAACTTCATACCACACAATAAAAGGCATGATATGAAGTTGAAACTTAACCCAACCCAATCATACAAAAACAACATCTTCTAAGCTCAATTCAACATGAAATATGGTATCAACTTGGGTTGAGTTGAACTCCAACTTCATACCATTCAATATGAGGGATGATATTGAATGTTTCTTCTTTCATTGGGTTGGGTTGAGTACTAACATCATACCATTCAATATGAGGCATATTATGAAGTTGAAGCTCAACTCAACTCAATCATAAAAAACAAAATCAACCCCAGAACAACATCTTCTAAGTTCAATTCAACATGAGAGATGATATCAACTTGGGTTGAGTTGAACTCCAATTTCGTAACATTCAATATGAGAGACGGTATGAAGTTTTTCTTCTATGATTGGGTTGGGTTAAGCACCAACTTCATACCATTCAATATGAGGCATGATATGAAGTTGAAACTCAACCCAATCATAGAAAAGCAAAATCAACCCCAAAACAACATCTTCTAAGTTCAATTCAACATAAAAGATAGTATCAAGTTGGGTTGAGTTCAGGTCTAACTTCATACCATTCAATATGAGAGACGGTATGAAGTTTTTCTTCTATGATTGAGGGATGGTGTGGAGTTTTACTCCTATGGTTTGGTTGGGTTAAGCACCAACTTCATACCATTTAATATGTGGCATGATATGAAGTTGAAACTCAACCCAATCATAGAAAAGCAAAATCAACCCCAAAACAACATCTTCTAAGTTCAATTCAACATAAAAGATGGTATCAAATTGGGTTGAGTTCAGGTCTAACTTCATACCATTCAATATGAGAGACGGTATGAAGTTTTTCTTCTATGATTGAGGGATGGTGTGGAGTTTTACTTCTATGGTTTGGTTGGGTTAAGCACCAACTTCATACCATTCAATATGTGACATGATATGAAGTTGAAACTCAACCCAATCATAGAAAAGCAAAATCAACCCCAAAACAACATCTTCTAAGTTCAATTCAACATAAAAGATAGTATCAAGTTGGGTTGAGTTCAGATCTAACTTCATACCATTCAATATGAGAGACGGTATGAAGTTTTTCTTCTATGATTGAGGGATGGTGTGGAGTTTTACTCCTATGGTTTGGTTGGGTTAAGCACCAACTTCATACCATTTAATATGTGGCATGATATGAAGTTGAAACTCAACCCAATCATAGAAAAGCAAAATCAACCCCAAAACAACATCTTCTAAGTTCAATTCAACATAAAAGATAGTATCAAGTTGGGTTGAGTTCAGGTCTAACTTCATACCATTCAATATGAGAGACGGTATGAAGTTTTTCTTCTATGATTGAGGGATGGTGTGGAGTTTTACTCCTATGGTTTGGTTGGGTTAAGCACCAACTTCATACCATTCAATATATGGCATGATATGAAGTTGAAACTCAACCCAATCATAGAAAAGCAAAATCAACCCCAAAACAACATCTTCTAAGTTCAATTCAACATAAAAGATAGTATCAAGTTGGGTTGAGTTCAGGTCTAACTTCATACCATTCAATATGAGAGACGGTATGAAGTTTTTCTTCTATGATTGAGGGATGGTGTGGAGTTTTACTCCTATGGTTTGGTTGGGTTAAGCACCAACTTCATACCATTCAATATATGGCATGATATGAAGTTGAAACTCAACCCAATCATAGAAAAGCAAAATCAACCCCAAAACAACATCTTCTAAGTTCAATTCAACATAAAAGATAGTATCAAGTTGAATTGAGTTCAGGTCTAACTTCATACCATTCAATATGAGAGACGGTATGAAGTTTTTCTTCTATGGTTGAGCTGGGTTAAGCACCAACTTCATACCATTCAATATGAGGCATGATATGAAGTTAAAGTTCAACCCAACCTAATCATAAAGAAACAAAATAAACCGCAAAACAACATATTCTAAGTTCAATTCATCACGTGAGATGTTATCAATTTGGGTTGAGTCAAGCTCCAACATCACACCATTCAATATGAGGGACGGTATGAAGTTTTTCTTCTATGGTTGAGCTGGGTTAAGCACCAACTTCATACCATTCAATATGAGGCATGATATGAAGTTAAAGTTCAACCCAACCTAATCATAGAGAAACAAAATCAACCGCAAAACAACATATTCTAAGTTCAATTCATCACGTGAGATGTTATCTATTTGGGTTGAGTCAAGCTCCAACATCACACCATTCAATATGAGGGACGGTATGAAGTTTTTCTTCTATGGTTGAGCTGGGTTAAGCACCAACTTCATACCATTCAATATGAGGCATGATATGAAGTTAAAGTTCAACCCAACCTAATCATAAAGAAACAAAATAAACCGCAAAACAACATATTCTAAGTTCAATTCATCACGTGAGATGTTATCAATTTGGGTTGAGTCAAGCTCCAACATCACACCATTCAATATGAGGGACGGTATGAAGTTTTTCTTCTATGGTTGAGCTGGGTTAAGCACCAACTTCATACCATTCAATATGAGGCATGATATGAAGTTAAAGTTCAACCCAACCTAATCATAGAGAAACAAAATCAACCGCAAAACAACATATTCTAAGTTCAATTCATCACGTGAGATGTTATCTATTTGGGTTGAGTCAAGCTCCAACATCACACCATTCAATATGAGGGACGGTATGAAGTTTTTCTTCTATGGTTGAGCTGGGTTAAGCACCAACTTCATACCATTCAATATGAGGCATGATATGAAGTTAAAGTTCAACCCAACCTAATCATAGAGAAACAAAATCAACCGCAAAACAACATATTCTAAGTTCAATTCATCACGTGAGATGTTATTTATTTGGGTTGAGTCAAGCTCCAACATCACACCATTCAATATGAGGGACGGTATGAAGTTTTTCTTCTATAGTTGAGTTGGGTTAAGCACCAACTTCATACCATTCAATATGAGGCATAATATGAAGTTAAAGTTCAACCCAACCCAATCATAGAGAAACAAAATCAACCGCAAAACAACATATTCTAAGCTCAATTGATCACGTGAGATGTTATCAATTTGGGTTGAGTCAAGCTCCAACATCACACCATTCAATATGAGGGACGGTATGAAGTTTTTCTTCTATGGTTGGGTTGGGTTGAACTTCAAATATAATACCTCATATTGAATGGTATGATGTTGATACTCAACCGAACCCAACCATACAACTCAGTCATAGAAAAACAAAATCAACCCCAAAACAACATCTTTTAAGTTTAATTCAATCTAAGAGATGGTGTCAAGTTGGGTTGAGTTAAGCTCCAACTTCATATCTTTCAACATGTGGTTCATCATGATATAAAGTTGAAGCTTTACCCCACCCAACTTGGTACTATGATATTAGTCTGTTTTGTTTCAGTTTCTTCCCAAATTGCTTACTTTCATTCAATCTAATAACAATTAAAATGATCAATTTAATATAAATATTTATATTTATTTCATGATTTTAAAAAATTTTGCCCACTAGTATTTTCAGACTGTAGTACAATATTGTGTGATGAATCTGTCTTGACTCAAAACAATCAAAGCTTACATCAAATATATAAAAACCCATACTGGATGCTCTTGTTATTAGAGATGCCATGAATCTAGCGAATACATTAATAATAGAATGATTTTGATAGGAATTTTGCTTTTAAACCGAGCAGATTCTGTTTGTAATGTGATAAAGAGCACTATCTTGGAAAATCACCTTTAGTTGATCTACCATTCAATTTAATACCAACATTTCCAACTGATTGTATACAACATAATGATTACTCTTTATTGAATTCTTTATTAGACCGTCAATTTATTGTCATTATTCACGTTCAATATTTCGTAAGTTGACTTTTTAAGTCATAACAAACTGACGTGTTATTAACGAGAGTTTGTTGCCTTGGATGTTGTTGATTTATGGGGAAGTACGCCAAAATACTGCTACTGCAAGCCAATTTACGTTAAGCGTTTGCATAACTTACATCTACTCCATAAATATTTTCCTCTCTAATTATCTCTCTATTCTGTTGAGAGGTAAAGCTGACGATTTTTTTTGTTACAGAATGCAACAGGAGCTTAAACTTGTTGAACGATGGTGTGAAGAACTTACACTCTTTAACAATTCTAAAAAGACTGAGATGGCCCTTTTTATTAAACAGAAGAAAATTGGGCACTAACAGCAAGCAATTTCTGCAATAATCCATTAGACTTTGCTCTAGACGTGAATATCTTGGTGTTATCTCGAACAAAGGTTTATCTTGTACATCACACACCAGTTGCTAAATCAAAAAAGCAACGGTTGTATTATACCTGTTCATAAACAAGCTCTCCTTGAAGCTCACACAGACTACATAATTCCTATTTTCTTAACCAAGCCACATTTTGGCATTGAAACAATATCCCAGAGCAACATAAGCTGTACCTTTCCACTTCCTGAGGGTCATATTTTACAATGGTCCAAGCAGAAATAACTGCTATAAACATAGCAACCAATGTGATTATAGACTCTAAAAAGATCGGCCGAAATGTTGTGATCTGCACTAATAGCAGATAAGTTATACTAACGAAGGTAGGCACTTAGTCACATCATCTTTGGTGAGATTAATCTAGGAAGTAAACGTAAATAACAACTTCACAATAAAGCAGCGTAAAGGACACATTGGAAGGACACAGTGGCGTTTGTACCTCTAGTCGTTAATACATTATCAAAGCTGATAAGCTCCACCTCCCATCAGGCTTTTTGCGACAGATAAGATGAAACATCAGAAGATGCTTTTACGAAGAAAACTCTGCACTACCATAACCAAACGAGATTTGTTCAGTTTCGTAGAAGATCAAAAAGAAATTTGAGGTTCCTCACCCACTTTCTTACCAGACACTGCAGGATGCGTAAGACATACATGAAGCTGGTAAACATATCTCTTTGTAGAAGGTGTGAAATGGAAGACGAAAAAATGGAAATGGGGGATGGTAAGTTATATTGTTTGTCAGTGTCCCAAACTCGCGTACCTAAGGGAATCTATTTTCGGATTACCATGGCCCCAAATCTGAGATATAAGGAGCATCTCCTTTTGTTCTTTATTAACGTTCATAAAAGCATTGAGCTGGTTTTCTAATCCTTGATGAACGATCAATTTTGGGGATGTACAAAGGGCCCACTGTAGCCCAAGTGCTGTGATAGATAACCGTCGCCACATGAAACTATATTACTTCTTCGTTAAATCTAACCATATTGCCTTCTCTTCCAACTCATCATCTTCCCTCTTAATACTCTCTTATGGATTTAGTTATTACATCCTGCCCGGATGATATATTAACTCACGGGCTATTGCCGGCGTTTCAATTTTCTAATCATGATTTAATTTATTGTGCGTTGCGATTGCGACGTCCGGTTTCTTCGATTGGTTGCCTCTTTATAGATCGGATGACATCGATGTTAAGGTTGAGTACTTTAACTCGAAGGTTATCGATCTTTACAATAAACATGCTCAAGTACGACAGCGGAGGGTGAAGCATCTACCAGCACCTTGGTTAAATGATGAAATAAAGTCCCCCATGCGAGAGCGTAACCGATCTAAGTTATTATTTAGACGTGTACCTTCAACTGCTAATCGTGAACAATATCGTATCCTACGTAATCGTTGTAATCATCTGTGCAAAAATGGAAAAAAAAATTATTTCTACCGAAAATTATCTTGTGCCACCTCTAAAAAAAGAGGAAAACCACGCGATCTCTTGGAGTGATCGAACCTCCTGCCGATAAGACTACTTTTGATTGTGAAACGTTGGCTAAAAGTTTTGAAATGAAAAATATGAATGAAAAATAATACAGCAACAGCTAGCACTATTGCTGATATTCCTACATCATCCAACTCCTGTTCGTTTTCTTTTAACTTAATCACAG
Organism: Onthophagus sagittarius; assembly: GCA_036711965.1. Taxonomy (NCBI): domain Eukaryota; kingdom Metazoa; phylum Arthropoda; class Insecta; order Coleoptera; family Scarabaeidae; genus Onthophagus; species Onthophagus sagittarius. The sequence goes on along the minus strand of JASERS010000002.1, from coordinate 81,444,481 downwards.
CTTCTGAAGTATGTGACGCCTTGTTATACACTAAATCTAGTAGTGTGGGAGCGGATGGAATTGACCTTAAAATGCTCTTACCAATATTAGATGTTATTATTACACCATTAACCAATATTTTCAATTTTTCTTTTGAACGGTCTATATTTCCCTCAAACTGGAGGATTGCTAATTTGATTCCTATCCCTAAAACTAGATATCCCTCTCATATTAGTGACTATCGTCCCATTTCCATTTTATCTACATTGTCAAAGGCAATTGAACGTTTAGCTTATTTACAAATTACCAGATATCTAGAGGAATTTAAATTAATCAATAAGATGCAATCTGGATTCCGTAAAGGACATAGCACAACTACAGCTCTTATTAAAATTACCGATAACATTACATCTGCTTGCGACGAACGTTGTGTTTCTTTGCTGGTTCTTCTGGATTTTAGTAAGGCCTTTGACTCTGTTGACCATACTATTTTATTATCCTTTCTTCTATTGGATGTTCCTCTTCTTGTTTATCCTGGTTCCAATCATATCTTTCCTTTCGATCTTTATATGTGCGTGTTGGTTCTGAGCTCTCTTCCAGTTATGGAATTAAATCTGGGGTTCCTCAGGGCAGTGTTTTAGGACCCTTACTCTTTTCGATTTCTATAAATGGTATTACGGATAATATTTCATGTAATTAGCACTTGTATGCTGATGACCATCAAATTTACACTTCAACACCTATTGATAACCTTGAAGATGCTATTCTTCGTCTTAATAATGACCTTGCCAGTATTCTTGAATGGTCTAACCGTTATGGGCTTAAATTAAATCTATCGAAAACGCATTTTGGACGATTTGGCACTCGTCCTCTACTATCAAAGATGAACTTTCACTCTTCCCCTCAAGTGATGCTTGATAGCAACGTTATTCAGTTTTCGGATACTGTTAAGAATCTTGGTTTGATTATGGATTCGATACTGTCCTGGAGACCTCGGGTACAGAGTGTTTGTAAAAGGGTTTACTACTGCTTTCACACTTTGAGAAAACTTCGGTGTTTCCTCCCGCCTGTTGTTCGTCGCAACCTTTGTTACTCTCTTATCTTGCCTCATATTGATTATGGTGATGTGGTATATCCTAATCTTTCTTTAACTCTCCAGAATAAATTGGAAAGACTTCAGAATAATTGTATTCGTTACATCTTTGATCTGGGGAGGTTTCAGCACATAACGCCGTATCGTAATTATTTGCAGATGCTTACTCTGCAGAATCGCAGGTCTTTTCGGATACTCTCTACTACTTTGTACAAGGTTCTGCGGAGCTGCACTCCTGCTTATTTATCTGACTCATTTAAGTTTTTGTCGTCGCATGGTTTGTCCACCCGATCCAGTTCTGATACCACCTTAATGTTTCCGGTTCAAGCTACTGAGATTTTTCACAGATCTTTTACAGTACAATCGATTGCGTTATGGAATGATCTACCTGTCGCTATTTGCAATGCAACAAGTTTTGTGTCTTTTAAAAATTTATTGAAATGCCATCTTCTTACTCTCCAACTGTCTTCTTGACTTCTTTGTGTTTGTTGTCTATCCCGTATGATGATAATTGATGTTTGCTCCATTTCTAATCCTGCAAAGGATATCATATTACCGCAGCTAGCCATAATCTTTGAGTTTAATTTTATACACAGTAGTAGTTAGCGATAAATAGCAATAAATTGATCCTTTTGTTTTGATGTTTATATGTTGCTAATGTATACTTTTCTTTTTGTAATTTCTTTTGTTTTGAGGCAATAGATGTGTTATTATTATTATATACATACAACAAAATGTATTATTAAAATTGTTTATACCTTGATAACATAGAAATTGACTTGTGACAACAAACATTCACAGATATTAGTAATTACAATAACAAATAGAGTACCTAAAGTAGAAAAAATGATGAATATTTGTAATTGTTTTAATATTGAATAAGTTTTTAGTTAGATAAAGCCTAGCGAGAGACATCTAAAGCGAGATTGAGAGGTTCAGTCCGGAAACGAGCCCAGCAAGGGTGGTCCCTTGGGGCGAGCGGATATCGCTGGAAACGATCGGCGTAAATTGAAACTCATTCACGACGATAATTGGTCCGCTTTCGTGGGACGCGGCCGCCTGCAACGGCCCGATTTCGGTTCGAGCCGGGCTGCGGTAGTGAAATGGTGCGTGCCCCTTTCACCACCCCCGATTCATCCCCCTGCCGCGCGTCACGAGAGATTGGATTGCGCGGACGGAGGATTTTCATCCGCCTTTCTCCACCCTTTTTTTCATCATTTTTTTTTATTTCGGTGGGATGGTATTGTGAGCGGTGGCGAGCGAGCGATAATTGGAAAACCGGACGTCTATTTTCAAACCCTAAACAATTAAAAAATATGTCCATATTCATGCAAATCATATCTAAAACAAAAGATTATATAATTGTTCAAAAATCAATTGGTACTAATACTTATTTTTAAATTAATAATTATACAGTTTATAGGTCACATAATTAGAAAATAAAGATGTCATCGTTTATGTAAAAATCTCGTTTGGGAGAAGTCAGTGTTTAATAACTTCGATTAATGACGTGATTGATGTTTTTATTGTTGTTCTGTTAACACCGTCTATATAACGTCTCAACGTATTATTATAAATTACCTCGGGAACTGATATATATCCATTTACATAATCATACAGACGTTAAAGGTCATGCCAGTTAAAATTCAGAGTCTTGAATTTTAATTTTTAAAAAGTTTATTTGAATTTTAACACTAAATCTACAATTTTTAATTATAACTTTAACTTTTAACTTTTACAATAAATTGAAATGAATTATTAATTTTTTTGTTTGTTTAACTTTTTTAACCTGTTGTTTCTTAAATCTAAGTATCGAATTTTACGAATTGCGGGACGTCGCGATTGTAGCTAAGTCTGGCGTTCGTAGTTGCGCTCGGGTTTATATATTGTAATAAATGCTTATTCGGCATTTATTCCTTAGGAGGGCATCTATAACTCCTCCCACCGAAGAGGGAAACATAACCTGGAATTTTTCTTAAAATGACCATGTTTGTTTTCCTAAGTTTCCTTTGGGTGGTTCTTCTTTTGATGGTTTAAACGTTTTCTTTCTGTAAGTTTTCTTAATTGTAAACCCTGCAATCAGAAATACAATTAAGCAATATAATAAGATGGTCCATATCGTGATTGGTCTTTCGTGTAGATATGGTTCTTCGATTCTCTTCATATCTTCGGATAGTTTTTTGAGTTCTCCAATGACATCTTGAACTTTACTATCTTGGACTTCTTTAAGTTTCTCTATTTCTCCGTTCCAAGGTAATTTTTGTTCAGGTATATCAGTTATTTTCAGGTGTGGTATCTTGATTACTTTTTCGGTGATTGGTCGAGATTGGTATGCTTTCAGTGTGGCAGCCCCAATTTGTAGGAAACATCCTGGTGTTATTTTGATGGTGTAGGTACCATTTAGTATTTCAAATTCTTCTATCTTCCTACAGACCTTCTTTACTTTCTGAGGCGTGGATGTTGTGATAAGCCATCGATCGTCTGTTATTCTTGTTATTCTTGGGGTTGTTATTTCGTCCATTCTTGTCTCGCAATTTTCATATTGTCCCATAATAAGTATCAGTCGTACTTCGCATGGAGTTTCTTCAAGGCTGATATGATGACTTGTCTCATAACATATAAATTCTGATGGTAATACTTCTTTGCATGCCGCATGAGTAGCTATGAATTTTTCATTATTGATTGCTAAATATGGAGTTTTTGGAGTTATCGAAGCAAAGGTGGATAAATTATATCTTCTCGGAAGTGGAAACAATTGATATAAGAAATAGGGTAACTTTTCAACGATAGGAATCATAAGAACATAATATAACTTGAAATCTTTCATAAACGCTTTAACTGTTATTATTTGTTCAATGTAGTACATGCTGTCTTCATCTGGACTTATTAGTAATTTATCATCTATAAGCTGTTCTTGAATATGAGTTAATTCATGATGTAAGGTGTTTTTGTCTAGAATAGATGGATGGAATATACCTGCCTTTGCGAATACTATAGAATTTATTATAGTAGATAAGATATTGTTGACTCTGTCGATCATAAATATAAGTTGATTAATGATAGCATGCATCGATATAAATTTTCGGGATTCCAAGGCGAAATAGGATGCGTTCTTCATCGCAGCTCCCATCTGTAGTATTCTGGATGTTAGGATTTCTGGATTTGATTTAATGATCTTTATTGAGTCATTAAATTCTGTCAAAGCTTTTATCGATAAAGTAATCTGTTTGTCAACAATGGTTTTAATCTTATTTTGAGATGATTGGATTTCCTGTATCGTTTGATCGTAACGAAGGGCATCTTCTTCGTCCAGATTTCCTGTGATTGCTTTTATTATGCTCCCTGCAATGTTAATTGCACCTCTTTTAGATTTTGGATGATTTTTCGGGAACATTTCTTCAACCTGTCTCGTCATTTGTTCTATTCCGGTTTTCATTATAGAAATAAAATTGTACATTTCCTTTCCGTAAGATGATTCTGTTTGATTGATCATTTTTAAACAGTCTTCATAATGTTGTTTCGTTGTCTCTACTTCGTGTAGCAATTGCTCTAGATTGTAGACGGTTGTTAGACTCCAATAGATAGGTTAGTTTGTCTTGTATCATCATCTTCTCCGGGAAGTAACATTTCTTGACTGTCGCTTCCTCTTAGTTCTTCTCTTAGCATGGATAAATTTTTTCCTGTGCGTTTCGGTAGAGATTGATTGGTATGAAACGAGGTATTGGGTAGTTCATCTACGTTCGCAATTATTTCATCTCGTAAAAGTTCATCGACGAGTTGATCTAATTCTTCACCTATAGTGGGTGCTGAAGTTTTTCCGTCTTCTATTGCATTTAATTCTTCGAGTCGTATTCTTGATAAAGCGTCAGCATTCGAGTTTGATTTTCCCTTTTTATAAATAACTTCAAAATCGTATTCTTCTAATTTTAACTTCCATCTTATTAATTTTGAATTTGGTTCTTTTAATTTCCAAAGCCATACTAAAGGTCTATGGTCTGTATATATTTTAAATCGACTACCATATACCACGTACGGTCTGAAGTACTTTACAGCCCAAACTATGCTCAAAAGCCTTTTTCTGTTGTACTGTATCGTTGTTCTGTTTCGCTTAATGTTCTTGAGGCGTAACATACAGGTTTATCATTTCCGATATTACCTTGCGATAAAACAGCGCCGATTGCGACGTTCGATGCATCGGTGGTTATTATAAATTCTTTCTTAAAATCCGGGTACTGTAACAATGGTTCGTTACTCAAGATGTTTTTACAGGTTTCAAGTGCGTCTCTATAATTGTCATCCAATACTATTTTAGCACCTTTTCTTAAACATTTAGTGAATGGTTTTGTAATATCTGCGTAATCTTTGATGAATTTTCTATAATATCCTACCAGTCCCAAAAATGATTTGATTTCTTTCGGAGTTTTAGGTAGAGGGTAATTTCGAATAGCTTGTACTTTCTCTGGGTTTGGTTTCACTCCATCTTCTGTTATTAGGTGTCCTAAATACTTGATTTCTTTTCTTAAAAACTCGCATTTTTCTAATTTAATCTTGAAATTCGCTTTTTCTAATCTGTCGAAAACTTTTTCAAGTTTCACTACATGTTCTTGCAATGATGTTGAATATACAATTATATCATCTAAGTAAACTAAACAGGTGTCTTCCAAGAGTCCTTTTAAGATGTTATCCATTACTCGTTGAAATGTCGCCGGGGCGTTTTTCAAACCAAATGGCATTCTTTTGAATTCATAGTGACCTTGTTCTGTAGAGAACGCCGTTTTTTCTCTGTCACTTGGGTCCATCTCAATCTGGTGATATCCAGATGCCAAATCTATACTACTAAAGTAATGACATCGTCCTAATTTGTCCAAAATATCCGCAATATTCGGTATTGGATACTTATCTTCTATTGTCTGGTCATTTAATCTTCTATAGTCGATTACCATTCTTTTCTTAACTTTTCCATTCGCTGTTTTTGTAACGATATTTACTGGGCAACTCCAAGGTGAGATACTTTCTTGAATAATGTCTTGGTCCAATAATTCAAATACTTGCTTTTTAATTTCAGTTTTTGTACCTTGTGATTGTCTGTACATCTTGACATAAATTGGAGTATCATTCTTTAAATTTAATTTATGTTTGATACAATGCGTAAAACTTAAACGTTGTCCTTCTGCGTGAAATATTTGTTTATATTTTTCTACGAGGACTTGGATGCTAGCTTTTTCTTCTAAGCTCATTCCTTTTGTATTCAAGTGTTTCTTGATGTTTTCTTTTAAAATCGTGTTAAATTCTTCTTCAGACATTTCGGTATCTATTTCCATGTCTGTTTCAAAATTATATGGGTTTTGAATATCTTCTAGATGATTAACTTCCATTCTGTCGTAAAATATTAGACCTACTTTTTCCGTTGTATAATTAGTTATCATAACAAGTGCTTCTCCGTTTACGATGTTTACTACAGAGTCTCTTATCTTTACGTTCGGAATAAACTCTCGTTCTTCTACGTAAGCAATACCGTCCATCTGATTCACGGGTATGCGTACGGGTTTTGATTCGAGTGCATTTAACACTACTCTATTGTCTTTGAAATGAATCGGGATTTGAGTATTTTTTGTAATTAATTTTCTTCTTGTAATGTCTAAAACTGCGTTTAATTTTTGTAACAAATCCATTCCTATAAGACCATCATAGTTCTTACTGAAATCGAATTTATAGAAAATGTGTTTGATTTTTGTTTTAAATATGTCTGGAATTTCTACATAGATAGCGTCATCGTGACATGATGTCCCATGAGCTGTTTTTACTTTAAAAGGCATTTTTACAGCAAAATCTCTGAAATTTTCATATATCAATGAATTTATTAACGTTTTAGTGGAACCTGTATCTATCAAAAATTTAAGTCCGCTAAATTTTATATATGGAAGAGTACTGCTAATGTTATTTAACTCGATTAATTCCGTTTTCTTTTTCGTTATGTGTCTGGGTAATAGAGGCCTATTGAATGAAAATTTACCTCATCTTCATTGTTGTTTGTTTGCTTGTTAGTTTCGTTGTATTCGTCATTCGAATCGGTTTCTTCAGAGTACTCAGGTTGATCGTAATAATAACCTTCGTAATTGTCTATTAGTTCATTATCAGATTGTTCTTCTGGATAAGTTTCTTGATAATACAACTTGCTAGGTTTTTTATGTATTTTTAGGATGCTAGATTCTGCTAGTCTCTTTATTGCAGAGGTATCCACATCCATGGGTGTTGGTTTTCGTAACGGTTGAATTTTATTACCAAAGGTGTTATTAAATTGTTGTGGCCTTCCAAACTGTTGTGATACTCGACCTGCTGTGTTCCAGTTTCCAAATGAATTTCCAGGTGGGTTTAGAAATTGTCTCGGAGCAGATTGTGGTAGCATCATTCTAGGATTTTGAAAGGGTTGTGTAAATGATGGCATTGGTGAATAATATGGCACGAATATTTGTCTAGGAGACGACGTTGGTTTTTGTGGGGGTTGTATTTGTTGTTTAGTCCCAACTTTGTGCAGATGATTTGGTCTTCCCGCTCTGTAATTGAAGTTTTCTACCTCAACAACATAACTCATTGCTGTTTCTAGGTCTCCGGGTTGTTTTACCTGTACCATAATTCCCATGTTTGTATCGATTTCGAACAAACCTTGTAAAAATATTTGAAGTGCCGTACTTTTATAATTCATCATTTTTAATGCACGACTATTTGCATCGTTATCTCGTAATTTTACTTGAGTCAGTAAAAGTTGCATGGTATCTTTTACTCTTTTTCCGTAGGCGTAAGGAGCTTCACCTCGGTGCGGTTTCAAGGCTGCTAAATCTCCATAATAAGCATTGTTCGCTTCTTTGATCGCCAAAATTATTGAGAAGGATGTTTTTTAGATCTATCCATCGTGTAACTTCTTCGTTGCTGCTGATAGCTTGTAATGCTTTTCCTCTTAATTTTCCTTGAAATATACGTAATAATAAAGAGGCAACTTGTGGGTTTCTTTCTCCAACAGGATTATAAAATGTGTCGACTAAGAATTCGCAAGCTGATATGTAGGCATTGAGAGTTGTTACATCTCCGTCGTAGACTGGAATGGTGTCTTGATAAACGTTGGTGATATCTTTTGGTGTGTAAGGCATTTTAATTAACTTGCCTTTTTAGTTATTGCTTACTCGATCAATTGTAACGTCATTTCCTTATGAAATTTTTAAGATATTCTTAGACACTCATAGAAGAGATAGATACAAGATAGGTAGACAAAATTCATTCAGGTCTTTGATCCATTAGATCTTTCCGAGCAACTTTATTGTCAACAAATATTGTAGCAAATTGTATTGAAAGCAATATTGTTCTCTTTCATGTTCCTTCTGAGATGTGTCAATATCAAGAAAAATGTAGCAACTATTTTCGGACAGAGGAAGTATAAGAATTTTGATCAAAGCTACGAATACTGCAAGAACTTCAATTTTTGTTAACATAAAAATCAATTTCTTTTAAAACTTCTAAAATTCCATTTTTAATAAAATTGGAAAGAAAAAATCCTAATTTGTATAAAATCGCTTTATATCTCCACACGGATACAGAGATACGGTTGATTACGTTTGTGATTGCAGCGATAGGGTATTTCAATGTGTTAGATAAAGCTGGACAAGGCAGAGGATCATAATGAATTAGAAAAAGAGATACGTATCAACTCCAATTGGTCGAATAAGTAAACGTGGTGTATCTGCCCCATGTTAACTAATAGAAACCTCATTACATTTCTTTCCCTATTTGCGCTCTATTCCCATGCCAACAAATCAGTGTCAGTTTACTTGATATATACAAAGTGTTTGGTAGTATACTGCCCAGTTTTTCATCCATCTCTAAATAAGCAAATATCTGCCTAAATCAGAGAATCTTTACTTTCAATCGAAGATTGCCGCTCAAGCAATTTAATTTGGTATTGAAAATTTATTAACAGTACTTATTAATAACTGCGTCTAATCTGATGATAAGACATGTTGGAACAGGTTTAATTGAGCCTAGATTTGCCTAAATCTGTAACTGGCAGCTTTGGCCGCTTTTTCTACATACACGTGCAAAGAAGTTAAGTTATGTAGAATCAATTAATGTGTATTTCTACGAGAAAAGTTCCAAAAACCGGAATCTCGGTAGAGTCTCGCTTCTGGTGCCGAGGAATAAAGTGGGTAAAGTCACTAGATTAAACTGTTTGAAAATTCGGGCCGATGGCATTTTGCTCCTCAAAATTCCACTGGCCAGCAAAAAAAGATTACAGATTTGGAGAGCTAGATTCAACTAGGATTGGAGTTTGAGATCTAGGTTGGTGCTCAGATTAGAGATGTGAAATTTACTTGAGTCACGCCGGATCAGGATAAATCATGGGTGGTAATGGTAACTGTAGTTCCATCGTGACGCGACTGGACTGATTTTTAACCATTTAACTTTGATTTTCTAACCAAACTCAAAGAAACGTGAACACTATAAATAAATCCAGAATTACGTACCACATCTCCTTCTTGGATGTTGTCTATGGTTGAAATAACCTCACTCCATAGGAATTCTATTTCCAACGGCCGATATTGATGAAAAAGTTGCCTACCTCAATTCTAAAGTTATTAATCTCTTTGACAAGCATGCTCCACTCAGGCGAAGAAAACGTAACCGTGCAAAACTTTTATTTAAACTTTTACCAATCGTGAAAATTACAGAATTTTGCATAACCGTTGTAATCACCAATGTAAGAATGCAAAAAAAATTTATTCCTACCAGAGAAGAGAAGATTATGCGTTCCTTAGGGGCGGCGGTTGAGTCTCCTTCTGTTCGAAATGCTTATGATGGGGACTCATTGGCAAGGTATTTTGCTGGCCCTCCTCTGATCATTGATGAGGAGACTAAGACATCTACTATTAGTTATTATTATTTAGAAATTCTTGCTTCACCTAAGTCCTCCTCTTTCTCCTTTGTTCTGGTTAATGCATCAGAAGTCCGCGATGCCTTGAATCATTCAAAGTTAACTAGTGTGGGAGCTAATGGAGTTGGTCTTAAACTTCTTCTTCCTATATTGGATATTGTTCTTACTCCTATTACTCATATTTTTAACTTTTCACTTGAACGATCCGCATTCCTTTCAATTTGAAAGGTTGCTCATGTTGTTCCAATACCTAAATCAAAGAGTCCTTCAAGTTTAAACGATTTTTGTCCTATTTCCATTTTATCAGTTCTTTCAAAAGCTTTCGTTTACTTACAAGTTCAAAAGTATTTACAAGATTTTAACTTGCATAACGAGTTTCAGTCTAATCTTTATGATACTTATATCTCTATGATACAGCACACAAAGATCATAAAAATAAATTAATCTTTATGTTTTGTATTTGTGCGCTTAATAAAGCTGTATTCAAGTTAGAGGTTACAATTCCGAAGCAAATACATAATCTCGGGATTACATTTTATGAAGCTGGGATCCCGGGATTGATTTCGAGATTGGTTTATCTGTTTTTAACTGTTTCTTCTAAAAAACTTCGGTTTCTCCTGGTCAACTTTCTTCTCCAGAAAAATGGCGAAATATCGCATTCTTCTTCATGGTCGACTTTGTCACTTTTACCTTCATTTCCTCTAAATCTTTTTATTATATTTTAATCTCTTTCATCTATACGTTTCTTGTACCCTTATTATTGTTAGATTTATTGAGGAAAGGATTGTCGTTACCTGAATTTCAAAAAGGCTGAACGAAGACGAACAGTCTTTTTTTCAGACGAACTTTTTTTTAATTTCTTGCAGCATGCATTCTAAAGCAATATCCGCTTTATTAAGATTCATGTCTCGATGACAAATACCTTCAGCTTCTCATAATTTAAAACTCACTGTCATTAATGTATATAATACCGTAGTTTCGACTGTCATATTGCTTTAACATGATTAAAAGGCTGTTTCATCTTTTTTTGCAGTCAAGTTGAAGTTTCAGTTTTTTCCATGTTCTTCTTTTACATATTTTTGAAGATCTTTGTTTTTTGTTGGAGATTTTCGGTACTTTTTGACCAACATTGATCAATGACAAATCCCAGATTCATAAAAATTGGTTATTATGGGAACAATTCCGGGATCCAAGGATTCCGAACAATTTTCTTTTTATTCATATTAAATAATGTTAGAAACACATTTGAAATCTGTTTCACTCCAGATTTCTTTTTCTATTTCTAATTTGACACGATTGTATATACTGTGAGCGTCAAAAGAAAATAAACAGCCGGTCCGGTTGTTGTAAATTCATTTTAGATTTAGGGGAAGTACCACACTTTTCGTATAAATACTTATAAACCCATCCCAGGACAACTTTAGAACATTTTAGAAGAAACAGCAAGTGGTTGAACGTCAAAATTAATTATAAATACAAAAAATCATCATGGGAAAACAAACAAGTATAGAAACGCGTAAAATTATATTAAGTTTAAATAAAAAAGGTTAATCCTTACGCGAAATAGCTAAAATAATGGGACGAAATCACTGCACAATAAAAAAAATTTTGGATAAATACGCAAAACATCATGCTGTAGCCGATTTACAACGCGTTGGACGACCAAAGCGCCTTACAGAAGCACAGGCTAGAGCAGTGGTAAGAGAAGTGAAGAATAATCCATGTTCAAGTGCGGTTAAAATAGCAAACGACATATCGCAGATAGCAAACACAACCATAAGTTCCAGTACCATACGAAGAACACTCCATAGAAGTGGCCTGCATGGAAGAACACCCCGTAAAAAGCCTTACATATCGAAAATAAATAAACAGAAACGTTTTGATTTTGCAAAAAAATATCAGAACGAAGCTCCAGATTTTTGGAAAAATATATTATTTAGTGATGAAAGTAAATTTGAAATTTTTGGTAAAAGAAAACCACCAAAGATATGGCGGCCAAAGAATGAGGCCTTCAAAGAGAAATTTGTTACCAATAGCATCAAACACGGTGGAGGCTCGGTTATGGTCTGGGGCTGTATGGCGGCGTCAGGGGTCGGTAATCTAGTTTTTATTGAATCAACAATGAATAAAATGGACTATTTAATAATTTTAAAGATCAATATTTCCCCGAGTATTAATGAATTGGGCTTATCAGAGAACTGGATCTTCCAACAGGATAACGATCCAAAGCACACTTCCAAAATTGTGAAGGAATGGATGCTATACCGAGTCCCTAAAACCCTTGATCATCCACCGCAGTCCCCAGACCTTAATCCTATAGAACATCTCTGGGATCACCTTGACAGGAAGATCAAAGAAAGGACAATTTCAAATAAAGACGACCTTAAAAAAGCTTTAACTGAAGAATGGATGAAAATCCCTCAAAATATTACAAAAAACTTGGTGGAATCCATGCCAACGAGATTAAGGGAGGTGTTGAAGGCCAAAGGAGCTCAAACCAAGTATTAAAAGTTAATATTATATTTATTTTTGTACTTAATACCTATTAGTTCCGAATTCTGTTTACTTTCTTTTGACGCGTAAATTCGGTAGATATTTACAATAATCTGAATTATTATGGGTAATGATTTGTTTTTTTTTTTTCATGTTTCTATTGATTCAAATATAGTATAGATGAGTTGTGAAGACTGCAATAAAACTTTTTGATTTTCGTTATTAACTGCATTTTTATTAACCTTTTAATAGAAAAACAACAGCTGTATACTTTTTTTTGACGCTCACAGTATTTCACATAATCATTTTGTCGTGGATTCGTAGACCACACTCGACAGACAGAGGGTTATTAAAGCAATTGATGTAAATTTTACACCAACATATGCGAAAAACCACATACAAAAAGTCATAAGGAGAAATAATTTTTAAAAGTTGATTATTACAAATTGATATGTTTGACTTGTGTCGGTTTTCTAGCTAAATATCATAAACTGTATCAAGATTTCAACACATTACTACTAGAGCTTAATAATGATGTACACTGTGTTAAATAATTATCGTTATCTACGTCACGTTGTAATGTTGGTTATCTATCTCATTGTGTAGTGGTAACGGCGATATTTTTAAATTAGTAACCAGATTTTAACCAGATGTTGACAGCAGATCGAACGTTATTACGTTATTATTGTCGTGATTATCGTATGCTTTGTGTGTTTCCGAATTTTCTTTATTCTTTAATCATTTTTTGCTGCCTTTATATGTCTCCAAACAGTTCTTCTTAGAGCTATCGTTGCTTTTAGCGATTGATTTAAGCGGTAAGTCAATAAACAAATTAAAATAACGAATAGCGTGAAAATCCCTCAAAATATTACAATAAACTTGGTGGAATCCATGCCAAGGAGATTAAGGGAAGTGTTGAAGGCCAAAGGAGCTCAAACCAAGTATTAAAAGTTAATATTATATTTATTTTTGGACTTAATACCTATTAGTTCCGAATTTTGTTTACTTTCTTTTGACGCGTAAATTCGGTAGATATTTACAATAATCTGAATTATTATGGGTAATGATTTGTTTTTTTTTCATGTTTCTATTGATTCAAATATAGTATAGATGAGTTGTGAAGACTGCAATAAAACTTTTTGATTTTCGTTATTAACTGCATTTTTATTAACCTTTTAATAGAAAAACAACAGCTGTTTACTTTTTTTTGACGCTCACAGTATGTTCAAATTTTGCTTTAATGTGCTATGCTTAAATATTGCACGAACCAATATCTTTCCTTACAACTAAAGCTAAAGGCGCGTACACATACAGCGAACGAAGGCGAACGAACGGTCGCGAACGAATTCGTTCGGTTGATGTGTACGTATCAACGAACACGTTTGAACGTGTTTGTTCGCATTCATTGCGGTTCCCTTGCAAGGCGGTAAACTGGTAAACATAAAAGGATATTTGTCATAAAATTCGTACGAATTTGTTTTAATATATACGTGATTTTGTGGCGATTGGCCGAATATTCATTTCAGTTTATAGTACACTTTCTGATACTCGTAGCTTAAAATGGAATGGAGTAATTCTAAAGTTCTAGAACTCATTAATGAGTACCGCAGTAATGAATGCCTGTGGAATCCGGCTGACGATAATCATAAAGATAGAATAAAAAAAATGGACGCTTGGAATAAAATTGCTAAGCAGTTTAATTGTGAAGCAGACGCAGCAAAAAAAAAATGGAGTCCCTTTTAAGTTCATTCAGGCGAGAACGAATGAAACACGAACAAACCATGAAAACTGGCTCTGGCACCAGTGATGTGTATACATCAACTTGGTTTGCTTTCAAACCTAAGTATGTTATTTTTAATGGATAAGTTTATTCCGAAAAAAACAAAAAATACCGAGGTAAGTGAAGACATTGTTATATTTTAGTACACAAGAATACAGTAGATAAATATAGCTAGTAACGTACATATTGTTGAAGTTTAGGCAATATTTTATTAAATGTTATAGAGTAATTACAGAATATTTAAGCGTAATTGTTTTGCCAGTCAACTCTCCCTTCGTTCATAAAATAATCTGCAAACTCGTTTCTTATTGCTTCACAATTAGCTGAAGTTTTTCTTCCAACTTTTGCCATTGGAACAAACGATTGTGACGTCATATCTGTGACTTTTTGCCAACTTCCAGGCATAACGGTACCGTCTTTATCATCATCAAACGTTCCGGGCGGTGTATAAAAGTTTTGGGAATGTCTGTTACTTTTCTTAACACTCTGAACACAGCCGACATTATCCCAAACACGTTTTCGATTACTCGTCGGGCACGACATAATCTGTAATTGAAAATTCGTTTTTTTGATCCCTTTTTTTGTTCTACTGGATATGCTTTCAGAAGATGTTCATGAAGGCTGAAAGCATCATCGCCAACGAACACATACGGAACTTCTGTCTGCCTATTAGCTAGAACTTCTTCAGGCGGTAAATTTAAGTCGCTGGTTTGTAGTTTTTTCCAGAAAACTGAATTTTTTAACACACCCCCATCTGAAATTCTACCCTGGCAACCGACGTCGGCAAACAAAAACGAATAATTTGAGTCGGCAATACCCATTAAAACAATACTAAAATTCTGTTTATAATTAAAATAGTCACTTCCGCTGTGTATTGGTGCTTGTAGTATGCAATGTAGTTCTGCCATCTACAGCTCCAAGGCAGTGAGGAAAATTCCATTGACTATTAAAGTTTTCAGCTACACTCCGCCACTCTTCTGCATTACTAGGCATCTGAAAAAATTAATACTATTATAATATCTAATCAGTCACCAATATATACAATATTTGAGTTTATACAATATTCATATGTACATAAAATATGCGGTCAGATCGAATTTATAATCGGGTGACTTTGGCAACGTATTAAGCACTCAATTGTTTTAATTAAATTATTTTTTTAAGGAGTTATCCGTGCTTAAAAGGAAAACCCAAGAACAAAAGGTGGACGATCTCGAAAAAATTGTTGAAGAACCCAGTGATTATACTGAGCACGCAGAAAATATAAGAACATCAGTTGAAACACCGAAACGAAAATCTGATTTCTGTTCACCAAGGAAGATAAAACGGTCGGCTATCAAAACGAAAGATTCTCGTGCAGAAGAAGCCTATGAAATATTAAAAGACACAGTCAAAAATCGCAGTTTCAGAGATGCCAGCACAATTTACGGGGAGCACATAGCCTCAAAACATAGAACTTATAGTCAGTACACTAGAAATGTAATTGAACACCTAATTGGTAATATTTTATTTGATGCTGATATGGGTAAATACAATGCCCCTGCTACAGTACCCATTCCTTCACCTTCACCCACAGATTCATCATGCTCACAATATGATCAAAATTTATCATACCCACGAAGTATTTGTTCTTCTGCTCCATCACCCTCAAACGCATCAACGACATACAACCAACCCTCATATATTAACACTCCCTATCAACAACCTCAAACTGATACTACAACTTCTTTGGCGCCTTTAGTAGATTACATTAATACTTTTAACGATGTCGAAAATTAATTTAATTTAATTCAAATAATAATGACTGTTTTTTGTATTTTTGGTAATAAACTTGTATTAAGAAAATATATTATTTTTACTTATTTTTTTCACTTACCTTCACATAATCATCGAGGCTTTTAATTATTGCTGAACAAACTTCCGGTATGATGTAAGAAATTAGTTGTTTGGAAATTTTAAAGGTGTAAATTAAAGTAGTGAATGAGTCCCCGGTGGCTAAGTAGCGTAATGTAAGCATTAATATTTCCGTTGGTGGTATCGCTTCTCTGAATGATGTATTTTGTTTTGCTATTTTTGGGCCAATACGATTCAGTAGTAGCCATTCAAAATCTACAGATTTCATTCTACAGAAATTTTCAAAGAGCCCATATTCTACTTCGGTCGTTAAATCTTTCAATAAATCCATTCCCCTATATCTACTTCTGCTTTTAAATAAAGATGTCATCCACCAGCGTCGTCTTCGTTTCTGCCTTTTCTCTTCGTCACTTATAATTATGCATGCTGCACTTGCAACAATAATTAAGTCATCATTTGTTGCCATTATTACTTCCACTAATTACCGAAAACAAGCGAATGAGCGCGAAACAATTCGTTTGCTATACATTCGTTTTTATGTGGACGCAAGCCGATATTTTCAGCAACAGCGAACGAATTCGTCCAAATCTGTTCGATTGATTTCGTTCGCCTTCGTTCGCTATATGTGTACGCGCCTTAACGCAAACGGTTAATAAAATAAAATCAAAAACTTCTTTCTTGCTAAAAAATGTTTAATTTATACGGAACTAGTTTCGAGTTATTAGCTCATCATCAGCCGAATCTAATTATAAAGGAAAAAAATCATGTAAATCCTATTGTATAACATATACAGGTTATAAAAAGAAAAATAAATGAACTTACTGTCTATATCACTATAAAAATCTGGAAAATCATTATTTAAAATATATATGCAGAACACTTAACATTAAAAATTATAATTGTTACTATTTAAATATATAAAACAGACAAACACAACGGACTGCACGAATAACGAATGTTAAAATCTTTTTAAAATCAGGTTGACAGAGAGGGAAGGAATATGGTCCGAGGAAAAACATCTTTTTAAACAGAACATACAAAAAATGAGATCACGAAATACATTACTTATATATACGGTTTAAATTTAAATTTATATAAGCATGCGAAGAGAGGTTTATAGTAATTACTGTTTAGTTGGTCGTTTAGTATTTCAAAATTCTTATCTGAGTCGTATTTATTAATTTCCATCAACTCCAATAGATCCATTCTATAACCCTTATTACACTTGTGTATTATTTCGGCATTTTCGTAATCAAATGTATGTCCTGTAGCTAATGTATGTTTATAAACATTGGATGTAGCTTTAGTTTTATGTTCCTTTAGCCGATCAGATAATTTTCTACCCGTTTGTCCGACATAAATAGAATTACATTCTGTACATTTTATTGTGTATACACCGCATTTATCATGTTTGTTGTTAGAAGTACCAATATGATGATTCGATAGTAAGTTTAGAACTGTGTTTTTGTTTGAAAAAGCTAAAGAGATATTGTATTTATTGAAGATTTTTTTGCTTAATAGAGTAACATGGTTGTATGGGATGGGTTTGTATATTTTACTTAAATTTTCAGTTTTCGTATATAAAGGTTCATATTGGATTTTAATTTGCTTAGTAAGCTTATTAATAAGTTTTGAGGGAAAACCATTATCATGCGCTAGTTTATCAATGTAGTCAAATTCAGAAGTGAAATCATTTTGGGAGAGAGGATATTGGAAGGCTCTGTTAATTAGATATCGAAAATTTGCAAGTTTTTGCGATAAAGGGTGGGCAGAGTCGTAAGGGATGGTTGTAGGTACTGTAGTGGGTTTCCTATATATATTGTATGCAATGCTATCTGATGAAGTATTTAGAGAGAGGTCAAGGAAGTTAAGGTTGTTATTTTCCTCTATTTCAATGGTGAACTTTATTTTATCATGTAATTTATTGGCGTATTCATGAAAAGCGTGAAGGGAGTCGATATCACCTCCCAAATTATGATTTTAAATAGTAACAATTATAATTTTTAATGTTAAGTGTTCTGCATATATATTTTAAATAATGATTTTCCAGATTTTTATAGTGATATAGACAGTAAGTTCATTTATTTTTCTTTTTATAACCTGTATATGTTATACAATAGGATTTACATGATTTTTTTCCTTTATAATTAGATTCGGCTGATGATGAGCTAATAACTCGAAACTAGTTCCGTATAAATTAAACAATTTTTAGCAAGAAAGAAGTTTTTGATTTTATTTTATATACTTTCTGAACTTGCAACATGGATCCAATTAATGCAAACGGTTAAGACTAAGACTACGACTAATACTAAAACACGTTGCATGAACCCACCATTAGCCCACACTCTACATGATTTATAGAAAAATTCTTGAAAAAAATGAACATCAATGTTGAAATAGAATTAGTTAAAATTGGTTTGGTCGCGGTTTATCAATTGAAAAGTTTTCGCTTCTCTGCTCTGTGGAGATTAGCGTCAATCTCTCTGGAGGTTTGGTGGGTGTTAAAGCCGGGGGTGGTCCGCATTGGCGTCGGTTCGGTTCGGTTCGTTCTGCGACGGCCGCGTCCCGTTTCCCGTTTCCCGTTTCCCGGGCCTCAGGCCTCGGGCCTGTTCCCGTCCTGATACGGAGTCCCACGGGTGACGGGCCGCCGGCTTTGTGCCACTAAATCACTCATTAAACTGCTCGCTTCACTTCTCGACCCCGTTCCTTGTTCCTTGCCGCTCTCGATCCATACCCGTACCATTTTATCCCGGGAACTTCCATCTCGTACCCCGGACTTTACACTTGACAGACACCCAATTATCTCAACAATTACTTTACGGCTCGAAAGATTGCAATTGAAAGAGATTTTCGAATACGTAATGAATACAATAAATTTAGATAAATCGATTACATTTTCTTACAAAAAAAAAACACTTTCCTTCTTCTTCATTTCCATTAAAATCAAGTGAAATTTTCTTGTAAATAGGGAAGATAACAATTACAATCGTAGAATTAGAAGAAATTAGTTGATATGTACCGGAAACTTTCTTTAGCGCTTTCGTTTTTGCCACGCACTAATTCCATCGGGATTAATGAAACCGTTTAAACTTTTTTCTTGCGTATTTAAACGCGTCGGATAATAAACGTAACTTTGTTGGTGGTATAGAAGTATTTAAATTTATTACCAAGAACGGACAAGTGTAGTACAACTGCGACTCGCCGTTACATAGGGGATTATGTAATTCGTTCGCTCGCTCCTTGTGCGGCACAGCATAAGACCATTTTACTTAAATCCTGTTATGTTATGTTGCTTTGTCAATTAGAGTGAAACGAAACCAGGAGTTGGACTATTATCATTGAATCGGTTCCGGGGCATGATATATTTGTCGTTAGAGGAAATGGTTTTAATTTGAAATTGTTTTGTTATAGTAAAATTCGTGTTTAACCGATTTATTTCGGTAAATAACAACATTGTTTAGAAATTCTCATGAATTTAGAAAGGCAAATTATGTAGTTGGGTTATATGTATGTATTATAGCACTAAATTTACTTTAAATGTTAATTGACTCAAATATTTAATGTCGTGAAGTAAGCATGCCAATATAAGCTTTAAGTTTTTTTAAGATTTAGTGGTAAACATCGGGGGATAAAATGTTTCAGAACTTTCTAAACTTTTTTTTGATTTGTTCAAAATCATGATCAGAATTGAATTAATCACTTCTTTTTCTGAGCTCCTTCATACAATTTTAATAAACAGTTTTTAATTTATAGAAGACATTGTAACAAAAAAATATTATTATTTGGTTTACTTAATAAAAATTTAAGCATACCCATTAAGTTCTCAAACATAAATTATAAACAGGAAATAAAAAGTTGTGTCTTTGCTAAATTAGTTACAAAGAAAAGCAAAGTGATTTATTAAGCACCATCTATCTCATAGTAGCTTGCAACTGCATAGCCAATAATAGAAATCTTTTTCAAAGAAAATTCCTTTATAAGAAAACATTTTAAGAATTTGTATAATCAAGATCAATTACCCTTGTTCATAGATATGCATAGTTATCGAAATAAGTTAATTAGTACACATAATTAATTGCGATCTGTTTGAACCAAAATTGGTACTTGAGTGCCGATATATACTCATATTGAGATTCTCGTATCCTATCTTGGGATAAATTGTATTAAAATATCTTTTTGCCGCGTATCAATATGAACATTGGCTAGTTATTCAGTGCAGTTATTCATATGGTCATATCATATAGTTAATAGTTAGTTTTTCGGATATTTTTGCTGGAATTTTGTACTAACGCTGAAGCTAACAGAAGAGTTTTCTCGTTGTAGGTTCTAGTTTTAGTTCGATACAAGTATACAATAATTTAAAATCAAATAACAGCTAAAAGTAGAGCTAATACCAACACTACAGTTAATACTAGACCTGGAACAAAAATAATTTGGGTTTTGCCACACCTCTCTTAGAATGATTAAACTGAAATGTGTAATTTAAAAAATTTTCAATTTAGAAAAAGTGCAGTTTTTACATAAATATAGGAAAAATTTCGGCCTTGGTTTCGGTGAAACTACGACTATGGCTAAATTTCGGTCTCGTTTTCGTCTCAAAATTGAGTTTCGGAAAGACACTATTCATAAGATTGTATGGGTAATAGAAATATGAAGCTTTATGAAGAAATTTAAAATCAAAGAAGTAATCCATTTTAACCAGTTTATAAATGAATAATATTAAAACAAGTTTCTTTTTGCACTTTTACTGGTTATATTATAGTATTAATTTCAATAGTTTTTACATGTTTCGCCCATTCCTTGTGGGCATCATCAGAAATCTACAAAAAGTTGTAATTAAGTAAGATAATTGAAAATAAACTATTACAAAGTTATTTAAAATTAAATTGTGAATCTAAATTATATAATTTAAACTTAAAATTTTTCATCAGAAAGGAACATGACCAATTGAAATGGCGTAACAAAGAAAAATGGTAAAAATGAACTAAACAAAAAGTACTTACAAAGAAAAAGCAACGTCTATAGAAAAAATCCAATCAATACAATCACAAGAACAGAATAGAAGATGAAAAATAAAATCTTGATACAAATGAAAATCGTATGAAACATGTAGAAATTAAAACGAGTTTAAAGCAAAAGAAGATGTCGCAAAGCTTATATAAAATATTTAAAATAAAATCAACTATATTATATATAAAAGATTTAAAATAAAAGTAATCAAAATAAGAATATGAATCATCTGTTGTAAGGATTAGAACTGGAAATGAAAAGAAGGTGTGTTAAAGAGGGGGGGGGGGGGGTGAAATCAACGTGAAAATGAAAAAATATATATCCTCAGGATCTGCGACTCCCATGTACGTTTGCATGAGAGCCCTCGGTATCCTGTGGGTAAGGTTTTGACAAAGATTTATAAATTGGAATAACGGAATAAGATACTTGATCATTGAGACATTCTAATTCTGTTTTGAGATTTTTGTGTCTCTGTATCTCATATTTTTCGAGTAAATTGAGTTTGTAGCTTTTGTTAATTCGATGTAAAAGTTTCACCTTTTTGTCTTTATAAAAAACATGTTTGTGAGTGGATATGTGGTTGCCAAAGTTGGATTCTTCTCTTTGTATGTGTTCCCTTATCCGAGTTTTTAAAGGGCGACCTGTTTCCTAACTTATATACACCGTTACTGTCTAGTATATCTATGCGGTCTTTAGCATTAAAAAGTAGTTTCTGTAAAGTGTTATTATTTGTGAAGGATAAATTGATGTCATGTTTTTTGAAGGTTTGTTTTATTTTGTATGCTATATTACCTGGATGAGGGATAGATCTGTAATTTTGGCGTATGGACTGTAATGGTTTCAAAGTAGTTAGGTTTTTGTTATTTCGTCGGGTGATGAATTTATTAATTAAAGAGTTTATTTGTTGTGGGTCAAAATTGTTATTAATGCCTATCGTTCTGATAATATTTAGTTCTTTATCTTTATCTTCATTTGAAAGAGGTGTGAAATACCATCTATATAGATATGCTCTAAAAGCTGCAATTTTGTGTGAATAATCATGAAAAGAATTGTTGGGAATGATAGCATCAGTTTGAGTATTTTTCCTATAAATATTAAAGTCTATGGAGTAACTATTGTTTATTTTTTTTTATAAGTCTAGATAGTTTAATTTATTATGTTTTTCTATTTCCATCGTGAATTTGATTTTAGGATGTAAAGTATTAATATGTTGGTAAAAATCAACAATAAGGTTAAGTCCATCATCATTCCATACAACCAATATGTTATCTACATATCTTTGCCATAATATGATATTGTCGTTGATGTTGTTTTTATGGTTAAGTAAGTTTTGTTCTAAGTGATCTAAGAATATGTCTGAAAGAAGGCCACTTAAGGGAGAGCCCATTGGTAAATCTTCATTAAATTTATAATATTTACGATTAAATTGGCAGAAATTCTGTTCCAAACATATTTTTAATAGGTCATATATATATGTAGCAATTTTTGTATCTAATTTGTCAATTAATAGTTTTTTGATAATGTTTAGAGTTTCATTTAGGTATGTTGGTATAGAGATTTGTAACATCAAAAGAAAGTATAGTGAAATTATGTGGATAATTCATGTTCTGCAAAATATTAATCAAATCGAAGCGATTATTGACAGTGTATTTACCCTTAAACTGTATGTTATTCTTGAAAAATTGAATTAAGAACTTCGCAATTTTATAAGTACTAGAATTAACACAGGAAATAATAGGTCTGATAGGGTTGTCAATCTTATGTAATTTTATTAACGAATAAGCTAGAGGTATTTGAGGGTTCATGGGTAATATGGAATAACTGGGATAATCATTAGCTTTCAGAAATTCTAATGAGTTTTTAATTACTTGTTTAACTCTAGCATGAAAACTGAATGTAGGGTTTCTTTTTATTTCAACAAAATTATTTTCATTGAAAAAGTTCGTTCTTGTCTGCATTAGTAAGTGTTAATGAATTGTTTTTAATCTTAGATTTAATCTTACTAATAAGAAGTTTTTCTTCTTTCTTCTTCTTTATATTGTTATGTGTTTGTTGTCCTCTTTTCCGTTCTTCTCTTTTTATTATCTCGATCAAATCCTTCTTCAAGGTTTCTTCTTCTCGTGCTCCTCTTGTCGCATCTTCGATATGGATGGCCAGTTTAGGTAGGTTCGTACATGCAGGGGTAGGTGTATACAGTGGACTCGCGATAACGTGAATTCTATTCAAAAACCGTGCCTGTTCAAGCTACCGAACTTGTTCACCTTAAAGAATGTCTTTTCTTCTATTTACATTACTGCAAATTTACAAATAATAATGTTTGTTGACGTAATTTTAAAAGTTTTATTTATAAGTTTTTAACAAAATTTATATATTATGTAAAAAATATGAAGTTATCTTCGCTTGTACTTTCTTGCTTGTAATGCTTCTTAGGACAGCTTTTTCATGAATACGTTTTAAAACAATTATTTCACTAAAATCGATATTATTGTTTTCGGCCCATTGTATTGCAGTTTCTAAACACTTAATTGTGTTAGCATGGGTTATTGTATGGGTGGTATCCACTCATCTCCTTCAGTTATATTTTCTTCTTCTGAAATGTTTTGAATTTCACAAACGTCGCTATTCCATAGCTCAACATCTTTAAAATTGTAGTTAGCCTAAAAATTATTTGGACAGATTATAATTTCAACTGAAAAGTGTGTAACCAAATTGTGCACTACTTACAGGTTGAATTTCTTGTAGAAGTGATAGGGTGTCTTGAACGATGTGTTCCGTTTCATTTCTCCAGATTTCTTGCAAAGTTGACAGCGGTAGTTCATCTTCATCATCATACTCTTCATTACTTCTTATTTTTTCCAACATTTTTGTAAAATTGTTGGTTCTAATTTCTGCCATGCTGCTGCCAAAGTTTCCACAGCAAACTTAAGTGATATTTTTTTCAGTGCACTTCCAACTTCTTCTTTACTATGACACAAAATAAAACTTAACAAGCTATTTCTGTAATGCAGTTTCATGATTTTTAATGCATTTTGATCCATAGGCTGGATCAAAGCAGTTACGTTTGGTGGTAAGAACATGATAGATATCATTCCATCTTCAGTTTTAAGTTCTTCTTCGGAAGGATGTGAAGGCGCATTATCTAAAAGGAGTAACGCCCTTTGTGGAAGATTTTCATTTTTTAAATATCTTTTAACCTAAAATTCGATCAACTATAGGAATATTTTTTTCACTAACACATCTAATAATTATACCTCTGGAACGAAATTGTCAAAAAACCAAGTTTTAAAAACTGCCGCCGTCATCCAAGCATTTTTGGTATTGGTGTTATTAACTGGGTTATTAAAATTTTTAAAACATCTGGGATTTTTTGCTTTGCCAATTACTAGAGGTCGTAATTTATGAGATCCAGACGCATTTACACATCCAAGAAAAGTTATGCGTTGTTTTGCCGATTTCATACCAGGAGCTGATTTCTCGTCCAGAGAAACGTAAGTTTTGTCTGGTAACAGTTGCCAGTATAAACCCGTTTCATCAGCTTTACAATGGTAAAGTTGATGGTCACATAGGTTCAGTTCATGAATCTTATTCTCCAATTTACGTTTAAAGGGCTGGACAAGTTCAGGTTGAAATGACAGTTTTTCTCCACAGACCTTTAACAGCCTTACTCCATATCGCATTTTAAACTTTTGAAACCAACCATCACTAGCGTTAAATCTCTTTGTTTCATTAAGTTCCCATTAATACGCGCTTGCCTCTCGCGCTGGCAACGAAACCATTTGTACAACACTTTCTCCATTTTTGGATATTCTGCTTTTTTCAATGTGCATTTTCGACTTGATCTTAATGGTTGACCTAGCATTGCTAATATTTTTGATTTTTTATTTTTTATTGAACACACGATTGATTTTGCTATGCCGTACTTTCTAGCTAACGCGGAAACACTTACTCCTTTCTCATATTCTTCAATTACTTTAGATTTTTCGCAGAGAGATAAACACTTACTTTTTATTTTCGCCATTTTTAAGAAAACTAAGGCTCACAAACGACGATTTCGTCTCCACTTCTACACAGCAGCCATCACTTTTCTAACTCGTTATCGAGATTACGAATTTATGTTACAGAGTAGTATATATAAAAATTTTGGCGTTCACGTTATAGAGTTGTTCACACTAGCGTAAGTTCACATTATCGCAAGTCTACTGTACTTATGTCCCTTTTCGAGTAAATTAAATTCTTGATGTGTGAATTGGATCTGAGACAAATTAGTTATTCTAGGGTGAACATTGTAAGAATTTAAATCATTGATTGCTGAAAGTTGTGTATTGGAACGATCTTTGATATCCCTCAATTTATGCAACTTATTCTCCTTCTTCCTCCACGTTGACTTCAGGTATCCCTCCTTAAAAGAATGTGTTTGGATAATAATCTCTTGCAATTCTATGTAGTGTAACCTCGTCGTTAGTAGGTTGTATAAGTAGTACATTTTTCTATTTATAAAGTCTATCTTTCTATAATGATTCTTGACTTCCATGTTTAAATGAGGTGTATGTATATTTGTAATCTGAACTTTGGATAAATGTTTGGGTAATTTATAAATTTAGGTGTTAGTCTTTCCAGTTTGCAAATCTTGTTAAATTTTATGTGTTGTAGTGTCTGTTCTAATTGGAATTTCAACTTTTTGTAGGTCAGGATCAGTTTAATAGTGCCAAAATTGTTAAAAAGTTTAAAATCAAAGAAGTAATCCATTTTAATCAGTTTATAAATGAATAATATTAAAACAAGTTTCTTTTTGCACTTCTACTGGTTATATTATAATATTAATTTCAATAGTTTACTTGAGTTACAAACTCAATTTACTCGAAAAATATGAAATAGAGAGACCCGACAAAATAACAAAAACCTAACTACTTTGAAACCATTACAGTCCATACGCCAAAATTGCAGATCTATCCCTTATCCAGGTAATATAGCATACAAAATAAAACAAACCTTCAAAAAACATGACATCAATTTATCCTTCATTAATAATAACACCTTACAGAAACTACTTTTTAATGCTAAAGACCACATAGATATACTAGACAGTAACGGTGTATATAAGTTAAAATGTGATTCTTGCAGAGCTTATTACATTGGAGAAACAGGTCGCCCTTTAAAAACTCGGATAAGGGAACACATACAAAGAGAAGAATCCAACTTTGGCAACCACATAAAAACGTGAAACTTTTACATCGAATTAACAAAAGCTACAAACTCAATTTACTCGAAAAATATGAGATAGAGAGACACAAAAATCTCAAAACAGAATTAGAATGTCTCAATGATCAAGTATCTTATCCCGTTATTCCAATTTATAAATCTTTGTCAAAACCTTACCCACAGGATACCGAGGGCTCTCATGCAAACGTACGTGGGAGTCGCAGATCCTGAGGATATATATTTTTTCATTTTCACGTTGATTTCATCCCCCCCCCCCCTCTTTACCACACTTTCTTTTCATTTCCAGTTCTAATCCTTACAATAGATGATTCATAATATAGTTGATTTTATTTAAAATATTTTATATAAGCTTTGCGCTTGCGTATTGTACCTAATTTTAATACTAGTGACTTTACAACCCGTTTTATCTTTTCGATCGACATCATCTTTTGCTTTAAACTCGTTTTAATTTCTACATGTTTCATACGATTTTCATTTCTATCAAGATTTTATTTTTCATCTTTTATTCTGTTCTTGTGATTGTATTGATTGGATTTTCTCTAGAGACGTTGCTTTTTCTTTCTAAGTACTTTTATTTTAGTTCATTTTTACCATTTTTCTTTTTACGCCATTTCAATTGGTCATGTTCCTTTCTGATGGAAAATTTTAAGTTTAAATTATATAATTTAGATTCACAATTTAATTTTAAATAACTTTGTAATAGTTTATTTTCAATTATCTTACTTAATTACAACTTTTTGTAGATTTCTGATGATGCCCACAAGGAATGGGCGAAACATGTAAAAACTATTGAAATTAGTACTATAATATAACCAGTAAAAGTGCAAAAAGAAACTTGTTTTAATAATGTTCATATGAAAGAATATTTAACAGTATCTCCTTGACCTCAAAATTAAGGGGGTCAAAACCACATTAGAAGTCTTATTTTTATTATATCTTTAGTATTTTTTTTTTGGGTGGGAAGAATTAATAAATATTTAATCAAATTTTGATATAACTTTGTTTATATTTCGAACAACTTTTGCGAATTGTTAGGAATTATTATATCCTAATATAACGATGTTATGCACCCTTAGTTTTTTGATTGTGGGACGTGTCGCCATTCCAATTTTCACCTGAATTCAAAAAGCTTTTTATTTTAGATTAACAGCTTATTTTTTAAGAATATGAACCTCAAAGCAGGTAAATATAATGAAAATTAAACATTTTGCAAGTGTTGAAAGAATGTACTTAAAATTTTAACATTTGTTTTAACTAAATATGCAAAAAACACTCTTAAAATCATGATATTACCTGAATAGTTGGTTCATATTCTTCTTGATTTCATAAAGAATCATACTGTCAATTTTCAAAATGATCGGTTTACTATTTTTTGAGATAGAGTTCCCGCAAATATGAAAAACTAGAATTTGAGAAACACGCCATTGAAAAAAGTCTAGGAAATTAGAAATTGAACGTAAATTAGTAATAATATAAAGTATTTATCAATTAATCCGCGATTCCAGTACTATATATTAATCCTTCTTCTTCCTCATACGCTTCATTTTACGTTTGTAGCAGTGCTTTTCGCGATTATCGACCTTCCTTCGATTCTAATGAACTACGTTGATTCCAAATTTAAAATAAGAGATTTTAAATCTAAATTGATTCCAAATCCTTGGCTTAATTTGAACATATTGAGATAAAGAGTTGTCAAAAAATGCAAATTTGCAAATTTAGAACTTATCAACTTACAATTTGTGAGAGTGCAATTTTTGTTGCTGCTGCCAAATTGAAAATGAAAGTACTCATCGTGTTCCTTGGCTTAATTTAAACATATTGTGATATGAAGATTATCAAAAAGTGTAAATTTACAAATTTAGAGCTATCAACTTATAATTTGTGAGAGTCTTATCTTTTTACTATTGCCAATTTTAAAATGAGAGTATTCATCGTGTTCCTTAGTTTAATTTAAACATATTGGGATAAAAAAATTGTCATAAGAAGCATATTTGCAAATTTAGAACTTCTTAAATTACCGTTTGTGAGAATGTAATTTGTTTTGCTACTGCCAAATTTAAAATGAAAGTACTCATCGTGTTCCTTGACTTAATTTGAACATATTGGGATAAAAAATTGTCAAAAAATGCAAATTTGCAAATTTAAAGTTTATCAAATTACAATTTGTTGGAGTGTAATTTTTTTGACATTGCCAAATTTAAAATGAGAGTACTCATCGTGTTCCTTGGCTTAATTTGAACATATTAAAATAAAAAAATTATCAAAAAATGTACATTTGCAAATTTAGAGTCTATCAAATTACGTGTATTTTTTTGCCACTGCCAAATTTGAGTTAAGTGTACTCATCGTGTTCGCTAGGTTATTTTGATTATATTAATATAACAAAAATGCTAAAAGATGTAAATTCACAAATTTAGACTCAACCAAATCATCTTTTATAATAGTGTAATTTTTTTTACTACTGCCAATTTTCAAATGAGAGCATTCATCGTGTTCCTTGGCTTAATTTAAACATATTTCGATAAAAAAATTGTCAAAAGAAGCATATTTGCTAATTTAGAACTTCTCAAATTACCATTTGTGAGAATGTAATTTGTTTTACTACTGCCAAATTGAAAATGAGAGTATTCATCATGTTCCTTGGCTTAATTTAAACATATTGGGATATAAAAATTGTCAAAAGAAGCATATTTGCAAATTTAGAACTTCTCAAATTACTATTTGTGGAAATGTAATTTGTTTTGCCACTGCCAAATTTAAAATGAGAGCATTTATCATATTCCTTGGCTTAATTTGAACATATTGGGATAAAGAGTTGTCAAGAAATGCATATTTGCAAATTTAAAGCTTATCAAATTATAATTTGTGAGAGTGCAATTTTTGTTGCTGCTGCCAAATTGAAAATGAAAGTACTCATCGTGTTCCTTGGCTTAATTTAAACATATTGTGATATGAAGATTGTCAAAAAGTGCAAATTTGCAAATTCAGAGCTTATCAACTTATAATTTGTGAGAGTATTATCTTTTTATTATTGCCAATTTTAAAATAAGAGTATTTATCGTGTTCCTTGGCTTAATTTAAACATATTGGGATAAAAGAATTGTCAAAAGAAGCATATTTGCAAACTTAAAACTTCTCAAATTACTATTTGTGAGATTGTAATTTGTTTTGCTACTGCCAAATTTAAAATGAGAGTATTCATCATGTTCCTTGTCTTAATTTGAACATATTGGGATAAAAAAATTGTCAAAGAATGCAAATTTGCAAATTTAGAACTTATCAACTTACAATTTGTGAGAGTGCAATTTTTGTTGCTGCTGCCAAATTGAAAATGAGAATATTCACCGTGTTCCTTGACTTAATTTAAACATATTGTGATATGAAGATTGTCAAAAATGCAAATTTGCAAATGTAGAGTTTATCAAATTACAATTTGTGGGAGTGTAATTTTTTTTGACACTGCCAAATTTAAAATGAGAGTACTCATCGTGTTACTTGGCTTAATTTGAACATATTAAGATAAAAAAAATTATCAAAAAATGTAAATTTGCAAATTTAGAGTCTATCAAATTACCTGTATTTTTTTGCCACTGCTAAATTTGAGTTAAGTGTATTCATCGTGTTCGTCAGGTTATTTTGATTATATTAATATAACAAAAATGCCAAAAAATGCAAATTCACAAATTTAGACTCAACCAAATCATCTTTTATAATAGTGTAATTTTTTTACTACTGCCAATTTTAAAATGAGAGTATTCATAGTGTTCCTTGGCTTAATTTAAACATACTGGGATAAAAAAATTGTCAAAAAAGCATATTTGCAAATTTAGAACTTCTCAAATTACCATTTGTGAGAATGTAATTTGTTTTGCTACTGCCAAATTTAAAATGAAAGCATTCATCATGTTCCTTGGCTTAATTTGAACATATTGGGATGAAGAGTTGTCAAAAAATGCAAATTTGCAAATTTAGAACTTATCAACTTACAATTTGTGATAGTGCAATTTTTGTTGATGCTGCCAAATTGAAAATGAGAGTACTCATCGTGTTCCTTGGCTTAATTTAAACATATTGTGATATGAAGATTGTCAAAAAATGCAAATTTGCAACTTTAGAGCTTATCAACTTACAATTTGTGAGAGTGCTATTTTTTACTACTGCCAATTTTAAAATGAGAGTATTCATCGTGTTCCTTGGCTTAATTTAAACATATTGGGATATAAAAATTGTCAAAAGAAGCATATTTGCAAATTTAGAACTTCTCAAATTACCATTTGTGGGAATGTAATTTGTTTTGCTACTGCCAAATTTAAAATGAAAGCATTCATCATGTTCCTTGTCTTAATTTGAACATATTAGTATAAAAGAATTGTCAGAAAAAGCAAATTTGCAAATTTAGAGTTTATCAAATTACAATTTGTTGGAGTGTAATTTTTTTGACACTGCCAAATTTAAAATGAGAGTACTCATCGTGTTCCTTGGCTTAATTTGAACATATTAATATAAAAAAATTATCAAAAAATGTAAATTTGCAAATTTAGAGTCTCTCAAATTACGTGTATTTTTTTGTCACTGCCAAATTTGAGTTAAGTGTACTCATCGTGTTCGTCAGGTTATTTTGTTTATATTAATATAACAAAAATGCCAAAAGATGCAAATTCACAAATTTAGACTCAACCAAATCACCTTTTATAACAGTATAATTTTTTTTGCTACCGCCAAATTTGAAATGAGAGTACTCATTGTGTTCCTTGGCTTAATTTAAACATATTGTGATATGAAGATTGTCAAAAAGTGCAAATTTGCAAATTCAGAGCTTATCAACTTATAATTTGTGAGAGTATTATCTTTTTATTATTGCCAATTTTAAAATAAGAGTATTTATCGTGTTCCTTGGCTTAATTTGAACATATTAAGATAAAAAAAATTATCAAAAAATGTAAATTTGCAAATTTAGAGTCTATCAAATTACCTGTATTTTTTTGCCACTGCTAAATTTGAGTTAAGTGTATTCATCGTGTTCGTCAGGTTATTTTGATTATATTAATATAACAAAAATGCCAAAAGATGCAAATTCACAAATTTAGACTCAACCAAATCATCTTTTATAATAGTGTAATTTTTTTACTACTGCCAATTTTAAAATGAGAGTATTCATAGTGTTCCTTGGCTTAATTTAAACATACTGGGATAAAAAAATTGTCAAAAAAGCATATTTGCAAATTTAGAACTTCTCAAATTACCATTTGTGAGAATGTAATTTGTTTTGCTACTGCCAAATTTAAAATAAGAGTACTCATCGTGTTCCTTGTCTTAATTGGAACATTTTAAGATAAAAAAATTATCAAAAAATGTAAATTTGCAAATTTAGAGTCTATCAAATTACGTGTATTTTTTGCCACTGCCAAATTTGAGTTAAGTGTACTCATCGTATTCGTCAGGTTATTTTGCTTATATTAATATAACAAAAATACCAAAAGATGCAAATTCACAAATTTAGACTCAACCAAATCATCATTTATAATAGTGTAATTTTTTTTACTACTGCCAATTTTCAAATGAGAGTATTCATCGTGTTCCTTGGCTTAATTTAAACATATTGGGATAAAAAAATTGTCAAAAAAGCATATTTGCAAATTTAGAACTTCTCAAATTACCATTTGTGGGAATGTAATTTGTTTTGCTACTGCCAAATTTAAAATGAAAGCATTCATCATGTTCCTTGGCTTAATTTGAACATATTGGAATAAAGAGTTGTCAAAAAATGCAAATTTGCAAATTTAGAACTTATCATCTTACAATTTGTGATAGTGCAATTTTTGTTGATGCTGCCAAATTGAAAATGAGAGTACTCATCGTGTTCCTTAGCTTAATTTAAACATATTGTGATATGAAGATTGTCAAAAAATGCAAATTTGCAACTTTAGAGCTTATCAACTTACAATTTGTGAGAGTGCTATTTTTTACTACTGCCAATTTTAAAATGAGAGTATTCATCGTGTTCCTTGGCTTAATTTAAACATATTGGGATATAAAAATTGTCAAAAGAAGCATATTTGCAAATTTAGAACTTCTCAAATTACCATTTGTGGGAATGTAATTTGTTTTGCTATTGCCAAATTTAAAATGAAAGCATTCATCATGTTCCTTGGCTTAATTTGAACATATTGGGATGAAGAGTTGTCAAAAAATGCAAATTTGCAAATTTAGAACTTATCAACTTACAATTTGTGATAGTGCAATTTTTGTTGATGCTGCCAAATTGAAAATGAGAGTACTCATCGTGTTCCTTGGCTTAATTTAAACATATTGTGATATGAAGATTGTCAAAAAATGCAAATTTGCAACTTTAGAGCTTATCAACTTACAATTTGTGAGAGTGCTATTTTTTACTACTGCCAATTTTAAAATGAGAGTATTCATCGTGTTCCTTGGCTTAATTTAAACATATTGGGATATAAAAATTGTCAAAAGAAGCATATTTGCAAATTTAGAACTTCTCAAATTACCATTTGTGGGAATGTAATTTGTTTTGCTACTGCCAAATTTAAAATGAAAGCATTCATCATGTTCCTTGTCTTAATTTGAACATATTAGTATAAAAGAATTGTCAGAAAAAGCAAATTTGCAAATTTAGAGTTTATCAAATTACAATTTGTTGGAGTGTAATTTTTTTGACACTGCCAAATTTAAAATGAGAGTACTCATCGTGTTCCTTGGCTTAATTTGAACATATTAGTATAAAAAAATTATCAAAAAATGTAAATTTGCAAATTTAGAGTCTCTCAAATTACGTGTATTTTTTTGTCACTGCCAAATTTGAGTTAAGTGTACTCATCGTGTTCGTCAGGTTATTTTGTTTATATTAATATAACAAAAATGCCAAAAGATGCAAATTCACAAATTTAGACTCAACCAAATCACCTTTTATAACAGTGTAATTTTTTTTGCTACCGCCAAATTTGAAATGAGAGTACTCATTGTGTTCCTTGTCTTAATTTGAACATATTAGTATAAAAGAATTGTCAGAAAAAGCAAATTTGCAAATTTAGAGTCTATCAAATTACGTGTATTTTTTGCCACTGCCAAATTTGAGTTAAGTGTACTCATCGTGTTCGTCAGGTTATTTTGATTATATTTATATAACGAAAATGCCAAAAGATGCAAATTCACAAATTTAGACTCAACCAAATCACCATTTATAATAATGTAATTTTTTTTACTACTGCCAATTTTCAAATGAGAGTATTCATCGTGTTCCTTGGCTTAATTTAAACATATTGTGATAAAAAAATTATCAAAAGACGCATATTTGCTAATTTAGAACTTGTCAAATTACCATTTGTGAGAATGTAATTTGTTTTACTACTGCCAAATTTAAAATGAGAGTATTCATCATGTTCCTTGGCTTAATTTGAACATATTGGGAAAAAAAAATTGTCAAAAAATGCAAATTTGCAAATTTAGAGCTTATCAACTTACAATTTGTGAGAGTGCAATTTTTGTTGCTACTGCCAAATTGAAATTGAGAGTACTCATCGTGTTCCTTGGCTTAATTTAAACATATTGTGATATGAAGATTGTCAAAAAATGCAAATTTGCAAATTTAGAGTTTATCAAATTACAATTTGTTGGAGTGTAATTTTTTTTGACACTGCCAAATTTAAAATGAGAGTACTCATCGTGTTCCTTGGCTTAATTTGATCATATTAATATAAAAAAATTATCAAAAAATATAAATTTGCAAATTTAGAGTCTCTCAAATTACGTGTATTTTTTTGTCACTGCCAAATTTGAGTTAAGTGTACTCATCGTGTTCGTCAGGTTATTTTGTTTATATTAATATAACAAAAATGCCAAAAGATGCAAATTCACAAATTTAGACTCAACCAAATCACCTTTTATAATAGTGTAATTTTTTTTTGCTACTGCTAATTTTCAAATGAGAGCATTCATCGTGTTCCTTGGCTTAATTTAAACATATTTGGATAAAAAAATTGTCAAAAGAAGCATATTTGCTAATTTAGAACTTCTCAAATTACCATTTGTGAGAATGTAATTTGTTTTACTACTGCCAAATTTAAAATGAGAGTATTCATCATGTTCCTTGGCTTTATTTGAACATATTGGGAAAAAAATTGTCAAAAATGCAAATTGGCAAATTTAGAACTTATCAACTTACAATTTGTGAGAGTACAATTTTTGTTGCTGCTGCCAAATTGAAAATGAGAATACTCATCGTGTTCCTTGGCTTAATTTAAACATATTGTGATATGAAGATTGTCAAAAATGCAAATTTGCAAATTTAGAGTTTATCAAATTATAATTTGTTGGAGTGTAATTTTTTTTTGACACTGCCAAATTTAAAATGAGAGTACTCATCGTGTTCCTTGGCTTAGTTTGAACATATTAATACAAAAAAATTATCAAAAAATGTAAATTTGCAAATTTAGAGTCTATCAAATTACGTGTATTTTTTTGCCACTGCCAAATTTGAGTTAAGTGTACTCATCGTGTTCGTCAGGTTATTTTGATTATATTAATATAACAAAAATGCCAAAAGATGCAAATTCACAAATTTAGACTCAACCAAATCACCTTTTATAACAGTGTAATTTTTTTTGCTACCGCCAAATTTGAAATGAGAGTACTCATTGTGTTCCTTGTCTTAATTTGAACATATTAGTATAAAAGAATTGTCAGAAAAAGCAAATTTGCAAATTTAGAGCTTATCTAAAACATTAATTGGAGGATGCGGTGGGTTTCAAAGCAAATTTTAAAACATGTCTTTACGAATAGTAGACAAATTTTGTTCCTTCCTTTTAATTCTTTTTCGATTAAATAAATTTTATTTAAATTCTTCGGTAGGGCCAGTGAAAAGCAATGTATTTATGTACCTTGACTTGGTCCTATTATTGGCGGAATGTTATTGCTGAAACTGATCTGACTGCAAGAAGAGTCCGGATTTTGTCTCCAATAACATGATGATTGAGATGGGTACGTCGTAATGAGGGGATATTTCAACGAAAACGCATAAAGCGTTCATAATTGTTGAAAATGCCACGCTATTATATGCTCATTGTTACATCCAAGATATTTTACAAGACACCGTCTTGCAATATTTTGATGAGTTGGGTGACAAACATTTTTAAAAACAAATAAAAACAATTTAATAATGTTCAACTGGCGTTTATTAAGAGCTTATAAAGCCTCCTCAATAGCATATAAAAAGATACAAACAACACAAATAAAGTAACTCTTACTTTATCTCATTACATTAAGAGAATCAACTTCAGCGCGTTTCGACTCGGAATTATATAAATTAAAAACTAAGCACCACAAAAATAAATAATAATAAAAAAAAATATAACGAGTACATATAAAATGCAATCCATTAAATAACACCGTATTCCTTTTCAACCCTCAGTAACAATCGTCATTTTATTATCATCATGCGAAATAGTAATGTTCGAATTATTGCTTGAATTAATTGGACATTCATCAAAATCAAAAATAATGCTGTCTTTTGTAATTTCAATATCAGTTTCGTTCGGATTGATGGGCGTTTGTCCATCGACGATAACATTTTCAGAAATTGTGATGATATTTTGAATGTTTACGGATTTTTCGTTATTTTCTTGGGTGAGTTGTTCAATGGTTTTTCCGTCCATATCGACTTCTTGTTTACCGCGATCGTCTGTAATCATAAAAACTTTATATAGAGTTTTTCCGGATTGTGCGGATGGGACAATCATTAAAGAACCTGGTTCTAAATTTTTATCGTTATTTTCTTCTACATTCTCATCAATTTTTTTGACTTCTCTTGGGATAATAGCCCGTTTTGTTTCTATTATTTTTTCGTTATTTGAATTGGGGGTGTATTCTTCATCCGAATCATCCGTATCTTCTAATAAGGAATTAATTCCTTTTTTAAGACTATCATATGGATGTTTTTTACGTCGTTTTCGTTTTATTTTTTGTTCTTTTATTAACTCCTCAGGTTCCTCAGCGTCTAATCCATCAACTCCAATTAAACTCCTTTTTCTCGTTTTTCTTTCCAATCGCCTCAACCTCTCTTTCTCTTTAACCAATTTAACTTCCTCCGCGCGTTTTCGTTTTTCTTCCGCAAATCTTTCATGTTCCTCCATTTCCTTTCTTAATTGATTCATATCGAACTCAACCGGTTGCATAACAGCGCGATCTATAAGAGCTTTATTAATTTTTTCTTCGCGTTTAAATTTTAATTTTAATTCTCTTCGTGTTCTATTTGGGAATAATTCGCACATCATCGTGAAATCGGTCCCGATCGTGTTTAAAGCTTTATAGAATCGTAAAGTTTCTTCGTTAGGCCAATCTTTCGCTCTCTTCGCGCGTTTATAAACGCCGTAAGCTGTATCGAAATCGCCGTCGATTACTTCGGCTTTTTCTAAGGCTTTGCGGGATTTTTTCGTCTCGGCGTTTTCGATTACAAGACTTTTTTCGTCGATGACAATTTCGCCGTTTGGACCCACTTTTATTTGAGGTGCTAAAGTGCCGTCTTCGTCGTCTTCGCTTTTTGGATTGTTTGGATCGTCTATGTCTTCTTCTTCTTGTGTGGTTGTGTGAATTGATTTTGGTGATGGGGGATCTTCTGATATTATACTGCTTGTTGTTTCTCGACGTTTTCTTGGACTAAATCAAAATTATTAATGAAATAATTAAATTTATAATACAGCGTAGTTTGGATTTTAATCAGGAAACTTAACTATGATGAAGTACTTGCCAAAATAATACAAGTTCGTAAAAAGTGTTTCAGTAAGTTATGACATAATGATAAGACATTGAATGCGCAAGAAGAAACTGTCAATTTGGAAACATTTCCAAGTTGGTGTGGAAAAATTTATGAATCGTACAACTTACAATAATCTTTAACACATTTTTTTTTGTCGACCCTGACTTTTGGCACGGACTTTAGTGCTTCGAGAAAACACAAAAATTTCACAAAAGCTACCGGAGAATTTGGACGAAAAGATACGAAACTTCTAAAAATTTGTGAAGATGCACAAATTTAGATCGAATGATGATTTTTAAAAGACAAACTTTACCAAAACTAAAATTTCCTATTGGAGTCTTTGTCTGAAACATGTTTAGGTCTCATTTAACGGAATAAACCAAAGAAAATTTAAGACATTACTAATATGGCCGTTATTCCTGGTTGGATTAACTTCCTTGCTATAACCGTTAAATGTTTGCATAAACAAACCATTTAAGGAAAATTTGTTGAAGCAATGGAATATGTGGATGTTGGAGGGAGAGAAAATTTATACTAAAGGAGGTCCAATGATAAGGTGACGAGACAGAAGATAACGGCTTGTGATTAAGTGAAGAAATAAGCAAATGAAATTCATCAAGATGACAACCAGAAAAAAAGTATTTATGCTTTCTTGATGAATATAAAATAATGACGGAATTTTGCTTACTATTCCAATCCACTGCACTCTAAAAGTATGGAAAGGTAATATCAAAGAAATTATATAACAAGGGATGCATATAAACATCAAAAATTGAAAGTAACGCCGGATATTTATGAATATTTACATTTTCACTCAGTCCAGAAAAGAATTTGCAAAGATCGGACAGTCCGACCGACGATCAACGAGTACTTCCGAAGATATTTGCAAAAATTTTGTTAATAATTTTTTTTTAAAGAGAAAAAAAATTAATAAATCATTGTGGTTTTGTCAATTAAACTTAGAAGTAGAAACCCAAATATACATAAATATGTAAGCTAAATAAGCATTAAAATTTCGGTTTATTGAAATTACTTTTATAACAATCCCCTTGATAGCGTTGGTTTTAACTTGGTCGTTAAAATAGAGGAGAAAATCCTTCTGGATAAGTAATAATTAAATATTTTTTATGATGAGTATAACGAACTTTTTATGTCAGCTGATGTCTAAGTGATAAAGTTAAACATGTTTTATTTTTAATTTTAAATCTTATAGAAGCAATATCAAGTTTTTTGGAACCATTTTAAATCTTTCACAAACAGCATCAAATTTTCTGGAACCATTTCAAACCTTCCTTAAGCAATATCAAGCCTTCTGGAAGTATTTCAAATCTTCCAGAGATAATATCAAATCTTTTTGACGCATTTCAAATATTCTAGAAGCATTTCAATTCCTCTAGAAGGAATATCAAATTTTCCATAAGCAATGGTAAATCATCTGGAAACTGTACAAGTCGTTTGAAAGCATTTCAAATCTTTTGGAAGCAAAAACCAAATTTTCCAGGAGCAGTAATAAATCTTCTAGAAACAGTTCAATTCACTTAGAAGTATTTCAACAACATGGAAATCTTCTGCAAGCATTGCAAGTCTTCCAGAAGCAATATCAAACCTGGAATCATTTCAAATGATTTCAAAAACACTATAAAGTTTTCTGGAAACATTTCAAGTCTTCCAAAGACAATGTTAAATCTTTTAAAAGTATTTCAACACTCTTAGAAGCGGTACAAAATCTTTTGGAAGCAATATCAGGTGTTTCAGAAGCATTTCAACTCTCCTAGAAGTAGTATCAAATCTTCTGAAAGTATTTCAAGTCTTCTAGAGGCAATATTAAGTCTTCTGGAATCATTTCAAATCTTTTAGAGGCAGTACCAAGTTTTTTGGTAACATGTCAAGTCTTTTGCAATATCAAGTGTTCCAGAAGCAATTCAACTTTTTTAAAAGCAGTACCAAGTCGTCTGGAAGCATTTCAAATCTTCTGAGAGCAATATCTAGTATTCCAGAAACGTTTCAACTCTAATAAAAGTAGTATTAAGTTTCTTGGAAGCAATATTAAGTGTTCCAGAAGCATTTCAAGTCTTCCAGAGACAATATCAAGCCTTCTGGAATCATTTTGAATTTTTCAGAAGCAGTACCAAGTTTTCTGGAAACATTTCAAGTCTTTCAAAGATAATGTCAAATCCTTTGGAAGCATTTCAACTTTCCTAAAAATAGTGTTAAGTCTTCTGAAACCAATATCAAGTGTTCCAGAAATGTTGCAACTCTCCTAGAAGTAGTGTCTGGTCTTCTGGAGGTAATATCATGTGTTTCAAAAGCATTTTAATTCTCCTAGAAGCAGTGTTTAATCTTCTGGAAGCAATATCAAGTCTTAAAGAAGCATTTCAACTATCTTAGAAGCAGTATCAAGTTTTCTGGGAGCAATATCAAGTGTTCTAAAAGCATTTCAACTCTCCTAGAAGCAGTATCAAGTCTTCTGGAAGCATTTCAAGTCTTCTGAAAGCAATATCAATTGTTCTAGAAATATTTCAACTCTCCTAAAAGTAGTATCAAATCTTTTGGAGTAATGCACGTCTTCTGGAAGCAATATTAAGTGTTGCAGAAATGTTGCAACTCTCCTAGAAACAATGTCTAGTCTTCTGGAAGCAATATCAAGTCTTCCTGAGGCAATATCAAGCCTTTTGGAATCATTTCAAATCTCAGAAGTAGTACCAAGTTTTCTGGAAACATTTCAAGTTTTTCAGAGATAATATCAAATCCTTTGGAAGCATTTCAATTCTCTTAAAAGTAGTGTTAAGTTTTCAGAAAGCAATATCAAGTGTTCCAGAAATGTTGCAACTCTCCTAGAAGCAGTATTTAGTCTTTTGGAAGCAATATCAAGTCTTAAACAAGCATTTCAACTCTCCTAGAAGCAGTATCAAGTCTTCTGGGAACAATATCAAGTGTTCTAAAAGCATTTCAACTTTCCTAGAAGTAGTATCAAATCTTTTGGAGTAATGCACGTCTTCTGGAAGTAATATTAAGTGTTCCAGAAATGTTGCAACTCTCCTAGAAACAGTGTCTAGTTTTCTGGAAGCAATATCAAGTGTTCCAGAAGCATATCAAGTCTTCCTGAGGCAATATCAAGCCTTTTGGAATCATTTCAAATCTCAGAAGTAGTACCAAGTTTTCTGGAAACATTTCATGTCTTTCAGAGATAATGTCAAATCCTTTGGAAGCATTTCAATTCTCTTAAAAGCAGTGTTAAGTTTTCAGAAAGCAATATCAAGTGTTCCAGAAATGTTGCAATTCTCCTAGAAGTAGTGTTTAGTCCTTTGGAAGCAATACCATGTGTTCCAGAAGCATTTAAACTCTCCTAGAAGCAGTATTTAGTCTTTTGGAAGCAATATCAAGTCTTAAAGAAGCATTTCAACTCTCCTAGAAGCAGTATCAAGTCTTCTGGGAGCAATATCAAGTGTTCTAAAAGCATTTCAACTTTCCTAGAAGTAGTATCAAATCTTTTGGAGTAATGCACGTCTTCTGGAAGTAATATTAAGTGTTCCAGAAATGTTGCAATTCTCCTAGAAACAGTGTCTAGTTTTCTGGAAGCAATACCAAGTGTTCCAGAAGCATATCAAGTCTTCCTGAGGCAATATCAAGCCTTTTGGAATCATTTCAAATCTCAGAAGTAGTACCAAGTTTTCTGGAAACATTTCATGTCTTTCAGAGATAATGTCAAATCCTTTGGAAGCATTTCAATTCTCCTAAAAGTAGTGTTGAGTCTTCTGAAAGCAATATCAAGTGTTCCAGAAATGTTGCAACTCTCCTAGAAGTAGTGTTTAGTCTTCTGGAAGCAATACCATGTGTTCCAGAAGCATTTAAACTCTCCTAGAAGCTGCATCAAGTCTGCTGAGAGCAATATCAAGTGTTCTAAAAGCATTTCAACCCTCCTAGAAGTAGTATCAAATATTTTGGAGTGATAGACGTCTTCTGGAAGCAATATTAAGTGTTCCAGAAATGTTGCAACTCTCCTAGAAGCAGTATCTAGTCTTCTGGAAGCAATATCAAGTGTTCCAGAAGCGTATCAAGTCTTCCTGAGACAATATCAAGCCTTTTGGAATCATTGCAAATCTTTCAGAAGTAATACCAAGTTTTCTGGAAACATTTTAAGTCTTTCAGAGATAATGTCAAATTCTTTGGAAGCATTTCATTTCTTCTAAAAATAGTGTTAAGTCTTCTGAAAGCCATATCAAGTGTTCCAGAAATGTTGCAACTCTCCTAGAAGTAGTGTTTAGTCTTCTGGAAGCAATACCATGTGTTCCAGAAGCATTTAAACTCTCCTAGAAGCAGTATCAAGTCTTCTGAGAGCAATATCAAGTGTTCTAAAAGCATTTCAACTTTCCTAGAAGCAGTATCAAATCTTCTGGAAGTATTTCAAGTCTTCTGGAAGCAATATCAAGTGTTCCAGAAGCGTATCAAGTCTTCCTGAGGCAATATCAAGCCTTTTGGAATCATTGCAAATCTTTCAGAAGTAATACCAAGTTTTCTAGAAACATTTCAAGTCTTTCAGAGATAATGTCAAATTTTTTGGAAGCATTTCATTTCTTCTAAAAGTAGTGTTAAGTCTTCTGAAAGCCATATCAAGTGTTCCAGAAATGTTGCAATTCTCCTAAAAGTAGTGTTTAGTCTTCTGGAAGCAATACCATGTGTTCCAGAAGCATTTAAACTCTCCTAGAAGGAGTATTAAGTCTTCCTGAGGCAATATCGAGCCTTTTGGAATTATGGCAAATCTTTCAGAAGTAATACCAAGTTTTCTAGAAACATTTCAAGTCTTTCAGAGATAATGTCAAATTTTTTGGAAGCATTTCATTTCTTCTAAAAGTAGTGTTAAGTCTTCTGAAAGCCATATCAAGTGTTCCAGAAATGTTGCAATTCTCCTAAAAGTAGTGTTTAGTCTTCTGGAAGCAATACCATGTGTTCCAGAAGCATTTAAACTCTCCTAGAAGGAGTATTAAGTCTTCCTGAGGCAATATCGAGCCTTTTGGAATTATGGCAAATCTTTCAGAAGTAATACCAAGTTTTCTAGAAACATTTCAAGTCTTTCAGAGATAATGTCAAATTTTTTGGAAGCATTTCATTTCTTCTAAAAGTAGTGTTAAGTCTTCTGAAAGCCATATCAAGTGTTCCAGAAATGTTGCAATTCTCCTAAAAGTAGTGTTTAGTCTTCTGGAAGCAATACCATGTGTTCCAGAAGCATTTAAACTCTCCTAGAAGGAGTATTAAGTCTTCCTGAGGCAATATCGAGCCTTTTGGAATTATGGCAAATCTTTCAGAAGTAATACCAAGTTTTCTAGAAACATTTCAAGTCTTTCAGAGATAATGTCAAATTTTTTGGAAGCATTTCATTTCTTCTAAAAGTAGTGTTAAGTCTTCTGAAAGCCATATCAAGTGTTCCAGAAATGTTGCAATTCTCCTAAAAGTAGTGTTTAGTCTTCTGGAAGCAATACCATGTGTTCCAGAAGCATTTAAACTCTCCTAGAAGGAGTATCAAGTCTTCCTGAGGCAATATCGAGCCTTTTGGAATTATGGCAAATCTTTCAGAAGTAATACCAAGTTTTCTGGAAACATTTTAAGTCTTTCAGAGATAATGTCAAATTCTTTGGAAGCATTTCATTTCTTCTAAAAATAGTGTTAAGTCTTCTGAAAGCCATATCAAGTGTTCCAGAAATGTTGCAACTCTCCTAGAAGTAGTGTTTAGTCTTCTGGAAGCAATACCATGTGTTCCAGAAGCATTTAAACTCTCCTAGAAGCAGTATCAAGTCTTCTGAGAGCAATATCAAGTGTTCTAAAAGCATTTCAACTTTCCTAGAAGCAGTATCAAATCTTCTGGAAGTATTTCAAGTCTTCTGGAAGCAATATCAAGTGTTCCAGAAGCGTATCAAGTCTTCCTGAGGCAATATCAAGCCTTTTGGAATCATTGCAAATCTTTCAGAAGTAATACCAAGTTTTCTAGAAACATTTCAAGTCTTTCAGAGATAATGTCAAATTTTTTGGAAGCATTTCATTTCTTCTAAAAGTAGTGTTAAGTCTTCTGAAAGCCATATCAAGTGTTCCAGAAATGTTGCAATTCTCCTAAAAGTAGTGTTTAGTCTTCTGGAAGCAATACCATGTGTTCCAGAAGCATTTAAACTCTCCTAGAAGGAGTATCAAGTCTTCCTGAGGCAATATCGAGCCTTTTGGAATTATGGCAAATCTTTCAGAAGTAATACCAAGTTTTCTGGAAACATTTTAAGTCTTTCAGAGATAATGTCAAATTCTTTGGAAGCATTTCATTTCTTCTAAAAATAGTGTTAAGTCTTCTGAAAGCCATATCAAGTGTTCCAGAAATGTTGCAACTCTCCTAGAAGTAGTGTTTAGTCTTCTGGAAGCAATACCATGTGTTCCAGAAGCATTTAAACTCTCCTAGAAGCAGTATCAAGTCTTCTGAGAGCAATATCAAGTGTTCTAAAAGCATTTCAACTTTCCTAGAAGCAGTATCAAATCTTCTGGAAGTATTTCAAGTCTTCTGGAAGCAATATCAAGTGTTCCAGAAGCGTATCAAGTCTTCCTGAGGCAATATCAAGCCTTTTGGAATCATTGCAAATCTTTCAGAAGTAATACCAAGTTTTCTAGAAACATTTCAAGTCTTTCAGAGATAATGTCAAATTTTTTGGAAGCATTTCATTTCTTCTAAAAGTAGTGTTAAGTCTTCTGAAAGCCATATCAAGTGTTCCAGAAATGTTGCAATTCTCCTAAAAGTAGTGTTTAGTCTTCTGGAAGCAATACCATGTGTTCCAGAAGCATTTAAACTCTCCTAGAAGGAGTATCAAGTCTTCCTGAGGCAATATCGAGCCTTTTGGAATTATGGCAAATCTTTCAGAAGTAATACCAAGTTTTCTGGAAACATTTTAAGTCTTTCAGAGATAATGTC
Source organism: Onthophagus sagittarius (assembly GCA_036711965.1). Classification (NCBI taxonomy): domain Eukaryota; kingdom Metazoa; phylum Arthropoda; class Insecta; order Coleoptera; family Scarabaeidae; genus Onthophagus; species Onthophagus sagittarius. Next base: position 81,400,421 of record JASERS010000002.1, on the reverse strand, counting down.
AAATTCTTTGGAAACATTTCATTTCTTCTAAAAATAGTGTTAAGTCTTCTGAAAGCCATATCAAGTGTTCCAGAAATGTTGCAACTCTCCTAGAAGTAGTGTTTAGTCTTCTGGAAGCAATACCATGTGTTCCAGAAGCATTTAAACTCTCCTAGAAGCAGTATCAAGTCTTCTGAGAGCAATATCAAGTGTTCTAAAAGCATTTCAACTTTCCTAGAAGCAGTATCAAATCTTCTGGAAGTATTTCAAGTCTTCTGGAAGCAATATCAAGTGTTCCAGAAGCGTATCAAGTCTTCCTGAGGCAATATCAAGCCTTTTGGAATCATTGCAAATCTTTCAGAAGTAATACCAAGTTTTCTAGAAACATTTCAAGTCTTTCAGAGATAATGTCAAATTTTTTGGAAGCATTTCATTTCTTCTAAAAGTAGTGTTAAGTCTTCTGAAAGCCATATCAAGTGTTCCAGAAATGTTGCAATTCTCCTAAAAGTAGTGTTTAGTCTTCTGGAAGCAATACCATGTGTTCCAGAAGCATTTAAACTCTCCTAGAAGGAGTATCAAGTCTTCCTGAGGCAATATCGAGCCTTTTGGAATTATGGCAAATCTTTCAGAAGTAATACCAAGTTTTCTAGAAACATTTCAAGTCTTTCAGAGATAATGTCAAATTTTTTGGAAGCATTTCATTTCTTCTAAAAGTAGTGTTAAGTCTTCTGAAAGCCATATCAAGTGTTCCAGAAATGTTGCAATTCTCCTAAAAGTAGTGTTTAGTCTTCTGGAAGCAATACCATGTGTTCCAGAAGCATTTAAACTCTCCTAGAAGGAGTATCAAGTCTTCCTGAGGCAATATCGAGCCTTTTGGAATTATGGCAAATCTTTCAGAAGTAATACCAAGTTTTCTGGAAACATTTTAAGTCTTTCAGAGATAATGTCAAATTCTTTGGAAGCATTTCATTTCTTCTAAAAATAGTGTTAAGTCTTCTGAAAGCCATATCAAGTGTTCCAGAAATGTTGCAACTCTCCTAGAAGTAGTGTTTAGTCTTCTGGAAGCAATACCATGTGTTCCAGAAGCATTTAAACTCTCCTAGAAGCAGTATCAAGTCTTCTGAGAGCAATATCAAGTGTTCTAAAAGCATTTCAACTTTCCTAGAAGCAGTATCAAATCTTCTGGAAGTATTTCAAGTCTTCTGGAAGCAATATCAAGTGTTCCAGAAGCGTATCAAGTCTTCCTGAGGCAATATCAAGCCTTTTGGAATCATTGCAAATCTTTCAGAAGTAATACCAAGTTTTCTAGAAACATTTCAAGTCTTTCAGAGATAATGTCAAATTTTTTGGAAGCATTTCATTTCTTCTAAAAGTAGTGTTAAGTCTTCTGAAAGCCATATCAAGTGTTCCAGAAATGTTGCAATTCTCCTAAAAGTAGTGTTTAGTCTTCTGGAAGCAATACCATGTGTTCCAGAAGCATTTAAACTCTCCTAGAAGGAGTATCAAGTCTTCCTGAGGCAATATCGAGCCTTTTGGAATTATGGCAAATCTTTCAGAAGTAATACCAAGTTTTCTGGAAACATTTTAAGTCTTTCAGAGATAATGTCAAATTCTTTGGAAACATTTCATTTCTTCTAAAAATAGTGTTAAGTCTTCTGAAAGCCATATCAAGTGTTCCAGAAATGTTGCAACTCTCCTAGAAGTAGTGTTTAGTCTTCTGGAAGCAATACCATGTGTTCCAGAAGCATTTAAACTCTCCTAGAAGCAGTATCAAGTCTTCTGAGAGCAATATCAAGTGTTCTAAAAGCATTTCAACTTTCCTAGAAGCAGTATCAAATCTTCTGGAAGTATTTCAAGTCTTCTGGAAGCAATATCAAGTGTTCCAGAAGCGTATCAAGTCTTCCTGAGGCAATATCAAGCCTTTTGGAATCATTGCAAATCTTTCAGAAGTAATACCAAGTTTTCTGGAAACATTTTAAGTCTTTCAGAGATAATGTCAAATTCTTTGGAAGCATTTCATTTCTTCTAAAAATAGTGTTAAGTCTTCTGAAAGCCATATCAAGTGTTCCAGAAATGTTGCAACTCTCCTAGAAGTAGTGTTTAGTCTTCTGGAAGCAATACCATGTGTTCCAGAAGCATTTAAACTCTCCTAGAAGGAGTATCAAGTCTTCCTGAGGCAATATCGAGCCTTTTGGAATCATTGCAAATCTTTCAGAAGTAATACCAAGTTTTCTGGAAACATTTTAAGTCTTTCAGAGATAATGTCAAATTCTTTGGAAGCATTTCATTTCTTCTAAAAATAGTGTTAAGTCTTCTGAAAGCCATATCAAGTGTTCCAGAAATGTTGCAACTCTCCTAGAAGTAGTGTTTAGTCTTCTGGAAGCAATACCATGTGTTCCAGAAGCATTTAAACTCTCCTAGAAGCAGTATCAAGTCTTCTGAGAGCAATATCAAGTGTTCTAAAAGCATTTCAACTTTCCTAGAAGCAGTATCAAATCTTCTGGAAGTATTTCAAGTCTTCTGGAAGCAATATCAAGTGTTCCAGAAGCGTATCAAGTCTTCCTGAGGCAATATCAAGCCTTTTGGAATCATTGCAAATCTTTCAGAAGTAATACCAAGTTTTCTGGAAACATTTTAAGTCTTTCAGAGATAATGTCAAATTCTTTGGAAGCATTTCATTTCTTCTAAAAATAGTGTTAAGTCTTCTGAAAGCCATATCAAGTGTTCCAGAAATGTTGCAACTCTCCTAGAAGTAGTGTTTAGTCTTCTGGAAGCAATACCATGTGTTCCAGAAGCATTTAAACTCTCCTAGAAGGAGTATCAAGTCTTCCTGAGGCAATATCGAGCCTTTTGGAATCATTGCAAATCTTTCAGAAGTAATACCAAGTTTTCTGGAAACATTTTAAGTCTTTCAGAGATAATGTCAAATTCTTTGGAAGCATTTCATTTCTTCTAAAAATAGTGTTAAGTCTTCTGAAAGCCATATCAAGTGTTCCAGAAATGTTGCAACTCTCCTAGAAGTAGTGTTTAGTCTTCTGGAAGCAATACCATGTGTTCCAGAAGCATTTAAACTCTCCTAGAAGCAGTATCAAGTCTTCTGAGAGCAATATCAAGTGTTCTAAAAGCATTTCAACTTTCCTAGAAGCAGTATCAAATCTTCTGGAAGTATTTCAAGTCTTCTGGAAGCAATATCAAGTGTTCCAGAAGCGTATCAAGTCTTCCTGAGGCAATATCAAGCCTTTTGGAATCATTGCAAATCTTTCAGAAGTAATACCAAGTTTTCTAGAAACATTTCAAGTCTTTCAGAGATAATGTCAAATTTTTTGGAAGCATTTCATTTCTTCTAAAAGTAGTGTTAAGTCTTCTGAAAGCCATATCAAGTGTTCCAGAAATGTTGCAATTCTCCTAAAAGTAGTGTTTAGTCTTCTGGAAGCAATACCATGTGTTCCAGAAGCATTTAAACTCTCCTAGAAGGAGTATCAAGTCTTCCTGAGGCAATATCGAGCCTTTTGGAATTATGGCAAATCTTTCAGAAGTAATACCAAGTTTTCTGGAAACATTTTAAGTCTTTCAGAGATAATGTCAAATTCTTTGGAAACATTTCATTTCTTCTAAAAATAGTGTTAAGTCTTCTGAAAGCCATATCAAGTGTTCCAGAAATGTTGCAACTCTCCTAGAAGTAGTGTTTAGTCTTCTGGAAGCAATACCATGTGTTCCAGAAGCATTTAAACTCTCCTAGAAGCAGTATCAAGTCTTCTGAGAGCAATATCAAGTGTTCTAAAAGCATTTCAACTTTCCTAGAAGCAGTATCAAATCTTCTGGAAGTATTTCAAGTCTTCTGGAAGCAATATCAAGTGTTCCAGAAGCGTATCAAGTCTTCCTGAGGCAATATCAAGCCTTTTGGAATCATTGCAAATCTTTCAGAAGTAATACCAAGTTTTCTGGAAACATTTTAAGTCTTTCAGAGATAATGTCAAATTCTTTGGAAGCATTTCATTTCTTCTAAAAATAGTGTTAAGTCTTCTGAAAGCCATATCAAGTGTTCCAGAAATGTTGCAACTCTCCTAGAAGTAGTGTTTAGTCTTCTGGAAGCAATACCATGTGTTCCAGAAGCATTTAAACTCTCCTAGAAGGAGTATCAAGTCTTCCTGAGGCAATATCGAGCCTTTTGGAATCATTGCAAATCTTTCAGAAGTAATACCAAGTTTTCTGGAAACATTTTAAGTCTTTCAGAGATAATGTCAAATTCTTTGGAAGCATTTCATTTCTTCTAAAAATAGTGTTAAGTCTTCTGAAAGCCATATCAAGTGTTCCAGAAATGTTGCAACTCTCCTAGAAGTAGTGTTTAGTCTTCTGGAAGCAATACCATGTGTTCCAGAAGCATTTAAACTCTCCTAGAAGCAGTATCAAGTCTTCTGAGAGCAATATCAAGTGTTCTAAAAGCATTTCAACTTTCCTAGAAGCAGTATCAAATCTTCTGGAAGTATTTCAAGTCTTCTGGAAGCAATATCAAGTGTTCCAGAAGCGTATCAAGTCTTCCTGAGGCAATATCAAGCCTTTTGGAATCATTGCAAATCTTTCAGAAGTAATACCAAGTTTTCTAGAAACATTTCAAGTCTTTCAGAGATAATGTCAAATTTTTTGGAAGCATTTCATTTCTTCTAAAAGTAGTGTTAAGTCTTCTGAAAGCCATATCAAGTGTTCCAGAAATGTTGCAATTCTCCTAAAAGTAGTGTTTAGTCTTCTGGAAGCAATACCATGTGTTCCAGAAGCATTTAAACTCTCCTAGAAGGAGTATCAAGTCTTCCTGTGGCAATATCGAGCCTTTTGGAATTATGGCAAATCTTTCAGAAGTAATACCAAGTTTTCTGGAAACATTTTAAGTCTTTCAGAGATAATGTCAAATTCTTTGGAAGCATTTCATTTCTTCTAAAAATAGTGTTAAGTCTTCTGAAAGCAATATCAAGTGTTTCAGAAATGTTGCAACTCTCCTAGAAGTAGTGTTTAGTCTTCTGGAAGCAATACCATGTGTTCCAGAAGCATTTAAACTCTCCTAGAAGCAGTATCAAGTCTGCTGAGAGCAATATCAAGTGTTCTAAAAGCATTTCAACTTTCCTAGAAGCAGTATCAAATCTGCTGGAAGTATTTCAAGTCTTCTGGAAGCAATATCAAGTGTTCCAGAAGCATTTCAACTCTCCTAGAAGTAGTATCAAATCTTTTGGAGTAATAGACGTCTTCTGGAAGCAATATCAAGTATTCCAGAAATGTTGTAACTCTCCTAGAAGCAGTATCTAGTCTTCTGGAAGCAATACCATGTGTTCCAGAAGCATTTCAATTCTCCTAGAAGCAGTATCAAGTCTTCTGGAAGCATTTCAAGTCTTCTGAAAGCAATATTAAGTGTTCCAGAAGCATTTCAACTCTCCTAGAAGTAGTATTAAATCTTTTGGAGTAATACACGTCTTCTGGAAGCAATATTAATTGTTCCAGAAATGTTGTAACTCTCCTAGAAGCAGTAACTAGTCTTCTGGAAGCAATATTAAGTGTTCCAGAAGCATATCAAATCTTCCTGAGGCAATATCAAGTCTTTTGGAATCATTTCAAATCTTTCAGAAGCAGTATCAGGTTTTCTGGAAACATTTCAAGTCTTCCAGAGGCAATTTCAAATTCTTCAGAAGCATTTTAACTCTTCTAAATGTAGTATCAAGTTTTTTGAAAGCAATATCAAATCTTCTAGAGACAATATCAAGCTTTCTGTAATAATTTCAAACCTTTCAGAAGCAGTATAAGGTTTTCTGAAAATATTTCAAGTCTCTTAAAAACAGTATCAAGCCTTTTGGAAGCAATACAAAGTGTACCAAAAGCATTTCAGTTCTCTTAGAAGCAGTATCAACTTTTTTTAAAGCAGTATTAAATCTTCTGGAAGCAATATCAAGTGTTTCAGAAGCATTTCAAGTCTTCCAGAGCCAATTTAAATTCTTTTGGAAACAGTTCAAATCTTTTCAAAGCAGTACCAGGTTTTCTGGAAATATTTCAAGTCTTCCAGAGACAATGTCAAATCTTTTGGAAGCATTTCAAGCATTTCTCCTAAAAGCAGTATCCAGCCTTTTGGAAGCAATACAAAGTGTACCAAAACCATTCCAGCTCTCTTAGAAGCAGTATCAACTTTTTTGAAAGCAGTATTAAATCTTCTGGAAGCAATATCAAGTGTTTCAGAAGCATTTCAAGTCTTCCAGAGCCAATTTAAAGTCTTTTGGAAACATTTCAAATCTTTCCAAAGCAGTACCAGGTTTTCTGGAAACATTTCAAGTCTTCCAGAGACAATGTCAAATCTTTTGAAAGCATTTCAACTATCTTAGAAGCAGTATTAAGCTTTCTGGATGCAATACCAAGTGTACCAAAAGCATTTTAACTTTCCTAAAAGTAATATCAAGTCTCCCAGAAGCATTTTAAGTCCTCCAGATGCAATATCAAGCCTGTTGGAGTCACTTCAAATCTTTCAAAAGCAGTATCAAGTTTTGTGGAAACGTTTCAAATCATCCAGAGGTAATATTAAGTCTTCTGGAAGTATTTCAAGTCTTCTAGATGCAGTATTAACTCTTCCAGAAAAATTAAATTCCCAAAGGGTTTTATGATAAAGTTTAGTTTATTTCCAAAAACAGCTAATCGGTGCTACAATAGCTATTTCGGTATTATACCTTCTTCAGGAACGACGTGAAGTAGAGAAGCACAATATTTTAGAAAGATTTACACACCATGCGGGTTCAGAAATCATGAGATTTGATTTAAATCTATTGTTGGGATATGATAAAAGTCTGAAGCACGGATTCAATTTCTTTTGGCTATAAACTAGACTTCACAGTAAAAAGTTTTGTGCCAAAATAAAATGTTACAAAAAATATAAAATTGTAATAAAGGCAAAATTACAAAAATTAACAAAAAAGTTATGCCTGAAGCGCGTATGAACGACTGTAATCATTCGTAAACTCTCTGGGAATTTTATTTTTATACCTCACGATGAATTTAGAATCAGAATTATCTAAATTAACTTTTCCAGGACCAGTAATGAAGTCTTCTAGAAGACTTTTCAGTCTTCTGGAAACATTTCAAGCTTTTTGGTAGTATTTTAAGTCTTTTGGAACAGTATTAAATAAATCATTTAGAAGCAGTATCAAGTCTCAATTCAAAATATGTACTCTCCAATAAAAACGATTTTGTCAGATGCAATATATTGATTTCGAAACTATTTTTGGTATTTTCAAGATCTTTAACCTTAGTAAAATATCCTCAAAAATATTTTAAGTTCCAAAAATTGGACCTAGTTAGTGCAATGTTATAATGATTAATTATTTAAGATCATTTTTGAAACTATGGAACTATTAGATCAACTTTTTTATTAAATCGTAGACAGTAATCAGTTCTAGAGATCGATTTTGAAAGTAGATTTCTTTTTAAAATTAAATCTATTCCTAAATATTTTCGTTTTTCAGTTATTCCTGAATAATTCTAGTTCTTTCTTAAAGTTGTATAAATCAATTTTGTAAGGCAAAACGATTTCTTTAATCGTTTTGGAAAAATCACGAAAATCCAAATCTTAAGATATCATCATAAAATTCTTTTTGTAATTTATAAAGGAAATAATTTTGTTTGAATCTCACTTCTTTTTTAAGATATCAAGTTTTCAACCCAACCTGTATTTGTATCATTTCATAAAAATAAACTGAAAAAAAAACTTCTTATAAAAAATCTTTTTGACGCATTTCAAATCTTCTAGAAGCATCTCAAGTCCTCTGGAAGGAATATCAAACTTTCTATAAGCAATAGTAAACCGTCTGGAAACTGTCCAATTCGTTTGAACGAATTTTAAGGTTTCTAGAAGCAGTTCAATTCACTTGGAAGTATTTCAAGTCTTCTGCAAGCATTGCAAATCTTCCAGAAGCAATATCAAACCTTCTGGAATCATATCAAATCTTTCAGAAGCAGTATGAAGTTTTCTAGAAACGTTTCCAGTCTCTTAGAAGCAGTATCAAATCTTCTGGAAGCATTTCAAGTCTTCTGGAAACAATATCAAGTGTTCCAGAAGCATTTGAAATATTTCAGACGCAATATCAAGCCTTTTAGAATCATTTCAAATCTTTTAGAAGCAGAATCTTTTTGGAAACAATTTAAGTATTCCAGAGACTATGTTAAGTCCTTTGGAAGCAATATCAAGTGTTCTAGAAGCATTTCAAGTCTTTCAGAGGTGATGTCAAGATTTTTAGAAACATTTCAAATCTTCTAAAAACAGTATCAAGTCTTCTAGAAGTATTTCAAGTCTTCAAGAGACAATGTCAGTCTTCTGGAAGCATTTCAAATTTTCTAGAAGCATAATCAAATGTTCCAGAAGGAAAATCAAGGGTTCCAGAAACATATCAAGTTTTCCAGAGACAATAGTAAGCCTACTGGAATCATTTCAAATCTTTTAGAAGCAGTATAAGGTTTTCTGGAAACATTTCAAGTCTCTTAAGACAATGTCAAATAAGCAATATCAAGTGTTCCAGAAACGTTTCAAGTCTTCCAGAGGCAATATCAAGTCTGCTGGAATTATTTCTAGTCTTTCAGAAGCAGTATCAAGTTTTCCGGAAACATTTTAGGTCTTCTAGTGGTAATATCAAGTCTTCTAGATGTATCAAGTTTTCTAGAAGTATTTTAAATCTTCTTCAAACAAATCAAGTTTTCTATACTCAGTATCAATTCTTCCAGCGCAAGGAATAAATCTTCTGGAAACATTTCAAGTCTACTAGTAGCATTTCAAGTTTGTTTTGGAACAAACTAGTCTTTTTTGAACCAGTAGTAAAGAAGTCTTTTGGAAGCAATATTAAGTGTTCCAGAAACATTTCAACTCTTCTTGAAGCACTATCAAGTCTTTTGGAAGCAATGTCAAGTGTTTGAGAAGCATTTCAACTCTCCTAGAAACAGTATCAAATCTTCTAGAAGCAATATCAAGTATTCCAGCAACATTTCAACTCTCCTAGAAGCAGTATTAAGTCTTTTGGAAGCAATATCAACTGATCCAGAAACATTTCAACTCTCCTAGAAGCTGTATCAAATCTTTTGGAAGCAATATCAAGTGTATCAAAAGCATTTCGACTCTCCTAGAAGCAGTATCAAGTCTTCTGAAAGCAATATCAAGTGTTCTAGAAGCATTTCAAAACTTCCAGCGGTAATATCAAGTCTTCTAGATATAGTATCAAGTTTTCTAGCAGAATTTTAAATCTTCGAGCAAATCAAGTTTTTTATGTGTAGTATCAATTCCTCTAGGACAAGTAATAAATATTCTGGAAACATTTCAAGTCTACTGGTAGCATTTCAAGTTTGTTTTAGAACAAACTGTTTTTTTGGAACCAGTATTAAGTCATCTAGAAGTTTTCTGGAAGCTATATTAAGTGTTCCAGAAGTATTTCAACTCTTATAGAAGCAGTATCATGTCTTCTGGAAGCAATGTTAAGTGTTCTAAAAGCATTTTAACTTTCCAAGAAGCGGTATCAAGTTTTTTGCAAGCAATATCAAGTGTTCCAGAAGCATTTCAAGTCTTCCAGAGGCAATATCAAGCCTTCTGAAATCATTTCAAATTTTTTAGAAGTAATATCAACTTCTTTTGGTAACATATCAAGTCTTTTGGAAGCAATATCAAGTGTTCCAGCAACATTTCAACTCTCCTTGAAGCAGTATCAAGTCTTTCGGAAGTAATATCAAGTGTTCCAAAAGCATTTCGACTCTCCTAGAAGTAGTATCAAGTCTTCAGGAAACAATATCAAGTGTTCCAGAAGCATTTCAAGTCTTCCAGAGGCAATATCAAACCTTCTGAAATCCTTTCAAATCTTTTAGAAGTAGTATTAACTTTTTTTGGAAACATATTAAGTCTTCTGGAAGCAATATCAATTATTCCAGAAGCATTTCAACTTTCCCAGAAGCAGTATCAAGTCTTCAGGAAGCAATATCAAGTGTTTCAAGAAGCATTTCAAGTCTTCCAGAGGCAATATCAAACTTTCTGAAATCCTTTCAAACCTTTTAGAAGTAGTATTAACTTTTTTTAGAAACATATCAAGTCTTCTGGAAGCAATATCAATTGTTCCAGAAGTATTTCAAGTCTTCCAGAGGCAATATCAAGCCTTCTGAAATTCTTTCAAACCTTTTAGAAGTAGTATTAACTTTTTTTGGAAACATATCAAGTCTTCTGGAAGCAATATCAATTATTCCAGAAGCATTTCAAGTTTCCTAGAAGCAGTATCAAGTCTTCAGGAAGCAATATCAAGTGTTCCAGAAGCATTTCAAGTCTTCCAGAGGCAATATCAAGCCTTCTGAAATCCTTTCAAATCTTTTAGAAGTAGTATTAACTCTTTTTAGAAACATATCAAGTCTTCTGGAAGCAATATCAATTGTTCCAGAAGTATTTCAAGTCTTCCAGAGGCAATATCAAGCCTTCTGAAATTCTTTCAAACGTTTTAGAAGTAGTATTAACTTTTTTTAGAAACATATCAAGTCTTCTGGAAGCAATATCAATTGTTCCAGAAGCATTTCAAGTTTCCTAGAAGCAGTATCAAGTCTTCTGGAAGCAATATCAATTATTCCAGAAGCATTTCAAGTTTCCTAGAAGCAGTATCAAGTCTTCAGGAAGCAATATCAAGTGTTCCAGAAGCATTTTAAGTCTTCCAGAGGCAATATCAAACTTTCTGAAATCCTTTCAAACCTTTTAGAAGTAGTATTAACTTTTTTTAGAAACATATCAAGTCTTCTGGAAGCAATATCAATTGTTCCAGAAGTATTTCAAGTCTTCCAGAGGCAATATCAAGCCTTCTGAAATTCTTTCAAACCTTTTAGAAGTAGTATTAACTTTTTTTGGAAACATATCAAGTCTTCTGGAAGCAATATCAATTATTCCAGAAGCATTTCAAGTTTCCTAGAAGCAGTATCAAGTCTTCAGGAAGCAATATCAAGTGTTCCAGAAGCATTTCAAGTCTTCCAGAGGCAATATCAAGCCTTCTGAAATCCTTTCAAATCTTTTAGAAGTAGTATTAACTCTTTTTAGAAACATATCAAGTCTTCTGGAAGCAATATCAATTGTTCCAGAAGTATTTCAAGTCTTCCAGAGGCAATATCAAGCCTTCTGAAATTCTTTCAAACGTTTTAGAAGTAGTATTAACTTTTTTTAGAAACATATCAAGTCTTCTGGAAGCAATATCAATTGTTCCAGAAGCATTTCAAGTTTCCTAGAAGCAGTATCAAGTCTTCTGGAAGCAATATCAATTATTCCAGAAGCATTTCAAGTTTCCTAGAAGCAGTATCAAGTCTTCAGGAAGCAATATCAAGTGTTCCAGAAGCATTTTAAGTCTTCCAGAGGCAATATCAAACTTTCTGAAATCCTTTCAAACCTTTTAGAAGTAGTATTAACTTTTTTTAGAAACATATCAAGTCTTCTGGAAGCAATATCAATTGTTCCAGAAGTATTTCAAGTCTTCCAGAGGCAATATCAAGCCTTCTGAAATTCTTTCAAACCTTTTAGAAGTAGTATTAACTTTTTTTGGAAACATATCAAGTCTTCTGGAAGCAATATCAATTATTCCAGAAGCATTTCAAGTTTCCTAGAAGCAGTATCAAGTCTTCAGGAAGCAATATCAAGTGTTCCAGAAGCATTTCAAGTCTTCCAGAGGCAATATCAAGCCTTCTGAAATCCTTTCAAATCTTTTAGAAGTAGTATTCACTCTTTTTAGAAACATATCAAGTCTTCTGGAAGCAATATCAATTGTTCCAGAAGTATTTCAAGTCTTCCAGAGGCAATATCAAGCCTTCTGAAATTCTTTCAAACGTTTTAGAAGTAGTATTAACTTTTTTTAGAAACATATCAAGTCTTCTGGAAGCAATATCAATTGTTCCAGAAGTATTTCAAGTCTTCCAGAGGCAATATCAAGCCTTCTGAAATTCTTTCAAACCTTTTAGAAGTAGTATTAACTTTTTTTAGAAACATATCAAGTCTTCTGGAAGCAATATCAATTGTTCCAGAAGTACTTCAATTTTTTTTTAAGTATTTCAATTTTTTCAAATTTGCCTCTGGAAGACTCCAGAGGCAATATCAAGCCTTCTGAAATCCTTTCAAATCTTTTAGAAGTAGTATTAACTTTTTTTGGAAACATATTAAGTCTTCTGGAAGCAATATCAATTATTCCAGAAGCATTTCAACTTTCCTAGAAGCAGTATCAAGTCTTCAGGAAGCAATATCAAGTGTTCCAGAAGTATTTCAAGTCTTCCAGAGGCAATATCAAGCCTTCTGAAATCCTTTCAAACCTTTTAGAAGTAGTATTAACTTTTTTTAGAAACATATCAAGTCTTCTGGAAGCAATATCAATTGTTCCAGAAGTACTTCAATTTTTTTTTAAGTATTTCAATTTTTTCAAATTTGCCTCTGGAAGACTCCAGAGGCAATATCAAGCCTTCTGAAATCCTTTCAAATCTTTTAGAAGTAGTATTAACTTTTTTTGGAAACATATTAAGTCTTCTGGAAGCAATATCAATTATTCCAGAAGCATTTCAACTTTCCTAGAAGCAGTATCAAGTCTTCAGGAAGCAATATCAAGTGTTCCAGAAGCATTTCAAGTCTTCCAGAGGCAATATCAAACTTTCTGAAATCCTTTCAAACCTTTTAGAAGTAGTATTAACTTTTTTTAGAAACATATCAAGTCTTCTGGAAGCAATATCAATTGTTCCAGAAGTATTTCAAGTCTTCCAGAGGCAATATCAAGCCTTCTGAAATCCTTTCAAACCTTTTAGAAGTAGTATTAACTTTTTTTAGAAACATATCAAGTCTTCTGGAAGCAATATCAATTGTTCCAGAAGTACTTCAATTTTTTTTTAAGTATTTCAATTTTTTCAAATTTGCCTCTGGAAGACTCCAGAGGCAATATCAAGCCTTCTGAAATCCTTTCAAATCTTTTAGAAGTAGTATTAACTTTTTTTGGAAACATATTAAGTCTTCTGGAAGCAATATCAATTATTCCAGAAGCATTTCAACTTTCCCAGAAGCAGTATCAAGTCTTCAGGAAGTAATATCAAGTGTTTCAAGAAGCATTTCAAGTCTTCCAGAGGCAATATCAAACTTTCTGAAATCCTTTCAAACCTTTTAGAAGTAGTATTAACTTTTTTTAGAAATATATCAAATCTTCTGGAAGCAATATCAATTGTTCCAGAAGTATTTCAAGTCTTCCAGAGGCAATATCAAGCCTTCCGAAATCCATTCAAACCTTTTAGAAGTAGTATTAACTTTTTCTGGAAACATATCAAGTCTTCTGGAAGCAATATCAATTGTTCCAGAAGTACTTCAATTTTTTTTTTAAGTATTTCAATTTTTTCAAATTTGCCTCTGGAAGACTCCAGAGGCAATATCAAGCCCTCTGAAATCCTTTCAAACCTTTTAGAAGTAGTATTAACTCTTTTTAGAAACATATCAAGTCTTCTGGAAGCAATATCAATTATTCCAGAAGCATTTCAACTTTTCTAGAAGCAGTATCAAGTCTTCAAGAAGCAATATCAAGTGTTCCAGAAACATTTCAAGACTTTCAGTGGTAATATCAAGCCTTCTAGATGTAGTATCAAGTTTTCTAGAAAAATTTTAAATCTTCTCAAGCAAAATCAAGTTTTCTATACGCAGTATCAATTCTTCCAGGGCAAGTAATAAATCTTCTGGAAACATTTTAAGTCTACTGGTAGCACTTCTAGTTTGTTTTAAAACAAACTGGTTTTTTGGAACCAGTATTAAGTCATCTAGAAGTATTCTGGAAGCAATATTATTAGTGTTGCAGAAGCATTTCAACTATCATAGAAGCAGTATTAAGTCTTCTAGCAGCAATGTCAAGTGTTCCAGAAGCATTTCAACTCCCTTAGAAGCAGTATCAAGTCTTTTGGAAGCAATATCAAGCGTTCCATAAACATTGCTAGTCTTTCAGATGTAATATCAAGTGTTCCAGAAGCATTTCAACTTTCCTGGAAGCAGATTCAAGTCTTATGGAAGCAACATCAAGTGTTCTAGAAGCATTTCAACTTTCCAAGAAGCAGTATCAAGTCTTCTGGAAGCAATATCAATTATTCCAGAAGCATTTCAACTTTCCCAGAAGCAGTATCAAGTCTTCAGGAAGTAATATCAAGTGTTTCAAGAAGCATTTCAAGTCTTCCAGAGGCAATATCAAACTTTCTGAAATCCTTTCAAACCTTTTAGAAGTAGTATTAACTTTTTTTAGAAATATATCAAATCTTCTGGAAGCAATATCAATTGTTCCAGAAGTATTTCAAGTCTTCCAGAGGCAATATCAAGCCTTCCGAAATCCATTCAAACCTTTTAGAAGTAGTATTAACTTTTTCTGGAAACATATCAAGTCTTCTGGAAGCAATATCAATTGTTCCAGAAGTACTTCAATTTTTTTTTTAAGTATTTCAATTTTTTCAAATTTGCCTCTGGAAGACTCCAGAGGCAATATCAAGCCCTCTGAAATCCTTTCAAACCTTTTAGAAGTAGTATTAACTCTTTTTAGAAACATATCAAGTCTTCTGGAAGCAATATCAATTATTCCAGAAGCATTTCAACTTTTCTAGAAGCAGTATCAAGTCTTCAAGAAGCAATATCAAGTGTTCCAGAAACATTTCAAGACTTTCAGTGGTAATATCAAGCCTTCTAGATGTAGTATCAAGTTTTCTAGAAAAATTTTAAATCTTCTCAAGCAAAATCAAGTTTTCTATACGCAGTATCAATTCTTCCAGGGCAAGTAATAAATCTTCTGGAAACATTTTAAGTCTACTGGTAGCACTTCTAGTTTGTTTTAAAACAAACTGGTTTTTTGGAACCAGTATTAAGTCATCTAGAAGTATTCTGGAAGCAATATTATTAGTGTTGCAGAAGCATTTCAACTATCATAGAAGCAGTATTAAGTCTTCTAGCAGCAATGTCAAGTGTTCCAGAAGCATTTCAACTCCCTTAGAAGCAGTATCAAGTCTTTTGGAAGCAATATCAAGCGTTCCATAAACATTGCTAGTCTTTCAGATGTAATATCAAGTGTTCCAGAAGCATTTCAACTTTCCTGGAAGCAGATTCAAGTCTTATGGAAGCAACATCAAGTGTTCTAGAAGCATTTCAACTTTCCAAGAAGCAGTATCAAGTCTTCTGGAAGCAATATCAAGTGTTTCAGCAACATTTCAAATCTGCTTAAAGTAGTATCAAATCTTCTGGAAGCAATATCAAGTGTTCCAGATGCATTTCAACTTTCCTGGAAGCAGTTTCAAGTCTTCTGGAAGCAACATCAAGTGTTCCAGAAGCATTTCAACTTTCCAAGAAGCAGTATCAAGTCTTCTGAAAGCAATACCAAATGTTCCAGCAACATTTCAAATCTGCTTGAAGCAGCATCAAATCTTCTGGAAGCAATATCAAGTGTTCCAGAAGCATTTCAAGACTTTCAGTGGTAATATCAAGCCTTCTAGATGTAGTATCATGTTTTCTAACAAAATTTTAAATCTCAAGCAAAATCAAGTTTTCTATACGCAGTATCAATTCTTCCAGGGCAAGTAATAAATCTTCTGGAAACATTTTAAGTTTACTGGTAGCACTTCAAGTTTGTTTTAAAACAAACTGGTTTTTTGGAACCAGTATTAAGTCATCTAGAAGTATTCTGGAAGCAATATTAAGTGTTGCAGAAGCATTTAAACTCTCATAGAAGCAGTATTAATTCTTCTGGAAAGTCAAGTGTTCCAAAAGCATTTGGACTCTCCTAGAAGCAGTATTAAGTCTTCTGGAAGCAATATCAAGTGTTCCAGAATCATTTCAAAACTTTCAGTGGTAATATCAAGCCTTCTAGATGTAGTATCAAATTTTCTAGAAAAATTTTAAATCTTCTTCAAGCAAAATCAAGTTTTCTATACGCAGTATCAATTCTTCCAGGGCAAGTAATAAATCTTCCGGAAATCTTCCATTTCAAGTCTACTGGTAGCACTTCAAGTTTGTTTTAGAACAAACTGGTTTTTTGGAACTAGTATTAAGTCATCTAGAAGTCTTCTGGAAGCAATATTAAGTGTTCCAGAAGCATTTCAACTCTCCTAGAAGCAGTATCAAGTCTTCTGGAAGCAATGTCAAGTGTTCCAGAAGCATTTCAACTCCCTTAGAAGCAGTATCAAGTTTTTTGGAAGCAATATCAAGCGTTCCATAAACATTGCTAGTCTTTCAGATGTAATATCAAGTGTTCCAGAAGCATTTCAACTTTCCTGGAAGCAGATTCAAGTCTTATGGAAGCAACATCAAGTGTTCCAGCAACATTTCAAATCTGCTTAAAGCAGTATCAAATCTTTTGGAAGCAATATCAAGTGTTCCAGATGCATTTCAACTTTTCTGGAAGCAGTTTCAAGTCTTCTGGAAGCAACATCAAGTGTTCCAGAAGCATTTCAACTTTCCTAGAAGCAGTATCAAGTCTTCAGGAAGCAATATCAAGTGTTCCAGCAACATTTCAAATCTGCTTAAAGTAGTATCAAATCT
The DNA here is from genome assembly GCA_036711965.1 of Onthophagus sagittarius. Taxonomy (NCBI): domain Eukaryota; kingdom Metazoa; phylum Arthropoda; class Insecta; order Coleoptera; family Scarabaeidae; genus Onthophagus; species Onthophagus sagittarius. Next base: position 81,383,902 of record JASERS010000002.1, on the reverse strand, counting down.
TCTGGAAGCAATATCAAGTGTTCTAGAAGCATTTCAAGACTTTCAGTGGCAAAATCAAGCCTTCTAGATGTAGTATCAAGTTTTCTAGCAAAATTTTAAATCTCAAGCAAAATGAAGTTTTCTATACGCAGTATCAATTCTTCCAGGGCAAGTAATAAATCTTCTGGAAACATTTTCAAGTTTACTGGTAGTTGAAGTGCTACCAGTAAACTAAACCAGTTTATTTTAGAACAAACTGGTTTTTTGGAACCAGTATTAAGTCATCTAGAAGTCTTCTGGAAGCAATATTAAGTGTTCAAGAAGCATTTCAACTCCCCTAGAAGCAGTATCAAGTCTTCTGGAAGCAATATCAAGTATTCCAGAAGCATTTCAACTTTTCTAGAAGCAGTATCAAGTCTTCTGGAAGCAATATCAATTGTTCCAGAAGCATTTCAACTCTCCTAGAAGCAGTATCAAGTCTTCTGGAAGCAATATCAAGTGTTCCAGAAGCATTTCAAGTCTTTTGGAAGCAATATCAAGTCTTCCAGAAGCAGTAATGAATTCTGAAACAATATCAAGTCTTTTGGAAGAAGTATATTAAATCATTTAGAAGCAGTATAAACTCTCAATTCAAAATATATACCCCCCAATAAATACCTTTTTGTCAGATGCAGAGTGATATTTTGATTTAGAGACTATTTTCAGTGGCTTATTCTCGAATCCCGAGAATTGTTTGTTCTTGGTAATTGGGCACATTAATTAATACAATGTTATTATCATGAGTTTAATTGTTTAAGATCACTTTTGAGATTATGGAACCGTGAGATTAACTTTTTTATTACATCATAGACACTAAAGTTTTCCAATCGATTTTGAAAGTGTTTTTTTTTTTAATGAATTTTTCTCTTAGAAATTTTTAATTAAACTCATCATTTTCGAATTATTATTAAAATATTCTAGTTCGTTTTTAAAATTGTATAAATCAATTATGTAAGATGCGATTAAGAAGGCAACTAATTTTTATGATCTAACAATAAGATTTAGTAGTTAAGTTTCCCAACTAAAATCTAAAACATAAAAAAAATTCTATTTACTTCATTGGATTCGTTGCTGGATTATAAAATATTAAATCCATCATAGTCAATTTTTGCTTATCCGGTTTACCATCAGCAAATTTCTGATAAAAATTTCTCCTAGCTTCAGCTATTTTTCTACCTTGATCCGATCTCCTAAATTTTCTCGGTGGATTCGTTATTGTAGACTCTTTTCTTGGCGGAGAAGCCGCTTCCTTTATTAAAGTCGGAATTTCAGTCGCAAGAGAAGCAACCGAACAAATCTACATAAAAAAATGTAATAATTAGATTCATATTGATTCGATTTTATATATTAAAAAAATCTTACAGAATCATTTCTTACTCGTCCATACGAACTTCTCCTACTATCATCTTCCGATTCGCTCGCACTCCCAATACTAAAGCTAGTTCTTCTTTGATGAAGTTTCGGAATAGCCTTAATTCGTCTGTTGGGAATTTTGCTGGGACTTACCGGTGGTGGTGGATATTCCGTGTCTGAGCCACATTTTGAGATATCTTTTTGAGCAATGAAAGTTGGTGCTAAAAATGATTAAAAAAAATTTTTATTATGTAATTTTTTGATTTATTAACTTACTTATTTTGACGCTTATTGGGCTCGAAGATGTGTTATTAATATTATTTGCATTATTATTATTATTATTAATAGGTGATAAAGTTGGTGCAATTACAGTTTCGTTAAGACTATTTATAACTTCTTGTACGTTCTCTTTATTCGGCTCAACAATCCCATTTTCAGTTTTTTCTCTTTTACGATTAACCAAATTTACAGCAACCATCGGCTTAATAAATTTCCTCCTAACAGGCACGATTTTCTCAACTTTCTCAACCTTTTCAACATTTTCATTATTATTATCACATTTAGACTCTTTTTCATCACAAATTCCATTTTTATCATTAAAATTATCGTCATTTTGATCTACTTTTCCATTAGAAATAATTTTTTCATTTTGAACAGCTGTTTCCTCAACATGTGACCCTTGATCAAAAGTGAGGTTAGGTTCTAGAATTTTATCCTCCGGAAGCTTTTCGGTCTTATTTTCATTATCCGGGGCGTTGGTTTTTTTCCGTTGGGGTATGTTCGCGATTCCCTTAATCCTAACACGTCTCGAAGCCATCGTATTTCAACGAAATGAAATGAAATGAAATGAAAGGGAAAAAATGCCGTCGCGTTGGGGGTTATTTATTAGAAACGCCGTGATATTCGACTTCGTATCTGGCACTGAGACATTTTGCGGCTTTCTATGGCAGCGTTAATCCATATGGAATAGTCGGGCGTAAATGCGAGCTTGCACATGGCCAGGAAATCGGTGCGTTGAAACGAGAAACCTTTCTTTTTAGAGATACAACTGGAAGCTGTAGGGAATTTTCTTGGTGGGGGACGATCGGAAATAACTGACAGATATGGTGCAAAATTTTATTAAAATCGATTCAATCACGAATTTATGATGAATCGAGAAAAAAAATATGTTTTATCTAAAATAATATCCTTTTTAGATAAATGCGCAATAATAATAATAATTATTGTTTAAAATAAAAAAATTTAGGTTAGAACATGTGCTTATTGATGTGACGTTAGATGATAAAACATAACCTATTTTTTTAAATGTCATGTTTGAATATGATGAATTTGAGAATCTTAATATTATATAATTAAAAGAATTAAATTAACTAAAGAAATATCCATATATATACTATATATCTACTATTTAGCTAACTAGGGCCGCAAGAAAATATAAAGAATTGAGTGAAAGCCGAAATTTTAAGAATGGACATCTCCAGGATTTTACGTTTAGCTAAACCACCGAAGTCGAATTTAGATCCAAGTGAAATCCAGGCCCTGAAGCAACTTAAAAACAACCACAATATCATCATACTTCCGGCAGATAAGGGTAATGCCACAGTGGTTATGGACTCGGTGGATTACAAGCAGAAGATCATGGACTTGTTCAAAGATACGGCCTACAAACCAGCAGCAAGAGACCCTACAACTTACCTGGAAAAGACAACCAAGTCGAAAATAGAGGCATCTCCAATAGATCCGGAGATAAAGAAAACTTTAATCCCTCGAGAGAAATCAAGTAGATGCCCTAAACTGTATGGTCTTCCCAAGATACACAAGCCGGATGTTCCACTTAGACAGGACAGGCTCCCCATGCTATCCTTAATTCCTCTTCTCATTAACGCCGTGCAAGAACAAATAAAATAAAAACACTCAACTTTTAATAAAAACATAGCCCTAACGTACCTGACTGAGGGGCTGGACAGGCGCCCCTATTATCCTCTGCTCCTCTTCACACTTCTCCCCGATGACGCTCTCCATCGCCATTCAGTGTACGCCATGCAACAACAAATAATCCACTAAACTTTTAATAAAATCATGGCCTTAACATACCTGACTGAGGGACTGGACAGGCGCCCCTATCGTCCTCTGTTCCTCTTCTCTCTCGTCCCTCTCCTTCGTAGTAATAACTTCCCTGACGAAGTCTTCTATCGCCACCCAGTTTTCCTCACTTTCAGTCATCTTCGTAACACAGTTGTCAGGTGTTATCCGTCCGCCCACCTTCCTCTCCATTGTTGTTCTTGTGGTTTCCCATCTGTCACATTCGAAAAAAGTGTGTTCGGCGTCATCTGTTCTTTCGCAATATCTGCATCTATCGTCTCTGGCTCTTTTATGTTTGTAGAGGTAGCTTTTAAAGCACCCATGCCCACCCATAAATTGACTAATGTGGTAGTTTGCCTCGCCCCATCTTCGATTTAACCTCATAGATATATTTGGAACCAATCTCTTGGTCCAGCCTGCCACCTCTGTATTGGCTTCCCACCTTCTCTGCCATTCCTCCTCTGTGTTGTCCCCGTTTTCGTTTTGACCCGATCTTCTTTTAATGTATAAGTCTATGGGTGGCATGTCACCCATTAGCTGCTTATCAGAATTCCTCTTTGAACCTTCGTTAATTCTTTGATATTTTTTTTAACCTTTATCGCCTCCTTCCAGGCTCTGCAGGCGTATAGAATTTGTGACCATATGACCATACCTATCATTTTGCGTTTCTGCTGACTAGGTCCATACGTTGCCCCCATGATCCTGTACAAGGCTCTTGTTGACCTCTGTGTTTTTTGTACGACGTATTTGATATGGTGGCTCCATCTTCCATCTTTTCCCATCATCACCCCCAGGTATTTAATCGCTTTCCCTGTTTTTATACTGCAGTCCCCCACCATCAACTCTAGTTCCTGTTTTATTTTTGTACTTTTCAGCAGAACCGCCTCGGTCTTTTCAGGCGCCATTTCCAGACCTTGTGCCCTCATCATGATTTCTATTTGTGTGATCGTCCGGTGTGCCAGGTCCCTCATCTCCTCCTCAGACCATCCCGTTATCATCAGAGCCAAGTCATCAGCGTATGCAATAACTTTAACGTCATCATTTCCCTCCTGCGATTTGATGATTCTGTCGAAGTAGATGTTCCACAAGGTCGGTCCAAGTACTGATCCTTGCGGGATACCTCTTGTTATTCTCACCCTTCTGCCTTCGTACACGACCTCTCTATCAGACAAGTATTCCCTGACTACATTTGTCAAGCCTTCTGTTAAACCCTTCCCTCTCATTTCTGCTATTATTCCACTCCACGTAGCGGTTCCAAATGCATTTCTAACATCAATGGTAATCATCAAGCACTTCTTCTTTTTCCCCCTATTGAATTTCTCCGTCTCTTCCGCGCATCTCAGGACTTCCTGTATAGCGTTCACCGTAGATTTTCCTTTTGTGAAGCCGTACTGGTGCTGTGAAATTCCTTCACTTTTCTCTAATTCCTCAATTACTCTTGCCCTGATGATGGCTTCGTATAGCTTGCCAAAACAATTCAACAGGCATAATGGTCTGAATTTCTTATCTTTTTGTTCGCCCTTCTCGATTAAAACAAGTGTGCCCTCCTTCCAAATTTTGGGAAATCTGTTTTCCATCAATAGCCTGTTATACATTTTAGTAATTTCTTTGATTTCAATTTTGACTACATCTTTCATAATTTCAGGCGTTATACCGTCCGGACCGGGTGCTCTTTTGTTGCTGATTCCACATGCAATGGTTTTTACTTCCTCTTCCGTGACTTCCCTGTCTATTTTTGCCGGTTTTATAACCTTTCCCGTACTATCATTTCCGTCTGGAAATAGTTCCCTAATAAGTTCTGCGAACCTTTCCTCCTCCAATATCGTTTTGCTAATGTTTTTGGTTTTCTTTAGGGCGATCCTATAGGCATCTCCCCAGATGTCGTTTTCCAAGTCATCACATAGTTTTCTCCACGCTTTCTTCTTTGCTCTTTTTATTTCCCTTCTGTATTCTCTTTTAGCTTCCTCGTATTCCCTGCCCCATCTTTCAAGTTCTTCCATCGACCCCTGGTTAGCACTCGTCTGCACCTGTTTGCAATTCCCCTAGCCCTCTTCACGTCTTCGTTTCACCAATATAAACTGCCCGTGTTAATTTTCATTTTTTTTTTCTATTTCCATAAACCGAATTGCATGTGATTGTCGTTACTTCCGTTAAAGTTTGTGGTGTGATTTCCTGTATTTTCCTACAGTTTTTGTAGAGCGTTTCCTCGAACTTTTTGACTAACCTGTCTCTCCGGATCCATCTTCTCTCACTATTTGCGTTGTCAGTTTCTTTATTTTTCTTCAGTTTGACTCGGTAATAGATATTGTGATGGTCGCTAAGGTTTTCCTTCTCTTCCTCCACTCGCCATTCTTCAAAAGCTGTTAAATAGATCCGGAGATAAAGAAAACTTTAATCCCTCGAAAGAAATCAAGTAGATGCCCTAAACTGTATGGTCTTCCCAAGATACACAAGCCGGATGTTCCACTTAGACCCATTGTGAGTGCCTTCAACTCCCCGGTACAAAAACTTGAAAAGTACCTAGCGAAGATCATGCAGCCTATTACACAACAAGCCGACCCCTACGTGCGAAATTCTGACCATTTCGTTCAAATTCTGGACAACGTCCAAATTGAAGACAGTGTCATCTTGGCAAGCTTCGATGTCAAGTCTCTCTATCCTAGTATCCCGATCGAAGAGGCCCTCAAACAGATCAGAGAAAACGAAGACTTGCCCAGCCACATCATAGACCTCGCCAAACACTGTCTCAACAATGCTTATTTTCTATTTGACGGTCAGATTTACAAGCAGGTAGAAGGAGCAGCTATGGGTTCTTCACTGTCCCCGGTCATCGCCAACCTGTTCATGATTTACCTCGAGAAGAAAGCGTTAAGGGAGGCCAAATACAAACCGAAGTTATGGATCCGGTACGTTGATGACATCTTCGTCATTTGGTCCTTTGGAAAAAAAGCTCCAGGAATTCCAAGAATATTTGAATACCATTCATCCAAAGATCCAGTTCACCACGGAAATAGAAGAAAACGGACAGCTACCTTTTCTCGACGTATTAGTAAAGAAATCTCTCAACAGCCTGCAGCATACTGTATACAGAAAACCTACCCACACGAATCGATACTTAAATGCATCTTCTCATCATCATCCTTCACAGATCCAATCAGTGGCCAACTCACTAATCTCAAGATCCATTCGACTTACAGATAACGATAACAGATCAGAAGAAATGACGAAAGTCACCTTGGCTCTTGCTCAAAACGGCTACTCCAAATACATGGTGAAGAAAGCCATCGATGGGCAATTCAAGCCGAAGGACCCACATCCACAAGAAGAGACCAGAAGACCCAACGTCGTACTACCCTACATCAAAGGAACAACGGATCGCATAGGAAGACTACTACGGAAACACAACATTAGTACCACCTACAGACCCGGCAAGACTATAGGAGCTTCTCTCAGGAATCCAAAAGACCAAATAAAATTGGAAAATCTAGGAGTTTATTCCATCTCCTGCGGCTCATGCAACAAGATCTACGTGGGACAGACCAACAGATGAATAACTGCCTCACTTCTGCTCTCTTCCGCCACCATCTGGACACAGGCCATACCATCAATTTCGAGGGTTGCAAGCAGGTAGCCAACGTTCAGCATTGGAGAACCAGAGAAGAAGGGACGCTTCCACAAACAATAATGGAAAATCAGTCGAGTCTTCAGAAGATCAACTAATACAAACGTTGTCAAAGTGCATTGAAAAAAAATATAATAGTGGCAATGATGATGACGATGATAAGCATTTTCTTTTATCGCTTCACAAAGATTTTCAGAACATCAAATCTTCTGGAAGCATTTCAACTCTTCTGGAAGCAGTATTAAGTCTTCCAGAAGCCGTATGAAGTCTTTTGAAAGCATTTCTAGTCTTCCAAAGGCAATGTCAAGTCTTCTGGAAACATTTCAAGTCTTCCAGAGACAATGTCAAATCTTTTGAAAGCATTTCAACTCTCCCAAAAGCAGTATCAAGTCTTCTAAAAGCAATTTCATGTGTTCCGGAAGCATTTCAATTCTCCAAGAAGTAGTATCATATCTTCTGGAAGCATTTCAACTCTTCTGGAAGCAATATTAAGTCTTCCAGAAGCCGTATGATGTCTTTTGAAAGCATTTCTAGTCTTCCATAGGCAATGTAAAGTCTTCTGGAAACATTTCAAGTCTTCCAGAGACAATGTCAAATCTCTTGAAAGCATTTCAACTCTCCTAAAAGCAGTATCAAGTCTTCTAAAAGCAATATCATGTGTTCCAGAAGCATTTCAATTCTCCAAGAAGCAGTATCAAATCTTCTGGAAGCATTTCAACTCTTCTGCAAGCAGTATTAAGTCTTCCAGAAGCCGTATGAAGTCTTTTGAAAGCATTTCTAGTCTTCCATAGGCAATGTCAAGTCTTCTGGAAACATTTCAAGTCTTCCAGAGACAATGTCGAATCTTGTGAAAGCATTTCAACTCTCCTAAAAGCAGTATCAAGTCTTCTAAAAGCAATATCATGTGTTCCAGAAGCATTTGAATTCTCCAAGAAGCAGTATCAAATCTTCTGGAAGCATTTCAACTCTTCTGGAAGCAGTATTAAGTCTTCCAGAAGCCGTATGAAGTCTTTTGAAAGCATTTCTAGTCTTCCAAAGGCAATGTCAAGTCTTCTGGAAACATTTCAAGTCTTCCAGAGACAATGTCAAATCTTTTGAAAGCATTTCAACTCTCCCAAAAGCAGTATCAAGTCTTCTAAAAGCAATATCATGTGTTCCGGAAGCATTTCAATTCTCCAAGAAGCAGTATCAAATCTTCTGGAAGCATTTCAACTCTTCTGGAAGCAATATTAAGTCTTCCAGAAGCCGTATGAAGTCTTTTGAAAGCATTTCTAGTCTTCCAAAGGCAATGTCAAGTCTTCTGGAAACATTTCAAGTCTTCCAGAGACAATGTCAAATCTTTTGAAAGCATTTCAACTCTCCCAAAAGCAGTATCAAGTCTTCTAAAAGCAATATCATGTGTTCCGGAAGCATTTCAATTCTCCAAGAAGCAGTATCAAATCTTCTGGAAGCATTTCAACTCTTCTGGAAGCAGTATTAAGTCTTCCAGAAGCCGTATGAAGTCTTTTGAAAGCATTTCTAGTCTTCCAAAGGCAATGTCAAGTCTTCTGGAAACATTTCAAGTCTTCCAGAGACAATG